>JARFIW010001600.1:5665156-6166949 GCA_036346225.1 Platerodrilus igneus | reverse complement strand
TCTGCTAGCTCATAGGTTTTTTACTGTATCAAATTTTTAGGTGTAAATAATTTTGTGCGGCGTATAAATATGTAGATTTAATATTAATTAACTTATAAGTTTGAATTTATGTAATTTGGTTTTATAATTAATAAAGCACTTGATTAATATAGTATATGTATTTAATTCTATACTGCTTCCTTCTCTACATGTACTATAATTTAAAAATATGGCTAAATATAAGCCAGTAAAAGTAATACATTTTAAAGAGAGCCCACTTTAAAATTTTTGCGGGGGGGCCCAAAAATCGTAGTTACGCCACTGATTAAGTTTAATTATATTCGCTTTGCATATGCTTTTTTCATCCTTGTTTCTTGTAATGGTTTAATTACAATGTGACATAAAATGAGCTGTACTTCGTAATACTATAAGTATCTAAAGACCGTTATTGCGTGATACATGCGTGTTCACAGATATTGGAGACTCCATAAATTTGAAACTATGTAAGTGTTGTAAATAATTTGAAATAGAGCTTAAATTCCCAACGGATTAAATTGTCTATACCTTAGGAGATTACGATAACGTATAATCCGTTTATAATAGATATTGCACCAGGATTCAAAACAATTTAAGTTGTTTGTCTAAAAGTCAAGTGTTAATTGTAATTTGCACGGTGCTGCTACCAGGCTGAAGGATGTTGTTAAAAATACGTTCACAATATTAATAGCAAATTTAGTATTAACTTTATAAACAAGGCAATTTTTTCTAGTGTTACGGGATTCTACAGGATGAAATTTGTATATACCCTGTCCAAGATAAAGATTCTTAGTGCGGGAATCTCATGAATGAAAAGAGGTACAAATCCGGTTATATAAGAATGTAATTAAAGAATGAACAAACTGCGATAAAAAATGGACGATATAACCATTTGTTTTTGAAATTTTGAAAAAACTTTAAATTTTGAATTTTTGTTCAATTTCGTTGACATTCTTTCAACGATAGTGCAGAAATAACAACAGTTCTCTACTGCAAATTTTGTATACTTCAATACCTCACAGTCAGTTTTCAATCAGACGTTGCTGGTCTTACTCATACAAATCGAAATTCAGTTAATAAATGTAGTCCTAAATTTGGGGCTACAATTGCCCGCTTTGTAAAATTTTTGAAATCGCTAGGAAAAGGGCATTTTGAATTTACCATCAGAATACCAGTAGGATTTTATGTGAAAATTTTAAAAAATTAGCTAGTGCTCAAACCCCATGAATGTGTGGTTTTGCTGAATCGAGAAGATGTTGAATATCAATTTTAACCAATTACTCGATTAAGATTTTGTTATTACTACAGTGTGGGCAGTATGGTTGCTTCATTAAGCAAGAGTAAATTTTGGTATGCACCACAAAACTTAAAAGTTGCAAATTATACGAATACGCATAGTTGAAATTCGGTAGTTTCTCTTACTAGAAATCGCATGGTCGAAATAATGTTACTAAAATAGGGCGTCGCCGTGGATCAATGTAGTAAGCGTATGACTACGGATTCCAAGGTCATGGGTTCGAATCGACACTGCCAACTGCCTG
The DNA here is from genome assembly GCA_036346225.1 of Platerodrilus igneus. Lineage (NCBI taxonomy): Eukaryota > Metazoa > Arthropoda > Insecta > Coleoptera > Lycidae > Platerodrilus > Platerodrilus igneus. The sequence continues at coordinate 6,165,393 of JARFIW010001600.1, read as the reverse complement.
AAAAATGGCAGGTGAGCATTTTTCACAAAAATTACGCCCTCGTTTGAATGAGAGGTTAAATGGAGGTCGCATGTGTGAGTGTTGTCATGCACGTTAAAGATCCCTACCTTGCCTGGAACGGCAAGGGTTCGGCAAAATTATAAATTTCCAGGCAACAAAAAACTCGCCTTCTGGCCAATGTAGTACCTTCGGGTGAAGCATTGGAAATGTAAATGCACGAGCTTCTCAAAACTGCTAGTCTTAGACCAATGATATTGCTTTTCCCCGTTATAACGTTCCACCTCTTAGCTACCTCTTTTCGTTTCACCCATATTTATTGTTTCTTTCAGAACCCCTCTCAAGCTACAGAAAATTGATATTGTTGTTGGCCTTTAAGTCTCCCGTATATTTTAGACATGCGTTGTAGCCAACGTTTTCTTATACGTGTTTTCTGTTTATCTTACATTATAAGTCTTTCATTTCCCTTAGTCTTCAAAGCACTTGTTATATTAGCAGCTGGTCGAACCGACCGTTACAAACAAATCCATAGAAATTTTGTCTCATCGTATATTTCATTCCTTTGAAACTTGACATTTAACTAGCAGGTGTTTCTTCAAAGCAACTGGCCCGTTTAACATATTAATTCCAAGTTTAACCACTTCTTAGGATTTCTATAACGAACGTTTTCGTTTATTTAAATAGAAATATGTGTTTAAATTATTGATTTTCTATACTTGAAAGCTCCGTTTCTTATCCCTCGCTCTAGACTTAAAACTATTATAACTAATTAATGCGCATCCTTGAGTTTTCATGTACCTTTTATGCAATTTTAACCTTCTCATTTAAAAATACCAAATATGTTAATAACTGTCTGTTTTCACTATCTAAAATGATTAATTTGGCGCTGGATTTCCCAGTATCAAACTTAAAATTCACTCACTTGATTTTGTAAGAATATAAACTGTTAGTTACAATAACAGGTGTACCTACGTCACTTGTTTGTCTGAAATATGCTGCGGACACATGTATCCTTGAAAGCAGATGCTTAGCACTGTATTACTACAACCTTTGAAAACAAGAATATTTTTGTGATCATTTTCATTTTAAACTAAAATTAGTGCTTTTACTTAAAGAGAAAATTTGTATATTAACTTTTGTAATGTAATCGACCTACACAGATCTGAATGGGTTAGAATATCTTTGTGTAACAAGTTACACCTTGTTGTAATATATTTGATCATGAATAAGGTCGATAAACCTTACTTTAAACTTACAAAGTAATTCAAGTAATTATTTAATTTTGTTGCATTGAATTTTATTTAAAGAAAAAGAGATTCTTTTAGTAAATTATTAGTCCAAGCTTAAAGTTTTTTATTTTGATCAAGTGTGATCAAACCTAATCACCGAAAATTAATATCTTTAAGAGTAGTATTTTTGATGACAACCTTATATAAAAAATATTGTTTTAATATTTCTTTAGGTATTTTTGCGGGACACAAACAGTGTTCCAATTTTTTATTAATCTAATTATTATACTTTCTTACAGGACCAGCGTCTTATTCTGTTAAGACGGGTTTTGTCATCGAAGGCGATCTTTTTTTCTTTGGGTCTCCACGTCCGCCCTTAGAAATATGCCATGCCATTAACGTGAATCAATCCGGACTTGGTGGCGCCTATTTGTTTTAGTTTGAATATGACCCCCCCACAGATTTCGACTCCCCCCCCCATTTCTCATAGCTCTACCCAAGGAATAGACCCCTAGTTACGTCGGAAGACTTCGTTACACTTGCTCATAACGTGAGGCCAGCTATATATAAGAAAAATTAGTTTCACTGGCTTCCAATAAACGTAGGGCAGGTGCCTCAAAAAACAATATTCGTTTCACTGGTGCCGGCAACGTCTAGGCACTTTAAAAAAATACGTTAGCTGAGCCCAGTTAGAAAAAACGTTTCAATGTCCTGTATTTTAATTTAAATTATCAACCACATAGAATGTACCCAGAGTAAATGGTCCCTGAATAATACCTTATTTCTCATTCCTTTTATATAATTTATTTTAAATCTAAGTAAACTCTGAAGTATGGTGAGCTCATGATAACCCAGTTAATTATGAATAATGTATGCCCTTATACTTTGCATACTCTTACAACAAACAAAAAAAAAACACCCATGTACTCTTCACAAAATTTAACTTCCTAATGGAACGTTAATAAGCTTTATATACATTTTCAGATTTCTATTTAAATACCCTAATAAATTAAGTTATACGTATTATGTTCAATACGCAAAATAATGCACACTACCTTCAAAATCACTCTCATACGTCATTCAATATTCATAGTTTATAACCACAATTTCAAAGCGTTACCTGGAATTTCTAGAAGATCTCTGCTCCGTGGACGATGGTATTTGTTTTTTTCTGCTTTGCAGGCCGCTTCTAGCTATTAGTAGAAGAACCCCATGTAAGTTGAGCTGCTAGCGCTGCCTTCACGGTGTATCCAATTTCCAAATCCAAATTAATTATACGTATTTCACAATTATTTACTTTAATCCACGTTACTTAAAGTCACGACACGAGCTTGTTAAAAAAATTATAGGTGATACCTCAATTAAAAAATGTAATCTCGGCACACAAATCGCGTACAAATTATGAGGCTGACACCGTGCAATATAATTTAAAAATGATTTTATTATACTTACAAGCTCGTGATAACTTTCATACGTCGTCTGAAGCTATCGAAATATTAAGGGCTTTCACCATGTTTTCAAATAGCATTTATACAACTTAGGCTGCCACCTCCTGGCCGCCTTTCATCCGAAATCCCCATCTACAACATAACGTTCTTAAAATTTTGAGCTCAACCGATTTCTAAGACCGCGAATTTCAGCGCGTCGTTACGATATTTTCTGAAAATTAATATACACTATGCTCGTATTTGTCTCGCGTCCAACTAACAATATCGACCAATCGTATATTTACTGACGTTCTACAACTCCCGCCTATCTCACGCTGTGCCTTGCTTATGCGTTTTCTACGTATCTTTCTAACCTGGTTTGAGTGGTAGAAAATCGATATTCCGAACCATCTGCTATCTAACCCCACGTGGACTCCTACGTGCTTTAAATCACCCTTCATTAGTATTTACTGCGAACACATTCGACGGTTTACCGATGTTCTTTGAACTTGTAGCTTTATCTATTCAAAATAATTGGAACCTGACATTTACAAAACACGCAGGTGTTTAATTTTAAACGAGCGTTTTAACACAACACTTCTACGAGTTGGATTTCAGCGTAGTTCAACCCCACCGATATATTTGTTTGTTAGCAACGCGTTTCACCTTGGTGTTATTGATTTTTACACGCTTTTATGCATATTATACGTAAATAACCGTTCAATTAAACTCAATTAAATTAATAAATTAATGGCATTGGCTTCTAACATTTTATTTCTTTTGCAAACCTACTAAATTTTAATCATTATTTGTAAAATTTTGTTAATACCTGTTACTTAAAAATGAATTAACTGGCATAAATTTCGCCCGTAAATTCTAGTTGTTCCTTTATACAGGGTGTTTTGAAATTGCTTCGTTAATATTTACTTTTAACCTTTTAAAACCACTATAATATATATATATATATATATATATATACCAGCGTAGTTCTCCTGTAACCCCTTTGATACATTCACACCCCACTATTAGGTCGACATTCTGTTGTAAAGTTTTTCCTCGGCTGCTCCTCTCTTGACTCCTTACTCCACTAAAACCTCTTAAAACTAACACAGACGCTTACCTGGTACCGCTGAATCTAAAAGCTCCCGCTCACTGCCTCTATGCTAAAACCTAATAAAAATTCTCACCCTTAAAATAAAGCAATTCACCAAATACATCACACTGTATTTACATGAAATAAACATTACATTTTCCAAATACGTTTCATTATGTACACTATTGTTATTAGTAATGTCAACAATTTCATTTGCAAAAGTAATTCGATTCGATAACGTTATTAAACAAATATCTTATTAAAGTAGGAGGACGTTTCATATACCTGACGTTAACCCCTTTGTCTTAACATGAGTTCATAGTAAAACTCTTTAAATGTGAGTGCAAATTTATCACACTGCAAAAATAAAATAAGCCCCCTATACTTTTTTACAACCTAGCCTGGTTATCTGCAAATTAATTATCCTTGACTCATTCATCATTTTGTTTTCGACCTTGCTTAATGTCGGTTTAACACAGCTCTAACTCCTTTTCTATTCTGTGCTAGTCTAAAAACTTCCTCATACCCTTCACAACATAAATTTCAAATAATATGACTAATATAGCTTGGGCTAGGGCTTCCTATACTCTTCTTTTCCTATCTACCTGGCTCTAGATAGATATTAGCAACGTGATGGTTGTTAAGGAACTCCAACATGTTTACATGATTCCCATTTATAAGAAAATGAAATATTACCTGGTGTTATCTTCCAAAAAGGAAAAGTGTTAAATTATATGTTGTGGTAATGCTTAAGCAACGAATCGCTGCCAACATGCCAGACCGCTAACTAATTTCTTTTTTTTGTTTTATTATCGAACTTACTTAAGGTGAGTTTGACGCAGCTTTAAATTCTTTTCTATTCTGAGCTATTCTAAAAATGTCTACATACCCTTCACAACCTAAATCTCTAATAACTGTAGTTATATCATGGCTATATCATCTGCAAAACTTGATATGTCTATTTTCTGTCCCTGTACACTAATACCTATCTCTTCTCTCTCTCTCTCTCTTTCTCTCTCTCTCTCTCTCTGTCTCTCTCTCTCTCCCTCCCTCTCTCTCTCTCTCTCTCTCCCTCTCTCTCTCTCTCTCTCTAACTAAGTTTAAAGCTTCCTAATTCTGCGAGTATATCGTTTATCCCTGGCGCTTTATTTAGCTTAGGATCCCTAACAGCCTATCAAATTCCTCTCTTAATATTGAGAACCCTATTTCTACATCCTCTTCTTGGTCGTTCTCTAACTCATCAATATTGTCTCCTTTATATAAATCTTCTAATATATTTTCCATCTATCTGCTACATCAACTTTATTTATTAGAAGCTCATTATTCTCATGTTTAATACCATTATATTTTTTCCTATCTACCCCGAAAAACTTTTTAGCTGCCCGGCAAGCATTGTCTGTCTTACCTACTCTCAAAATCATCTTGTATTCCTTACAATTTTCCTACATCCATTTATTTCTAGCTTTTCTACACTCATGTACTATCTTATTTCTAAGTCTATTATATTTTTGCTTACTTTCACTATCCATTTCTCTGAAATGTTTAAGCTGTCTTCTATTCTCTATTAAATCTAATATCTCTTTTGTTACTCAGGGTTTTCTCGCTTCTAGTTTTTTCTTACCTTTAGTCTGTGTTGCTGTATCATGTACAGCCCTTTTATTTCTTTCCATCTATTTTCTACGATCCTCCATAGCTATCTCTTTGATCTTATTATCTAATACTTGTTTATATTCTTCTTTACCTCACTATTGTTAAGCCTATCTAGATCCCATCCCTCACTTCTAGCCTTTCACAATTTTTTGAATTTTATATTACGCATCATTTCTACTAAGTTATGATCGCTATCTATGTCAGCCTTAGATAACTACGACAGTGTTTAACTTGGTTTCTAAATCTTTGTTTAACTAAACTATAATCTATTTGATATCTTGCCCTGTCACCTGTCGCTTTCCAGGTTTATCTTCTTTTAACATGTTGTTCAAATAGGGTGTTTACAGTTACTAATCTATGTTTCTGCAAAACTCCACTAATCTTTCTCCTCTATCATTTCGACTACCATACCCAAATTTTCCTACCATTTTTCCCTCTCTACCTTCTCCTGCTGATGTATTAAAATCTCCCATAACTATTAAATTCTCATCTCCCAGTATACCTTTTCTACTTTTCCTCATCCTCGTACTGAGTTGTTGGCATGTAAACCTGTACTAAAGCAGTGTCTGTGGGTTTCGTACCAATGTAACTATAATTATTCTTTCATTAAATTGTAAGTACTCTTTAACTTTACGTCCTAATCTTTCACCTAACACTATTTCTATCCCTCCCTGTCCATTAGTTGAAGAAGATGTAGTTATTCTATAATTATCTTTCCAAAAGTTATTACTATCTGGCCATTTCGCCTCACTAATACCTAAAGTTTACAGCTTTCCTTTTCCCATTTCGACTAATAAATTCGTTAGCTTATCTACTCTAAGTAATTACCTTAAATTCCAAGTCCCTATCACTAAATCGAACCATTGTTTTAAATTCTTACGATGACGAGCGCCTAGTACCCCCTCCAGAAGAATCCGAATGAAGGGTATTTTACCTCCGGACAAGTATTTTACTTGTGAGCTCTCCATCATACATGGTTCGTGTTTATAGCCACGCATACCTGGGAAATATTGTGGTAGGTTCCCATGTCTTTCCACAACGCAGTTTTTAAAGATTTTAGCAAAAAGTCGTATCTGTCACAGCCAACCCCAACAACCTTGTAAATTATCGAGGATTGCTTGAGTCCAACCAACTATCTTCCAATATCTTTTAGCTAGCAAGGCTGCTGCCCCTTGTTGCGCCTTTTATTCGCTTTATACGATAAGCTGGCTTACTATAGTAGTATTCTTTGTCCCCTACTATAGGAATAAATTTTTAAACTAGTAATATTATGAAAGAACAACTGCACATTATTTGGGAGCTATTGTATTTCATTCACTTTTAGTTTTGTTACAGAAAAACATTGATGTTAGTCGCCGATGTCCTACAGTACATGTTAAGGCACTTACCTCATCCCAAGTGGCAGACAGATACGAAATCTTGTTGGACAAAAGATTGAATATAGCATCATTGAAACAAGAACTTCTCAAGCAGCAATTACAACAGCAAGTAGAGGAACGCAGCAATAAAATCTTCTAACTCCCCGGGTTCTACATCTTCAGGAGGCGGTGGTTGTTCTTCATGCATATCCGATGCAGTAATATGAAGCACATCAGTTGCAACTATATTCGTTAATCGTGTCTGTAGTATTACTCTCATTCCATATGCAACGATAGGAAACCTGCACTTCCATACCCCAAATGTCCTTTCAATACGGTTTCTAGTTTTAATATGTGCCTTAATATAACGTATTTCTGCTGGAGATTGTGGATTTCAAAGAGGTGTGAAAAAATTTAGTCGTAATTGATAACCACCATCTCCTATAACAGTAATTTTTAGTTTTTGTTTTTACCTAATAGAACACAATTCGGAAAATCACCTGCCTCCCATACGTGCCTTAATGCGGCTATTATTGTAAATAGTGGTATCGCGAACAGAACCAGGCCAACGTACTACAAGATCGAGAATTTTCAATGGTGCATTGCAGATAGCCTGTACATTTATTGAAAATTTATTTTTCCTATTTCTAAAAACTTCGTCATCTTTGCCTCCTAAAATTTAAGGGATGATTATTGTAGATTAAAAATTAGGTGCACGAGAGTACCTCGTGATTCCATTATGACATTTGTGCAATCTATAGCACCGATAACCCTTGGAATGCAGGTACTTCAAAGAAGTCCCTCTATGTTTGAGCTATCTCGTTATTGTATGGCATTTTAATGTATCTTGGGCTTAACCTTGCATCTGCTTCCGATACCCGTACAACAATGCGAGATACCGTTGACATGTGCATGTTAGCAATATCTCCAATTGTAATGAGGAAATTGGATGATACATGAAAACATAGACATGTCAAAAATTGATTGATTAGAGAAACACGTTGGTTTCTAAAAAGGCATATTGCAATAAAAAGTTACATAATGTTAATGTACTACAACTGTAACATACATATCACTTGAGTATTCAAGGCGTTCCTCTATAAAGGGTAGCACATGCAAAACAGCAGCTTTTGTTACACGATATCGGCGAAAGAAATTTAAAGCGTTTAAATCATGAAAATCTTGTGTTCGATTATGTTCGAAAGTGGAAAGCCGAAATTAATAATTTCCAGCAGGTCATAATCATCATCAAACAAATCGTCCCACTCTACAACTTTCATCTTATTCAAGGTATTTGAATAGTTTGTTAATAAACTGTGTGGTGGGTCTATACTGAAACAACGATATAATCACTGGTTACAGCAAAATCAATGACAGAAAATATGAAAGAAGGTACTTTTGCTTTTACAGGCGTAACAAATTTCATAATAAGGTAGCAAAGCCCCATCAACAATGACAAAATCCCTAAATCCTTATAGCATTGCCACATATGCAACCAATTAAAATCAGGCTTTATAAATCTTTAGTTTTTGGTGTGTGTGGTGTATGAGAGGTGGGAGTATTTCGTAAAGTGATGACTTACTAGGAATAAGCATACATTTGTATCACTTCATACATTAATAATTGTCAAAACGTAATAATAATGTTACTGCCAAAAACCCTCTACTGTTTTCCCAGCGTTGACAGATCCCTAACGCAAGGTATGCACAGTATACACGTATACACAACACCACTTTCCTTATAATGATTAAGCCACAGGTTTAACTTATCAGGAGCTCTCGAACTCTCGATGAACGCCTGGGCGAACCCGTATCAGCATTCTACATTGGTTTTGGTCTGGAGTTTGTACAGTAGGGCTTGTTAGATTTTCAACTTCCGAGGTGCTAGGTATATTGAAAATAGCAACGGTGGATGCAGTAATCACTATAGAACTAGCACTATTTGGAATACCGTCTGCTTGATCCGGTGTGCTGGGCAGTTGAACCGGCAACTTTTGTGATAGAGATTCTGCAAGTGATGAATTGTCTAACAGTTTCTTCTTAATCTGCCGCAACTGATCCGCATGACGCTTCCAGTAAGTGCGATCCTGAAGTTGTAGTAAGTATGTATGTGTTCCTAATGTAGAATCGACAGTTGCTGCTTTCCAAAAATTTGAAAACCAATAGCCACGCGCCAAGACTATCGCCCACTTCATAATAGCCTCCCTTGAACCGTTGTAATTGCGCACTTGATCCTCTTGTTTGATTCTAGCTCTGTTTTCGTAACTCGGTCGTAATAAATCAAAACCAGTTTTCGATCTTTAAACAAGCATTAGGTAGACTGGAGACTCTCCTGTTGTAGTATAACGATTCGGGGCGCTCGTAATACAACGACAACAAGCAAGGGGGATTTCAAATTAAATTCCAAATTACAACTAAAATCGCTAATGAGGAAGCAAGGTAAGTGCTTATCGGGGCAGTCGGAGCAAGCAGATTCAATGTACCCTGAGCCACCCCAGTACTGTGACGGGGGTGGGGTAAATCATCAACCAAACCTTTTGCCAACAATGAGCGTCACCTAACTCTAACAGCTGGGCTCCAACGGAACTGAGATAGGAAATTCCTCTCGGTCACAAATAATACCCACACAGCATACAATCCAGCTAACATACATTAACACACAGTAATGTAAACCTCATAGCTAATCAATACGTTTACTATATATATATACACCGATTGTCTAATTCGGATTTTATAATATCTGTAATAATAATAGGTGGGTGGTTGGCTTAGTTTTACATACTCTATTAAGTATTGTAAAAATTATCAATGTTCAAGACCCTAAATTATAACCCAACCCTATTATAATTGTATGAACACAGCAACCCTAAACCCAATAATATTACAACGTAATTCACCAGCATGCAAAGTCAACCAAACGGTTGCGATGGTGAATAGACATGGAACGAAATCACCACCTGCTGATGCGTGGGTGGTGATGTTCCAGCTCAAACGGCGCGAAGGTAGAATATCGCTACCAATTATATTCACATGGGTCCATTGGATCCTTACGTGTAAACTTCTTCTTGTTTTAATTACAGATGCCACATCTACAACTCGAAATTCAACATATAGTTTACAACGGTACTTGAACTAACAATAGTAGAACGTAGAACGTAGAACGTAGAACGTAGAACGTAGAACGTAGAACGTAGAACGTAGAACGTAGAACGTAGAACGTAGAACGTAGAACGTAGAACGTAGAACGTAGAACGTAGAACGTAGAACGTAGGAACGTAGAACGTAGGAACGTAGAACGTAGAACGTAGAACGTAGAACGTAGAACGTAGAACGTAGAACGTAGAACGTAGAACGTAGAACGTAGAACGTAGAACGTAGAACGTGGAACGTGGAACGTAGAACGTAGAACGTAGAACGTAGAACGTAGAACGTAGAACGTAGAACGTAGAACGTAGAACGTAGAACGTAGAACGTAGAACGTAGAAAGTAGAACGTAGACCATAGAACGTAGACTGTAGAACGTAGAACGTAGAACGTAGTATGTAGAACGTAGAACGTAGAACGTAGAATGTAGGACGTAGAACGTAGAACGTAGAACGTAGAACGTAGAACGTAAAACGTAAAACGTAGAACCCGATCCACAATCAGGTTCAATGCACAAACAAACAAAATGTATAACAGGTGGTTACCAGATAGCAGTCCAGGACTCAACTGTGGATGATTCGCCGTAATCCCAATAAGGAAATAAGGAAAATTATATTAAATCAGCTCAGAATAATTTCCTTTCAAATTAATTCGCTAAAATTCCTTCAACGAAGGCTGGCATGTATACGAACCCAAAGCGCAAATTAAAAGTGTACGATTCAAATTAAGTATCATGTGAAGATAATACCACTAAAGCTGGTTTGTAAACTGGCACCTGATAACGCGATGCGCTATCAATATTGAAGTAGGTACAATCTAATACGGAAAGAATCACCTGTTAATATGCGAAAGTCGTAGTGAAAATTTCAACCGTAACATCTCCATCTTACCCAAAAATGATTAACCTACGATGGGGTTCGAGTCCACGCACAAACATATCGAGACATCGGATCCGAAACTTCTTCGCCTCCAAGTAACTGTCGGATCAGGGCGCAAATCCTTGACATGCAAAACCTCAACCTACCGACCCTCAGGGATTTTAACTGATAGGTCCATGGTGAAAAGCTTTTGGACACAATAAAAGGATCAACATATTTGGGTGCAAGTTTACTTGTAAAATATTTGGCGGCATTCGATTGCACGAAATTACTGTATCATACTTTCTAACCAACAACATAGCGATCGGGACGGCGTCGTAAGTTGTTCACCGTTTTGCTACGTTCAAATACTTTATCTAGGCGAGCACGAATATCTTTAAACACTTTGTCAAAATAGGAAGCGATCCACATGAAACACGGGATCTTGCTCAACCCCGTCCTCTGAAGGAACTGTCGGTAAGTCGTGACTATCGCCACTATGATGCATCTCACGACCAAAATTCACGAAATATGGGCTGTGATTAGTAACCTCATGTCTCGAAGTATGAATTGCATAAGCGGCCTTCTGAAGCAACAAAGCCCACTTGCGCTGATTGTCTTTAATATAAGAAATCAATGTAGTCTTGAGAGAGCAATGCTGTCACTCGGCGGCATTCGGCTGAGGATGATAATTTGCAGTTTGGCTAACCTTAAGGAGGTACGCCTTTAACAAATTTTTGAACTGACTGCCCTGAAATTGGTTGCCATTGTCGCAAACCACGGTACGAGGGACACCAAATAACAAAAACACATGATCCTCTAATAATTCAGCAAGCTTAGATGAAGTAGCCTTTCTCATGGGTAGGAAAATAAAAAATTTACTCAAATAGTCCTTCACACTCAACACATACTTATATCCGGAAGTAGACCTAGGAAAAGGTCCAACAATATTCACAAAAATAAGTTCTCAAGGTCTCGATACTTCAGACGACCTAACAGATAATCAGCAGGTGGCTTCTGTTCAACCTTGCTAGCAATGCAATTTTGGCAATTGCGCACATATTTCGCAACATCGCTTTTGGCCTTCGGCCAATAATACTTGGAAGTAATCCTATGGTATTTCTTAAAACCACCTAAATGACCGGAAGTAGATTTGTCATGGTTACTCCTCACAATATCTAACCTATGTGATTTGGGGATTACGATCTTTCACTCAGAAGCAGCCAATTCTAGATCAGGATAAGAGGTTTTACATTTCCTAAATAAATTTGCCCCGTCAAAACGTCATGCGGGGAACTAAGGGGTTTATTTAAAACACTGTCGCACATCTTGTGGAACCAACGATCTTTTAACTCTTTGAAGTACGGTTCCGGGTTACTAGGAACCTTGACCTTATTAACAATAGGTACACAACGAGATAAAGCGTCGGGGCTAATGTTGTCTTTGCCACGACGATGAACAATATCGAAACTAAATTGTTGCAAACGGACACTACAGCGCACTAAGCGACCGGCAGGGTCCTTTAAATTATCAAGCCAGAGTAAAGCAAAATGGTACGTAACAATAGTGAAATGAGATCCTCCAATATAAGACCTGAACTTGCCAATAGCCCACACTACAGCAAGACATTCTTTTTCAGTAGCGGTAAATTTCCGCTCGCTAGGACTTAAAGATCTACTAATATAACGTAGAAAGTAGAACGTAGAACGTAGAACCCGATTCACAATCGGGTTCAATGCTCAAACAAAAAAATGTATAACAGGTAGTTACCATATAGCAGTCGAGGACTCAACTCCAGATGAATCGCCGTAATCCCAACAAGGTAATAAAGAAAATTATATTAAATCATCTCAGAATAATTTTCTTTCAAATTAATTCGCTAAAATCCCTTCAACGAAAGCGAGCATATATATACGAACCCAAAACGTAAATTAACAGTGTACGATTCGAATTAAATATCATGTGAAGATGATACCACTAAATCCGGTTTGCAAACTGGTACCTGATAGCGCGATGCGCTATCAATATTGAAGTATGTACAATCTAATACGGAAAGAATTAACTATTTAATACACTGCTAATATGCGAAAGTCGTAGTGAAACCGTAACATCAGCGTGTGCTATTATTCTATGTGAGGCTAGGAATGTATTTAGTGTATTATCCAACTAAAGTTCCGAGTACATGCTGCTCTTTATAGAGCGCTTGAATGTATCAATTAGGATTTCAGCGGCCCAGTTTGTGGATGGATGATACGGAGTGGATGCCTTGTGACGTACCCCATTATTTTTTAAGAAAGCATCGAATTGTTTAGAAGTAAATCCCGTAGCATTATCAAAAACGATAACATCCGGTAGCTCATAACGTAAAAAAACATTTCTCAATTTGCTCACTGTAACTGCGGTGGAAGTTGATGTCACGGGGAAAACTTCCGGCCATTTACTGTATGAATTAATTATGACCAAGAAATCCTTTCCCATGAACGGTCGAACGTGATCCTTGTGAATTCTCTACATTGGACGTGTAGCAGTTTCCCAGGGTTGAAAAATTGTCTTGCCCGGATTTTTCTGTGCAAGGGCACAGGCCATACAGCTTTTGACCACGTTCTCAATGTCATTGTCAATGTTGGGCCACCAAACGTATTGTCGGGCGAGTCCTTTCTTACTCTCCATAATAGACATCAGTAGGGTATAATTGGCAATACTGGGCCCTCTTTTGCTCCCAAAACCCTCATTTGCTCCCACATTTACATGTAAATCCCCATAAGGAGCAAATGAGGAGGAGCGACTCTTTCCTTCCTCATTTGCTCCCACATCTGAACCGAATAGTTTTCTTCGACTAGCCATTTTTTATCTTTCGAGATAAACCTACCTTGTTTGGTATTAATTAAGATTAGATTTGTCTCAGCTACCCGAATCTCTTTAAATTTTTTAGATAGCGCAATCCCCCAGGGACCTACCCTGATTTTAAGATTTTGTACCAAGATCAATTCCTAATCACCTCTCCTTTTTAATATCTACAGTCCTTTAACCAACACAAAAGAAAATAAGAACACAAAAGTTTAATAATTTATTTTATCCGATTTACAGTTTAATAAACTAATTACAATTTTTACAAAGTATAACATTATTTCCTGTGTTTAGTCGAATCCAAGCAGGTTAACCTGTAACAAAAAAGAGATTAATGTGTTGTTTAAATAGCCCTGTAATAAAAGAGATTAAAGTAAAGAGAGGAAACGTGTTTTCAGTCAATAAAACATATTGTTGTTAATCCAACAATATGTTTTACCGTCCGGCGAGACCACGTGGAGGTAAACACATATCGCCGGGAACAAAGGAAATTTTAAGGATGGGGGAGGGTAGATATGCTTATAACTAACTTACATACTATATATATACACTAAAATATAAACAACTATCTAATATCCTTATGCCCCATGCATATGTGGAAGTACTACCAGGGATGACGTACCTTTTATCATCTTCTGCCGATAAACTAATTTTATTAATTAATTGGGTGTACAAATCGTGTTTTTTACTCCGAATACATACCATGCTATGCATAAGGGCACCAGAATTATTATGCACAATGTCCTTAAAACTATCCACACTAATCCCAGCCACCACACTACGCGATACCCCCTTGATCTTTTTAATCGTGTCCTTCTCACTAATGATGCAATACGACTTGGCCCTAGTCCCAACAAATTGTAACACCAAGTCGCCGTTGAACTCGTCTTTAAACTTGCCGGGGATCTTTTGTTCACAAGAGGCATATTGTATTTATTGTCTCGAGGGTAGTCACTAGTGTCGAAATTGTTAATGTTTGCACTAATATCACTATACAAGTCTTTTGTTTCTATACTATACACTAAAGAGTCAGTGTCTGTATAAAGTAGTAAGAGTTTGGCTCCATACAAATGTTTCATGGTGTTATAATGAAAATCATACATGAGGGTCTTTGAAATATCTAAAACTGAAAAACCTGCATATATAGGCTTGTTGTAAGTGACTTTTACCCTATCCATCTGTATAATAACCAAATCCTCTCTAGCACTAAACTACTGTTAAAGTTCGGGCGGGCGATAAGTCCACTCGCGCACAATTTTTGTCCATCGTGTCCCCACCGGGGCACGATCTTTACATCCACCCTCTTGTCGACATTCTCCATCGTTTTTCCAAAGACTGCGTTATTCATTAATTTGAAAAAGTCTTTTTCAAACGCATTTCTGGCAGATGTCCTAAGGGTGGTGTTCAAATCGATGTAGGGTTTTAACCAAGGCGATTGGTCAAATTCCATGACCCGGTGGACTGCTGTGAGCCGGAGACCATTACGTAGCGCCTGCTGCAGGTTTCTGTAATGTATGACGTAATGACTCTTGTTGAGCAACGTGGCGAGCAGCTTCGGAGTCTTGGAGGATGGTGTTGGGGGTACCATGGTTTCTGGACAAAACGGTAAATCGTTGTGCTGTTCGTGTAGGTCTTCTGGATACTCCAGATCTACTTCCAGGATGTACCCTTGTCCCCTGTTACAGATATGTCATCGATGTGGGCTTTCAGGAGGTTAAGATCTTTCTCTTTCAACCACCTGAATCCGCTTATCGGTAGCGGTTGTGACATGGCCCATCCATACAAATTATTAGCATCCAAATACGTCAAGTACCTTGAGGGCTCTTCAGAATTAAAATTCTCCATGTACTTATTGTTGGCGTGAGCGTATCGTTGACTGCACTGAGTTAGACCACCACGAATCCCTTTCTTTACAAAGTGATGCATTTCTACATCAGTGAATAGATCCAGTTTAACCCCAGTATGTTTCAGCATGGCGTCCCAGCTTAGACTAGGTGCTGTCATATATTGGCAGGGATCCAAGTCGTAGGTTTTCAAGCACACACCCCGGAAATTTTCGAACACGTCAGCTAATAATAAAACGTCTGTTTTCAAATAAAGATCGCTGTATTCGCCGAGTGTGCATATGTGGAAGGCGTTCCATACATTCTGAGCGTGATCGTACTCAGACAACGAAATCACAGTATTCGTGAGATCATTATAGAAATCCTCTCGGGGTGGTAGACTTGACCTATTTAACGCTGAAGCGTCTGTCACATACCTGTACGGGAACACACCCTTTCTGCGTAGAAATGAAAACTGTTTGTCGTCGGGGAAACACTTCCTCATCTCAACAAACTGCTCGCATTCCAAATTTTTCACCAACTTGTCCAGGGACGATGCCATGAAACGTAGGGAATCGATGAATCGCAGCTGTACTGTGGAATTATCGGTTTCATCATCATCATCTTCTTCTACGTCTGGTTCTTCGCCATATAACCTCACATACTTTGTGAACGATACGAATCGCTCCTTATTATTTGGGATCACTGTAACACGCTCCTTATCGCATCCCAATTCCTTCACAATAAAATGGGAATCATACCCACTTAAATTGTGGAATATGACCGGTATGAAATTTGGCATCCGGTATTGGATGTTGCATTGGCGATGTGCTGCGAAGCGGAATTTCCCTGTAAGATGGCAGTGATCCCTTACTCGATCGTCTCCCAATGGTTTCCTGCAGATGCCGCAATCGTCAACCATGTGGAATAACAATTCGTCTAAAGGCTCCAACGCTGTCATCGGTACATTGTTTTTTAAGATAATCCCCAATCTGCGGGCTTCCTCCTTTAACTTCTCCATAAAAACTTTAGCAGCTTCAGGCCCCCTGTACAATTCAAACTTATCCAGATTCTCATCGTAAGAGCATTTAATGTAGTATGCGAAGCTGTATGGCTCGTGTTGGTGGGTGCTGTTAGTAAAGGAGCCGGAGGGATCCTGTGCTGCCGAAGAAAAGGGCTTCAACACGCTTTCAAAGTCTGCGTACACAACAAACGGTACCCTCATTTGCTTGTGCACGTTCGTAAACTCAATATGTTGTTAAAGTGGTTGGGCATTTTGTCACAACGTGGTTGCAGTCATTTGTTGAGTGTTGGTGTAATTTGTCTTCGGATGGGAAAAAGACAAGACATCCATCGCAAACCCATTTGTACCCGTCATGTTTAGACAGCTGTTTTCTCACTAGCTTCCCCAAATCCTTGATCCAGCAGTAGTGTGTGTTATTCTCATTCTGGATGTAAAGGAGGTTGACGTGCTGATCCTCTTTCTTTTGGTGAAGTGAAGCGGTCCCACAATCGACTTGCCTTCTATACCGAAAACATTAATGCTTACAGCATTTAATTCCTCGAACTTGGCTATGTCCTTTATGGGCATCGGGAACTGCACTCCTGCTACGTCGAGTGCGGTGCTGTAATGCGGATAGCTCGATACACGATAAGTGTGCTCGTTAACGGGGTGAAGAGCTGCTACAACGCTCCAGGCAAAACATGCATTGTCTTGGTTCTGCACGTTAACAACGGCATGTTTCTCCTTATCCATTTGGGAAGCTCGATGTAGGACCCCCCGCGAAGAGGTTTATACTTGTTAATATTTATTTCTAAGTATAATGCATTTTTCAGAGTCCATCCTAAAATTTAAAAAATTAGAAAAAATAAATTATTGTAGAAACTTACCAGAATCTCGTTCTTGAAATTCGTCTGACTTAGCTGACATCCTCTCCACAAAGGAGTTGTAGACATTCCCTAGGTTGCTGGATGAGGTGATAACTGTGTTTCGGGTGTTGAAGGATTTCACGTCATCAACACCTTCTGCCGCAGCCATCTTGGTGTATCCACCAAACACCTCAGGTTCACCTTTAGGGAGGTGTGGATTGCTCGCTGTTTCCCGACTAAGCTTACAAATCGTTCCCGTTGATTTTGCAAGAATTCCAACAGACCTAGAAATACAAACTAAGCAAACACAAAATACTTATAAAAAAATACATACTTGTAGAATCGACATTATTAATTCTGTATGTAGCGATTCGACTTTTGAATGCGGTCGCTACAACCTCTACACCCCCATCCAGGACGCGACTAGCATTAGCTTTGTGCTCGTTCGAGCGTTGGTGGACTGCCAAGTTGGCAACATCCACATCGCATTCAATGCATCTCCGCAATCTCTTGGGGGTAGGCTCCTCAACGGTCGGTGCAGCAGGTCGTTTGACCCCAGATGGACCTGCAACGGGGGCAGCCACTCCATGCTTGGCATCCTTGTGACGTTTAAGGTTGTCCTTACGAGTGAAGGATTCCGGGCACACATCGCAGGCGAACAAGCCAGTCTTTTGATCTGACACCGATCCATGTTGTTGGAGCTGGTGTCGTTTTAAATTGTTGCCTCTTGAGAAGACAGCCTCGCAGACGTTACAGGTAAAAGAAACCATTTTCTATAAAGAAATTAAAAAACTGGTCAAAGACTTTATAGCTGTTGTAACTAGCCGAAGACTAAACAGATACTGAATTATATTGCATTGCACGGTGCTTTTATACCCGGTTGGTGTAATTAGCTAGTTTACTTTCAAAGTAGGAGAAACCCAGCGTCGCTTAACCTTGAGTAACATTCCAAACCAGTCTAATCACGTCGGTGAAAATCAATTAGCTAGTTTACTTTTAAATTAGGTGAAACCCAGCGTCGTTTAACCTTGAGTAACATTCCAAACTATTTCTTATACGTTTCTAAATTGTTGTATTTCAACTACAGATATTAATAGATGTCAATAAAATTATGTTATAGTTTTAAATAAAACAATTCTGATTAATAATTTTGTAAAACGTTTATAACACCCTTTTAAAAAAATAATACACATCTTTGTTATAATTCTTTTCATAATTAGTTAGATACCCATTTCAGTTACGTGGACATTTGAAAAATTAAACAATACCAATGTATGCTTTATATTTTAAAACATAAACAAGCTAATATATACAAAATAATTTCTAAATTCACATCATTCATTTCTTATGATAACAGTTGTGGTGGTTAAATTTTTATTTTAAAACTTACAATTTAGTATATATTCCATTTGAATATATCTGCCAACAGTTTTATAAACCCCATCTCCTCGATTATTTCCATAAAATCATCCAGATCCTCGGCAATGAAACACTGCAGAACAGTGCTGTATTGCTTCCTCGTATGACTGACACATAAGACATTTTCTCCTTCTATCGAAAAGCGTTGCCCACATTCTGCTTTTTACTCGTAGAGCATTGCGAAATCTTCGAATAACCTCTCCAAAGTTTTTATACATATTTATTATATTGTCTCTTTAAACCGTACAATCAACAAATAATAACTTCTACGCGAACAGTCCTTTTATATGAGTTACTCCTATTCGGATATGTACCGATTGCACCCGATTTGTGTACACGTACGAAGCAATAGGTAGGAATGTATTCTATGAATTAATCTATTACATTTCTTAAGAAAAATGCTAAGGACTTTAAAAATAATTATAACTCTTGTTAGACCTCTAGCCTCCGGATAAACGTTATTATTTTAGGTTGTGTCACTGTTTTCTGAATCAACTTCCTACACACTTTTCCTAAACTATGCGTATCAATTGGGGGTTATACTTTACTCCATAACCGACTTGTATATATTTTCGTATTCGTCTCTAGCTAACACATCCGTATAATAAAGATGTACAGGCTCGTCGTCAACTGGTAACTTAATCTTTTTAAAAACTAGCCTTTGTTTTCAAGTTTAACCCTTGTTGTACGTGTAAGGATTCTTTCCGCTATTCCTTGTGACTAGGAATCGGTAATTTTGCAAGGGATCAATCAATTGTTTGTGCACCTCTTCGATTTGTAGAGATGTAGCGTATCCCTTTTTGTATACCGCAAAGTTCTTTCGTATAGAATCCTGCATAAAATGAAGCTTACGTTTATTTACAATAAAATTGTCAACGTCCGTCATCATGAAACTTTGGATGGGAACTAACTTTTTGAATAATGTTAAATATTTATATACTCGTCGAAATTCTTCCTATATCGACCATTATCCAAATCAAAATCTTTAACAACAGTTATAAAATTATGTTTTGAGTCACCCCAACACTGTAAACACATTTCTTTAAATTTCGGATATGTCATATCACCACTTATATGATCCGAAAAGATATGTCTGAGATTGGTTTCATCCTGTTTCCATAATGCGATTACATTGGTGTTATCTCTGAGTCTATGTTTTAAGGCACTAGCGTAAGTTTGACATAGATAGAACGAATCTATTGCTTTATGACGGTCGAACGAGAAAAATTGAGTGATTTTACTTTGCTCGTTTGCAGGTATATCATCGAAAACCATAATCGAATCTTCTTTGGTATCTCCGGGTTCGATTAAATCATCGTAATTTTCAAACTCATAGTAACCAATTTCTTCTTTTAATAGTGTAAAACGTTTCTTAACAATTCGTATTTCGGTTGATACAAACTCTTCGAAAATACATAGACATTTTGAAATCTAAGACCGTTCTCGTGCAAGATCAGAGATATTAAAGCGTTGGTCTTCCCACAACTCGATAATCCCACGAATATAGCTCGTATGTTAGACGGGAACAATGAACCATGTTTACCATCCTCTTTTGCATTAGCAATAGCAAAGTTATCATAATTCTGTATAGGTATTTTAACTTCTGGTATAACATCTCTGGATGCATCGTTGGAATTATGTAATTTCTTCACGTTCTGCAACCTTTTAACATATCTGCATAACGTTGTTCTAGGTATATTATATTTTTTACTAGCAGCGTAGAAACTCGAGCCATCCAGAATATCCTCTGCTGCTTTTGTAATAGATTGTTTGGAGCACCACTGATTGCTTGAATGCGACATCTTTCGAAAAATGTCTTACTATAACTAAGCTCAACCCAAAACTACTTCCTTATATACCAAATTTAATCTCCCTGCTCACATAACCACATGACCATATCACCATATGACCACATGACCACATGACCATATGACCCCATGACCACATGACCATATGACCACATGACCACATGACCATATGACCATATGACCACATGACCACATGACCATATGACCATATGACCACATGACCACATGACCATATGACCACATGACCATATGACCATATGACCACATGACCACATGACCATATGACCACATGACCACATGACCACATGACCACATGACCATATGACCACATGACCACATGACCATATGACCATATGACCTAATTGCTTTTTAATGAGTTTTTCCATTAAAAACCAAGTGTGGACATAGGTTAGATAAAAGGAAAAATTAATAGGTTAGGTCAGCGCCGCGGATGCCAAATTTCATACCGGTCATATTCCACAATTTAAGTGGGTATGATTCCCATTTTATTGTGAAGGAATTGGGATGCGATAAGGAGCGTGTTACAGTGATCCCAAATAATAAGGAGCGATTCGTATCGTTCACAAAGTATGTGAGGTTATATGGCGAAGAACCAGACGTAGAAGAAGATGATGATGATGAAACCGATAATTCCACAGTACAGCTGCGATTCATCGATTCCCTACGTTTCATGGCATCGTCCCTGGACAAGTTGGTGAAAAATTTGGAATGTGAGCAGTTTGTTGAGATGAGGAAGTGTTTCCCGACGACAAACAGTTTTCATTTCTACGCAGAAAGGGTGTGTTCCGTACAGGTATGTGACAGACGCTTCAGCGTTAAATAGGTCAAGTCTACCACCCCGAGAGGATTTCTATAATGATCTCACGAATACTGTGATTTCGTTGTCTGAGTACGATCACGCTCAGAATGTATGGAACGCCTTCCACATATGCACACTCGGCGAATACAGCGATCTTTATTTGAAAACAGACGTTTTATTATTAGCTGACGTGTTCGAAAATTTCCGGGGTGTGTGCTTGAAAACCTACGACTTGGATCCCTGCCAATATATGACAGCACCTAGTCTAAGCTGGGACGCCATGCTGAAACATACTGGGGTTAAACTGGATCTATTCACTGATGTAGAAATGCATCACTTTGTAAAGAAAGGGATTCGTGGTGGTCTAACTCAGTGCAGTCAACGATACGCTCACGCCAACAATAAGTACATGGAGAATTTTAATTCTGAAGAGCCCTCAAGGTACTTGACGTATTTGGATGCTAATAATTTGTATGGATGGGCCATGTCACAACCGCTACCGATAAGCGGATTCAGGTGGTTGAAAGAGAAAGATCTTAACCTCCTGAAAGCCCACATCGATGACATATCTGTAACAGGGGACAAGGGGTACATCCTGGAAGTAGATCTGGAGTATCCAGAAGACCTACACGAACAGCACAACGATTTACCGTTTTGTCCAGAAACCATGGTACCCCCAACACCATCCTCCAAGACTCCGAAGCTGCTCGCCACGTTGCTCAACAAGAGTCATTACGTCATACATTACAGAAACCTGCAGCAGGCGCTACGTAATGGTCTCCGGCTCACAGCAGTCCACCGGGTCATGGAATTTGACCAATCGCCTTGGTTAAAACCCTACATCGATTTGAACACCACCCTTAGGACATCTGCCAGAAATGCGTTTGAAAAAGACTTTTTCAAATTAATGAATAACGCAGTCTTTGGAAAAACGATGGAGAATGTCGACAAGAGGGTGGATGTAAAGATCGTGCCCCGGTGGGGACACGATGGACAAAAATTGTGCGCGAGTGGACTTATCGCCCGCCCGAACTTTAACAGTAGTTTAGTGCTAGGAGAGGATTTGGTTATTATACAGATGGATAGGGTAAAAGTCACTTACAACAAGCCTATATATGCAGGTTTTTCAGTTTTAGATATTTCAAAGACCCTCATGTATGATTTTCATTATAACACCATGAAACATTTGTATGGAGCCAAACTCTTACTACTTTATACAGACACTGACTCTTTAGTGTATAGTATAGAAACAAAAGACTTGTATAGTGATATTAGTGCAAACATTAACAATTTCGACACTAGTGACTACCCTCGAGACAATAAATACAATATGCCTCTTGTGAACAAAAGATCCCCGGCAAGTTTAAAGACGAGTTCAACGGCGACTTGGTGTTACAATTTGTTGGGACTAGGGCCAAGTCGTATTGCATCATTAGTGAGAAGGACACGATTAAAAAATCAAGGGGTATCGCGTAGTGTGGTGGCTGGGATTAGTGTGGATAGTTTTAAGAACGTTGTGCATAATAATTCTGGTGCCCTTATGCATAGCATGGTATGTATTCGGAGTAAAAAACACGATTTGTACACCCAATTAATTAATAAAATTAGTTTATCGGCAGAAGATGATAAAAGGTACGTCATCCCTGGTAGTACTTCCACATATGCATGGGGGCATAAGGATATTAGATAGTTGTTTATATTTTAGTGTATATATATAGTATGTAAGTTAGTTATAAGCATATCTACCCTCCCCCATCCTTAAAATTTCCTTTGTTCCCGGCGATATGTGTTTACCTCCACGTGGTCTCGCCGGACGGTAAAACATATTGTTGGATTAACAACAATATGTCTTATTGACTGAAAACACGTTTCCTCTCTTTACTTTAATCTCTTTTATTACAGGGCTATTTAAACAACACATTAATCTCTTTTTGTTACAGGTTAACCTGCTTGGATTCGACTAAACACAGGAAATAATGTTATACTTTGTAAAATTGTAATTAGTTTATTAAACTGTAAATCGGATAAAATAAATTATTAAACTTTTGTGTTCTTATTTTCTTTTGTGTTGGTTAAAGGACTGTAGATATTAAAAGGAGAGGTGATTAGAATTGATCTTGGTACAAAATCTTAAAATCAGGGTAGGTCCCTGGGGATTGCGCTATCTAAAAATTTAAAGAGATTCGGGTAGCTGAGACAAATCTAATCTTAATTAATACCAAACAAGGTAGGTTTATCTCGAAAGATAAAAAATGGCTAGTCGAAGAAAACTATTCGGTTCAGATGTGGGAGCAAATGAGGAAGGAAAGAGTCGCTCCTCCTCATTTGCTCCTTATGGGGATTTACATGTAAATGTGGGAGCAAATGAGGGTTTTGGGAGCAAAAAAGGGCCCAGTATTGCCAATTATACCCTACTGACATCCTTGTTCAATTGTTAATTTAGAACGCCTTTTTGAAAACGGTAGTAATTCCGGGTCATATGAGTCGCTATTCCAACCTGAACTTGTAACTGTAAATGCTTTGGCCAGAACCGGATCTGTACGAGTAGAACGAGCCACGTCAGCAGAGGTGTAGGGTAAGGTGGTATTTTCTACTGTAGTTTTGAATATCTGCGATACTTCATCCAATTCATTGCACTCAGGATCAGATCTATCAAGAGGTGATCTCGAAAAGAAATCTGCAACAACGTTATCCTCGGATTTCACGTATTTAATTTCATAGTCGCACGCAGACAAAATGAAAGTCCACCTTTGCAATCTAGCCGCTGTGCTACAAATTCTCTTATCAGGATTGAAGATCGATATTAGGGGTTTATGATCTGACCATATTGTAAACCTATTTCCATATAGGTATTGATGGAACCAATGTACTCCAAATATTATACTTAATGCTTCCTTGTCTATCTGTGAATAGTTTACCTGAGCTCGATTTAGAACTTTAGATGCATGTGCGATTGGTAACATTACGCCTGCATAATTTCTTTGAAATATTGCTGGTCCAAACCCATAAAATGAAGCATCGCACATAAGTTCTACTCTACGCTTAAGATCGAAATGTGCTAATACCGGAGCTTGTGCTAACTCTGTCTTTACCTTTTGAAAGGCGTTTTCGCATTGGACTGGTCAAATGCATTTTCTATGAAAATTTAGAGTAAAAATTCAGCAATCCAATGAAAGAACGTAATTGACCAATCTCTTTTGGAACCGAAGCATTTAAAATTTCTTTTAGCTTATCCTTCGTTGGACGTAAGCCTTGCTTGGGAATAGAATATTCCAGGTAAATTACTGTATCAAGTAGAAACTTGCACTTCTCCTTTTGTAAACGTACACCATTCTTTTGTAAAATTACGAATACCTTTGATTACCAAGTTCTCTGTCGCAGTAACACCAGTTACGATAATATCGTCTTGAAAAACTCCCACACTAGGGAGATTTCCGACTATAAAATCGAGTTTTTTTGAAAATTTCTGGTGCTGATGCAATGCCAAAAGGATGTCGTAACACTTTGTAAATACCTTTGTAAGTATTTATTGTAGATAACTCTTGTGACAATTCGTCTAATGGCAGATGAAAAAATGCATTGCACATGTCTAGTACGGAGAATTGAAAACTGCCAACAAGTTTCGCAAATATTTCTTCGGCAGTAGATAAGGTGTACTTTTCAATAGCTAAGTGCGTATTGACGGTGATGCGGTAGTCACCGCATATCCTAATGCATCCGTTTCTTCTTTTAATCGGAACGATAGCTGTCGCCCAATTGGATTGGTTTACCAGTTGTAGTATACCTTTCAATTTTAGCACGTAACGCAAAAGGGTACAGACCTTGCACGATAGAATTTAGGGATAATGTTTTCTTTCACCTGTAGAGTAACTGGACGTCCCGTAAAACAGCCTGGACCAGCATCAAAAATATTGTAGTTACTTAGTAGTTTTTCAAAGTTGACACAGTTGTTAACTGTGTCGTTGTGCAGCAGTTACGTTTTCTTAAACAATTCATTAACATCGACATTAAATTGTTCGACAAACGATCGGCCAACTAGTAAAGCTCCGCGATTTGCAACAACCAAAAAGCTGTTACTGGCAATTTTGCTGTTTACTTGTATTTCAGCAAGTACCGAACCAACCGTAGGTATGTAATTTCCTACATATAGCTTAAGAGAAGTGTATGTGGTCTGTAAAGGTAAGTGTTGTAAATACTATCTATAAATGTTTTCAGGAATGATGCTAGGCCCAGTTCCAGTATCAACTTCGAACGTATGAGGCTGACCCTTCCCTTGCACCGTTATGTATACAGGATCTACCTCGGGTTCTGCATTTTCCAGTTTGTAGAATGGAATGGTATCGTCAAAATCAGCAGTGCTCTTTTACACGTCATGAACACAATCTTGAATTGTATAACGTGTTTGCAAGTGTACTGTTTTATTATATTTCGAACATATGTAATCCTTGTAAGCGCATGTATTTGCATAATGTTCAGTACTGCCACATCTGTCGCAGTAACCAGTATTTTTAGGATAACGACGCGTGTCGTTTCCTTTTTGTTGCTTGTAGCATGGCCACCGCTTTTATTAGGAACCGCAATTGTGTTGATTTGTGATCTGAAAGGTTTTGGCTTTTCTTAGTTCACAGGTATCGCTTTTAGCAGCTTCAAAATTTAAGACAGTGTCAATGGTGGTAGTTAGTGTATGCTTCTCAATTGAAAGTGATTTATTTACCAGCATCGTGTCATCAATTCCAAATACTGTTTGGTCGCGCAATCGTTCATCTAGATTATCTTGGAAATTACAGTGGGTAGAAAGCTTTCGTAATTCAGTCAGCAATTAGGAAAATTGTTCTCCATCTTGTTGCACTTTGTGTGTAAAGCGGGACCTTTCTGCGACTACATTAGGAACAGGATTGAAATGGTTTTGTAGTACGCTGACCAAGTACTTGTGAGTAGGCTCGTAGAATTGAGTATGTTTCTTTACCTATTAAAGTAAGTAGTACAGCGGCTTGCTTTTTTTGTATCAACTACGGCATTTGCCTCAAAGTAAGCTTCTAAACGCTCTTGATAATAAGGCCCGTGTCCGTGTTCGAATTGAATGGTTGAATACTTCCAATTATAGACGCCATGTGATATTAATTGCTTGGGTCGTAATTTAAACATGTATTTCATTTACCTCGTCGCCAGTTGTGATGTATGAGAGGTGGGAAAATTTTGTAAAGTGATGACTCAATAACAACAAGCATATATTTGTATCACTTCATACATTAATAATTGTCAAAAACATAATAAAAATATTACTGTCAAAAAGCCACTATTATTTTTCTCCTCCGCCGTTCACTGAGAAAAGGATTTTGTTGCTTCAACTGAAAATTAGTTGATTCAATTAGAATTTTGGTTTGTATATAAACAATGATCTATATGCATTAAATGGAACATAATAAAATGTTGGAAAACCGATTTTGAAGCAAACAAACCTAAATTTGCACCACAATAATTATGGCATTTACTCAAATCGCTATTAATGTAACTTGAATGTTAGGTATCGTTACTTCAATTGCTTGTAGGTTTGATTTGAATTATTTAATACTTTTATCAAATAAACTGTTATGTTAAATCAACACTTTGAATATCCCACTTACATATAAAAATCATTGAAGCAAATACTTGAAAGGGTTTGTAGCATTAAAACAAACTATTCAAATTTTTCAACTAACCAAAAGCGTCATTGGTTTAACTAACCCATATGTTGAGTAGATAATAATTATTAAGGTAAGTGGCTAATAAGGGTTCAAATAATAACATTTTGGTTTAATCAAACTTTTATTGTGTTCACTTAAAACATTTAGCTGTCAAATCAATCATTTCGTTGCGTTGTACATTGTTTAGATATAGAATTAGTTTAAACATCCAAGGTAGTTTGATTCAATATCCAGCTTGATCGATTCTGATTTAATGCAATTATTTTAATCAAATTTTTAATACAACTTGGCGATCAACAAATGAGTTTGTTCATCCCTAACAGATTTTTAAAAAATATTGATTTAAAATAACTTCATTCAGTCACATTATCAAGTTGTATATTGAATCAAATCTCACCTTGTATATATTTCAGTTTAGCTTCCACTTCAATTTTATAAAACTGACACTGATTATTGAAAGTTTGTTTATTCCTTGTGGTTGCCATTGGTTTTTGAAGTTAAACGTTCGCTTATATAGTTGAATGCTAAAAACAACTGCATTTAGTTAAGGACAATTGAAACCAATTTATATGAAGGTACTTACGTATTTTTAGACGAAGAGATTTTGTTTAAACATAGTACTGCATACTAAATTTATCTTCCATGTATTTTACAGTGAGTTGAAATACTATAATGGAAACTAACACAATAAACAATGCGAAGTAACGCTTGAAGCCATGTTGACGTGTCGCTGTCGAACGTTAGCAGTATATTAAAGATATAATGTGCGCGCGCTGAACATTCAATACGCAACATCGGAGACGTACTAAATAGCGTTGCATTCAACAAATAACCCGACGTTTGATGTGGCAATCGTAGTTTATTTAAATCAACAAGCTAGAGTACGTTTGTTTCAATGTTCAGTTTGTCACAAAACGTGTTCATTTGACACTTTTTCAGCATTCATTTAACTAAAATAGATTTTTTTCAACATTAATGTAGTATTGGACTAAAATATGAAATTTGTTGACAATATTAGTTTATATTAAATACGACTGATGTTGAATGAAATTCACTTTTGCATTCGTTTATTAATCAACTGTTATTATGCATTCAAACAAACAAATTTAAGTCAACTAATTTTTGATGTTAGTTTAACCATCTGCAAGCGGTTCAGTTAATATAGTTTCGTTTAGAACGACTAAAAAATACTTGATCAAATGCTTTACTCTTCAAAACAACAGAATTGGTCGTATCAACCAAATCACTTTTCTCAGTGTTGACACATCCTTAGGCAAGGTATGCACAGTATACACGTATACACAACAGTTTGCGGTGCAACTGACATTTCGCAAAGCCCGACTTACATTTAAAGCCAAGATTTATACAGTCGAGGTTTACTTTAGAACGGCGCAAGTGGGTATAAGGGTGTTCTAAATAATTATTTGAAGTGAGTAATATTTATGAATTTTAGTTTTAATAAGCGTAGTTGTGGATACTCAACGGGTATTTTGTTTTGTATTCTAGGTTGCCAAAATTTAACGGTATTCATTTTGCGTACAACAATAACCTAATAATATGGTGATATAAACGTAACATGGACGTAACACTTGAAATGTTACAACTTACTTAACTGAAATGGAGTATGGAACAACAATTAAAATGGCTGCTACGTTGATAACGGCTGTCTAAGTCTTGACTATACGTGGCGAATTCACTAAGAACAATTATATCTGTTTAATTACGGAAATTACGGAAAGTTATGTATCTAAAATTCAGACGGTTTAAATAATTGCATAGCTAACTTTTGTACTTAATTGGTTTAATAAGCTCATGCAGGCAATCCTATCGATAACTAATTTGAGAAGCGAAAAGTATCTTGTAGAATTTGTTATATTACTAAGGATGTGAGAGTAAACTAAAATGTACTTATGACCTTCGACCAAGTCGACACAATAGTAGAAGATTGGAATATGCGTTTCGGATAGACAGAAAATTGATGTGATTATTGTGCTTCATGTATATGGTCTGACCCTAAACACTGGGATTTTTGTGCCACCAACAAAATTTACAATTACAATACACAGCCATATACTATAAAACATCTGTGGTATATAATTTATATACTTATTCTGCAACCTATGTCGTCCTATGTCGTCACCTACAAACGAAAGCCCACTTGTATGCTATTTATGTGCTTAATCTGTAACTTTGAAAGTAAGTTGATAATCCATATGCGGTCGTTTTGGCGAACGTTCATTCGCATCCAATTTATCTAGTTATTCTGTATCCTGTAAAAATACTTTGAAAATGCATATGCCATTCCATACACATCTCCATTCATATGCAGCTCCATACAGAAGAACGTCCGTTCACATGCAATTTGTGTAATTATGCTGCATTTCGTAGAAGTACCTTGAAAATTCACATGCGATCCCCTACTAATTAACGTCCTTTCTCGTGCAATTCCTGTAATTATTTTGCATCTCATAAAAATCACTTAAAAAAATATGCGATCGCATACAAAAGAACGTCCATCGGCATGCAAAATAATGTAATTATTATACATCTCGTAGAAATACCTTGAAAAGGCACATGCACTCCCATAGTAACGAACGTCCATTCGCATGCAGTTTATGTAATTATTCTGCATTTCGTAAAAGTAACTTGAAAATTCGTTTGCGGTCCCATACGAACGAACGTCCATTCGTATGTAATGTGTGTAAATCCACTGCATCTTATAAAAGTAGCCTAAA
Organism: Platerodrilus igneus; assembly: GCA_036346225.1. NCBI lineage: Eukaryota > Metazoa > Arthropoda > Insecta > Coleoptera > Lycidae > Platerodrilus > Platerodrilus igneus. Next base: position 6,135,634 of record JARFIW010001600.1, on the reverse strand, counting down.
AATTCATGTGCACTTCCATACAAAAGAACGTCCGTTCACATGCAATTTGTGTGATTATGCTGCGTCTTGTAAGCACCTTTGAAAATGCCCGTGCGGTCTCATACTAACGAAGGTCCGTTGATGTGCAATTTGTGCATTGTTCTGCCGTTCATAAAGGTAACTTGAAAAGATATACGGCATCCCATAGTAAGGCACGGCAATTTGAATGCAGTCTATGTACTTATTCTGGACCTTGTAAAAATACATTGAAAATACATATACGGTCACATACTAACCAACATCCATTCGCATGCACTTTATGTAATTATTTTGCATTTCGTAAAAGTCACTTAAAAATTCATATGCAGTCCCATACAAATGAACGTCAATTGGCATGCAATTTATGTAATTATGCTGCATCTCGTAAAAGTAACTTGAAAATTCATATGCGGTCCCATACGAATGAACGTCCTTTCTCATGTGATTCCTGTAATTATTGTGCACCTGATCAAAGTCACTTGAAGAGACATATGTGGTCGCATACAAAAGAACGTCCATTTACATGTAAATTATGTAATTATTCTGCATCTTGTAGAAGTGCCTTGAATATGCACATGCATTCACATACTAACGAACGTCCATTCGAATGCAGTTTATGTAATTATGCTGCATCTCGTAAAAGTAACTTACAAGTTCATATGCGGTCTCATACGAATGAACGTCCGTTCGCATGCAATGTGTGTAATTACGCTGGATCTTGTAAAAGTAGTTTAAAGATTCATATGCAATTCCATACACAAGAACGTCCGTTCGCATGTAATTTATGTAATTATGCTGCGTCTTGTAAAAGTACCTTGAAAATGCATATGCGGTCTCATACTAACGAACGTTCGTTCATATGCAATTTGTGTAATTATTCTACCTTTAATAAAGGTAACTTGAAAAGACATACGGCGTCCCATAGTAACGTACGACCATTTGCCTGCATGCTATGTAGTTATTCTGCATCTTGTAAAAATACATTAAAAATACATATACGGTCACATACTAACGAACATCCGTTCGCATGCAATTTATGTAATTATGCTGCATCTCGTAGAAGTACCGTAAAAATTCATATGCGGACCCATACTAACGAACGTCCTTGTTGCATGCACTTTATGTAATTATTCTGCATCTCGTAAAAGTCACTTGAAAATTCATATCCTATCACATACAAACGAACGTCCTTTCGCATGCAAATCGTGTAATTATTCTGCATCTCATAAAAGTCACTTGATAAGACATATGCGGTCCCATACAAACGATCGTCCATTCGCATGCAATCTATGTAATTATTCTGCATCTTGTAAAACTACCTTGAAAATGCATATACAGTCCCATACTAATGAACGTCCATTCGCATGCAATTTATGTAATTATGCTGCATATCGTAAAAGTACCTTGAAAATGCACATGCGGTCTCATACTAACAAACGTCCATTCACATGCAATTTATGTAATTATACTGCATCCTATAAAAGTAGCTTAAAAATTCATATGCGGATGCATACAAAAGAACGTCCTTACGCTTGCAATTTCTGTAATTATTCTGCATCTCATAAAATCACTTGAAAAATCATTTGCGGTCCCATACTAAGGGACTTTAATTTGTATACAATTTGTGCGATTACATCACAACGCTAATATGCCATTTATACATATATATTCATATATATATATATATATATATATATATATATATATATATATATATATATATATTGCTATGCTACTGAATTATCGAGCCCCTACGTTGGGCCGTTATATTATTTGCTATGTACTCTAAATTATTCGCGCTCCATCATTTAGGGCGACCATATTAATATTTCTTTGTATAAACAAGATTGTAATTATCTCCTCCGATATTGGGCCGTCTTATTAATGTTGCTATAAATTCCCTCCAGAAACTTAACTGGATTTTATCTTGAACCAACCTTGTCAACCAATAACAAAATTCGATATGTTGCCGCCTTACTTGTTATCAATTTCCTATTCAACTCGTAGCTCCTCCTTGAACTATTTAAATTATCAAATCACTCTCATTGACTTTATCTTATGACCTCGACTAGCATTTATTTGGAATTATGAAATTCAGTTAATTTCGATTTTATATAATGAAACCAATATTATGTACAGCTTTTGTAAATTATTTGAAATACACTTTTCAATTAGTTAATGTAGTAAATTTCATTTATTAAACATCATATACTATTTACTCAAAACCCAAAGTCTCCAAAAAAACCTATTATCTTTATCAACGAAGTGTAGAACGTTCTAAACCTGTTATCATATTACCACTTTATACGTATGCAACTTCTTTTGTTGAATTTTTCACATTCATATTATATTAAGCAAATTCAATAAAAAAATAAAAAATATAGAAAAATAAAATGTCTTATAACTAAAAAATCTGACCTGGTCTATTTTCTTCACATCGACGCTTCCATTTGAATAAAAATTATTGTTGCGATCCACTATTAGGCAACCCGTCAAACATACAAACGCCCGGGGCACAGCGTATTCTTCAGCATTCGAGAATCCTTCTACAAAGTTCTAGATAATGAGTCATATCTTAATGCAGGGTATATATAAGGCCGCTTATGAATGTAAGAGTTAGTCTATTCTTGAATGTCTAATATAAATTATAACGTGTTTAAGTAATAGTAGTTTCGAGCTTTTAGAAGTTTACATAAATGTGATATGCTGTGCAGCTTGTAGTGTACATAAATAAATAGAAGTGTATAAACAAATAGTTGTGTTAGTGGTTAATGGACCTATGGTAGAGAAGTTAGTTTAAGAAGATATTAGTGCTTGTAAATTCATTAGTGTAATAGTGATTCATTGTTAAGTGGACTGAAAACATCTGTAAACAAGGCATATACTGTTAATTAGACTTGTGAACAGTGAGTAATAAAGACATTTATTATACTTGTTTTGAATTAAAGAAACGCGGTAGTAGTAGCGCGTTACATTATCTTCCCCCAATGTGGGATTATTACATGCCCATTCGAAATATACGCTTGAACCATTGCATTTAAATTATTGCCATTACCCTATGGACTACCATTATTAATTTATGCACCCCAATTTATTGTCGTTTCATTTCAGACTTATTACTTCTTATCAATCAATTTCCTCAAACTTAGAATAGAATTCTTATTATCATTGTCCTCTGACTTGAAATCGTAGTTTATTTTCTCCTCTTACTCAAATATCGAATTTTTCTCTCCGGCTTTAGAAATTGTAGTTTGTTTGCCTCGGACTTAGAAATCGTAGTCTATTTTGCCCCGGACATAGAAATTGTATTACTCTTCCCCCAGACTTAGAAGCCGTTTAATCGGCAGTCGTAATTTTCATTTTCGCACTTTTACAATTTTCACTTTGAATTATTATTATTACGTATCACTTTATTTCATAGTGGCGCACTTCGGCCTTTGTTGAGTAGTAAACTGACCTGGTTATCACTGTACCTACTAATATATTATTCAGTTCCCACTCCGTCAGTGGGTATGGTCTAGAACTCGTCGCTCATTTATAACCAATCAAATAATTACCTTCAAAGTAGTTTCTGATGTAATTCTCCACGATTCCCAATAATTGTAACCTGCTTGCAGCTGTCTTCGTTATCAGGCGGCTCCGTGGCGTAGTGGTATGTGTGTGACTACTACGCCCTAGGTCCCGGGTTCGAATCCCGACACGGTCCGTTTGAAAATGTTAGGCGAGCATTTTTCGCAAAAATACACCCTCGTTCGGATGAGAGGTAAATGGAGGTCCCGTGTGAGTGTTGTTACGCACGTTAAAAATCCCTACCTTGCTTGGAACAACAAGGGTTCGGCAAAATTCCAAATTTTCCAGGTAAAAAAACTCGCTTCCTGGCCAATGTAGAACCTTCGGTGGAGCATTGGAAAATCAAATGTAATGTCTTCGTTATCAACATGCGGTGTTTTGATAGATCTAATTGCTTTTCCATAAACAACTGATGCAATTCGACTTTTAATTTTCATATTTACATGTTATTCACGCAATTTTTAATCTTTTTTCTTATCAATAATGGGTAGCTATTTGTACGCGTTTACCTATGCTACCTGAAGCTCTATTTCTATCTCCGTATTAATCTAATTGTTTGGTACTCTTTTGAATGCGTGTCTAATTACACTTTATCGTTTACTTATAAATATACGCGTGCTTCCATTGAAAAATATCATTATTTGCTTTACCCAAATTAACTAAAACTTTATCTACAGGGTATTAAATATTTTCTATTTACCTAATGAATGTCTTCCTGGTTTCTACGCTAACTATGCGTCTTCCTATGTTTATCTGCGTCGCTTAAAACTATTTATACTTTATATACAGGGTGTTGACTGCTTACTATTTACAAACTATCTCCATTTCTCAATTCTTCACTAAATAAGTGCAGTTTTCTGCTGCCTATGGTAATTTCTCATTTTTAAATGACCTTTACTATAAAGTACACCCTTAAACAACCCCTTATCACAGCATAATATATATATATATATATATACACACAGGGTGTCCCAACGCATACGAAACGCTCGACTACTGCTTAATGGTAACGTTTAGCGAAAAAACTTTCAAATAAAAGTTATGTATATTCAAAATGGCTACAATGTAAAATTAATTAGTGTTATACAGGGTGTTCAATAAAAAGTTATATACCAAAGTTATGTTTTTTTAAATGGAACACCCAGTATTTTATTACAAATTCTGATTTCTCGTATCAAAAAACTAAGGTATCTTTTATCAGGATTACCTAAACCTAAATCTCATAGTTGTTGAGATATTCAACTTTTTTCAAATTCGCATGATTCATTAAAAATTTTGGTAACACCATGATTTAGATGATGTGAACATTTAACTTTGTAGGGAATAGTATAAACTTGTAGTTAATGGAAACATAACACTAGTTATGAAAATAATATACAGGGTGTTCATTGCATCGTTCTCCGTTTATTAAACAATTAATGCCATTAAGTCGCTTATTTCAAATGGAACACCCTGTATATTTTCAAGTAGTGAAATGCAGAATTAAATTCTCTATTCAACAATATAAGGTTACCCTATATTCATATTCAACCGTTTCCGAGTTATTAGCGAATAATTAAAATGTTGGTACATAATTCTAAAGTTGGGTATAATTTACTTTGATCACAGGCGGCGGCGCGTTGCCTACCAAATAATATTAACTATTTGACTTCGTTGCAACAGCAACCATGTTTAAGTTTTGTTTTTGTTGTTTATGAGTTTTGTATCTGTGTTGTTGTGAGGTGAACATTTTTAAAATGAAAACCTATAGTCTTAACGCAAGGATTGATATGATGTTGGTAGTTGGCGAAGCTGAAGAAAATTGTCTATTAGCTACAAGAATTTACGCTCAAAAATTTACTAATCGAATGCATCCTAATGCAGCTGCGTTTGAAAGATTATTGCAACGCTCTAGAAGTACTGGTAATGTTGAATATTAAAAAACTCAACAAGTAAAGCATGTTACTAATAGTGAAGGAAATCAATTATTGGTATTGGAATTTGTAGTAGAAAATCGTAATACTAGTTTGCGTAAAACCAGTCAAACAATCGGATTGAGTAAACCTAGTGTTTCAAAAATACTAAAAGCCAGCAAATTTCACCCATATAAAATTTAGCTTCACCAAGAGCTTAAAAATGGGGATTTTCAAAGCAGAATAAATTTTGGATTATGGGTAATGGATCAAATCGGAGAAGATGATAATTTTTTGAATTTTGTTTTGTTCAGTGATAAAGCAACATTCCATAACAATGATTTTTTTGAGTTTTTTCACATTCAACATTACCAGTACTTCTAAAGCGTTGCAATAATCTTTCCAACGCAGCTCTATTAGGATGCATTCGATTAGGAAATTTTTGAGCGTAAATTCTTGTAGCTAATAGACAATTTTCTTCAGCTTCGCCAACTACCAACATCATATCAATCCTTGCGTTAAGACCGTAGGTTTTCATTTTTCAAATGTTCACCTCACAACAACACAGATACAATACTCATAAACAACAAAAACAAAACTTAAACATGGTTGCTGTTGCAACGAAGTCAAATAGTTAATATTATTTGGTAGGCAACGCGCCGCCGCCTGTGATCAAAGTAAATTATACCCAACTTTAGAATTATGTACCAACATTTTTAATTATTCGCTAATAACTCGGAAACGGTTGAATATGAATATAGGGTAACCTTATATTGTTGAATAGAGAATTTAATTCTGCATTTCACTACTTGAAAATATACAGGGTGTTCCATTTGAAATAAGCGACTTAATGGCATTAATTGTTTAATAAACGGAGAACGATGCAATGAACACCCTGTATATTATTTTCATAACTAGTGTTATGTTTCCATTAACTACAAGTTTATACTATTCCCCTACAAAAGTTAAATGTTCAGCATCATCTAAATCATGGTGTTACCAAAATTTTTAATGAATCATGCGATTTTGAAAAAAGTTGAATATCTCAACAACTATGAGATTTAGGTTTAGGTAATCCTGATAAAAGTTACCCTAGTTTGATACGAGCAATCAGAATTTGTAATAAAATACTGGGTGTTCCATTTAAAAAAACAACTTTGGTATATAACTTTTTTATTGAACACCCTGTATAACACTAATTAATTTTACATTGTAGCCATTTTAAATAAACATAACATTTATTTGAAAGTTTTTTCGCTAAACGTTACCATTAAGCAGTAATCGAGCGTTTCGTATGGTTAGGACACCCTGTATATATATATATATATATATATATATATATATATATATGTATGTATATAATCATTGTACAGTCTATAAGGTTCATATTCATGCTATTTATGTTGGTATTGTGCACATCAAAATCGATAACCCATACGCGGTCCCATAGTCGTGATCGTTCAATTTGTGTAATTATACAAAAAAATTACTTTTATAAAGACATTTGTAGTTGCATTCCGACATATTTAATTTTGGCTAAAATTTATGTACCTACTAACATTGGACATTCTGTATAAATTCCTAAATGCTTTAATCGTTTATATCTCCTCACATACTAACGAATGTTCAATTGTTTGTTTTTCATGTAACTGTGGTTCATCATGAAACTGTCGTTTAGAAATATGAATGCGCTTAGTGTGGTTTTTTCTTAGCAGAAAGACATTACAAAACATATACCGTTGCATACTCACGTACGACCATTGATATGTACTTTGTGTGGTTATAGTGCATTACAAAACATTTATTTGCAAATACTTATACAATCACATACTAAGGAACGTTACTGTGTTAGCAGTATTTTGCATGAAATAAAAATAATCTAAGAGCACATGTGTGATTCCATACTTACAAATGTCCATTTACATGCAACTTATGTGATTTTTCTGTAACACTATACGATGTTCTATAGGTGCTATCGATTTTTGCTAGTGCTAGAACAACTTCGCCTTTTGCTGTAGGTATAGAAGTTGATCTTAATACTGCTAATTAAAGTTTTCTAGATGATGTAACAGGAGGAAATGTTAAAGCAACATTAGAGTTTGTAAGTTAGTAACTAGTAATAGTTATAAAAGGAATATAAATATTTAAAAGACTTTGAAATTAGTATAATGTATATGTATTTAAATTATAAGTTATTCAATTAACACATGCATACATAATAAATTTTGTTTTATTTAGCAATAGGTACCTATAGTCGAAATCAGGAAAGAATGAATGCACGTCATTAATTTCTGATTCAATCCAAGATATACAATGGGCGTATTTAACATGTAAGAGAAAGAAAGAATACAAGTAGCACGTGTTTCGAGCAAAGTAGCTTAGCAACGACTTACGCTGTGGAGTTTATGATACGTAAAGAATGGGAACAGTAAACTGTCGCATGTCTTAACTATATTACACTTATGTGTTCCCAATGGGAATATTTCTTGAAATCTTTATTAAACAGTCAATTGATTAATCTTGATGCATACGAATACGGTTGATGACGTGCATTCATTAAATCTATATAAAATGTACAAATATTTTTCCACAAATCTAATAATTATTTTCTACTACCTTTTCCCACTGCCATCAAACAGTTTCAGTACCCTCAAAATATTCTGAGACTAATAACACGTTACGAGTAATGATTTGTATAGTCGAAACCATGAAAGAAGTCGTCTGCGTCATTACTTGTATTCGTATGAATTAAGTTGAAAATTTAATACCCAATAAATATTCCGAATCGGAAGTTTCCGTCAAGCTTCGCGCATCTGCAAACCGTAAGGAAGCATGGTTGCCAATAATATTTTATTTTCCTAGAGGTAGTTGCTTTAACTATTTTTAAATTGGCGTCCTTTTATTTTACGAGTATAGTGAATTCGGTTAAAATAAAACTCATTTTCATAAATTGAGATACATATATTAATCTGAATAGAAACGCACAATAACTGCAATATAAACTATTTACGGCAGCCGCATTGAAATCCTTCTCCGTACGATAACTTTAGCAACCGTGCTTTACGAAAAAATTAACGTTTTGTTTTGTTGACAAAGGTTCGTCTCTTAAGTGTAAAGTTCAAAACATATGGACACATACTTTTCTCTGTCGTTTACCCAGATGAACGTGTTCACGTATGTCTTTATTTAAATCACGTACAAATCGTATTACTATCTTTATCATAACCATTAGTTAAGCTTTTAAATAATCTTAAATGTATGTTTTGAATTGAGTTAGGAACCTATGACGTAGAGGACTTCTTTCGTGGTTTCTACTATACCTGTCCCTCCAAAATAAATTAACCCTCTTGTTATGAACATACTTTTACGGTGTAATTTTATATAGTTTTAATGATTCAAAGGTTGATGTATGTTGTACGCTTTCTGGTAATAGAATAATCGACCCAGAAGCAGTTAATGCCCACATTTATTTGCAAGTATATCATAAAATTTCTACTGAGTTAAATCTACATCAAGGCTTATTTCCAGCAAGATGAGGCAACTTGCCATACGTTGGATCTATCATAGACTCGTATGCATACTAATTTTACATAGGAAAGAACCATTAACAAGGATTTGTAGCGGCTCTCCCGACTTACCACCAAGTGACTATGTTCTGTGGAGATTTCTAAAAGAAAATACCTACTTTGAATATACATTTTATTTTTTCCACGACTGTTTTGGAACGAGCCTATTTTAGGTGTGTTTTTAATAGAGAAATCTACTACATTCTATACAGGTTTTTATTCCCGCACTCGTTGCTAGGCAAGTTGCTAAGCAAGCAGTGCGGGAATGTTCAATTTGCACGGTTGCGCTTATATTTCTATTAATCAGGTAGCCCTGCACTTGCATCTTATTTCCAATGACGGCCGAGTTTTCAAAAGTGGGCTATGAAACAAATAATAAACCAACAAATGTCAAATAAATAATTTCATACTGTGAAAGCGTTTAAAATCTTAAAGTATTTGCAAAGTCTTTAAAAAATGGCTAGTGATAGTGAAAGCGAACTAGAACCGACCCTCCAAATATTGTGGAAGCTGCAAATGCAACTACATTAAATTTATTACCGGAAATTTCCAAAAAATATGAGACTGCTTATAAATCGTTTATGGATTGGCGAAGAGATCAAAAGACAACATCTTATTCTGAAAATGTTTTAATTGCGTACTTTAATGAATTATCTAATAAGTATAAATCTCCGACATTGTGGACGCATTATTCTATGTTGAGAACAAGTCTCACCATCTATCATAATGTAGATATATCAAAGTATGGAAAATTAAGAGCGTTTCTCAAACGGAAGTCAAGCGGTTATAAATCGAAAAATCAAAAATTTTACAACAGAGGAAATAAATAAATTTATTACTAAGGCTCCGGATCAACAGTTTCTTCTGACAAAAGTATGTAATATTAACTTAGGAGAATAATGCGTGTTTATAGCTATTTTATATTGTTACAGACTGCATTAATTATGGGAATTATGGGTGCTTGCCGCAGACAGGAATTACATCAGATGAAGATTACTGATTTCACGAAATTGGGTTCTGCGATATTAGTTACAGTTCCCGACACGAAAACAAAAATTATACGTAGCTTTACGATAACGAGTAATTTTTATAAAATCACAAAAAAATACTGGAATCTACGTCCATCAAATGTTTGCGATCCTAGTTTTTTCATAAATTATCAGAAAGGAAAATGCACCACACAGAAAGTGGGTATCAATAAATTTGGTGCTATGGGAAAGCAAATTGCAACGTATTTAAAACTACCCAATCCGGAATTATATACTGGTCATTGTTTCCGGAGATCTTCCGCCACTATTCTTGTAGATGCTGGAGAAGATATAACATCTTTAAAAAGGCACGGTGGCTGGAAATCAACATCAGTCGCCGAAAACTATATAGCCGATTCTTTAACAAATAAGTTGAATGTAGGCAACATAATACAAAATTCAATTGATAGCACATCAAATGTTCCATCAACGTCCAAAGACAAGAATTTCCAACGTCAAGAAAATTTAGTTTTTGGGAAAACACCTTCTACAATGACGTTTAATAATTGCAATGTAACCTTTAATATTGTTAATAATAATGAATCTAAAAACTAAACTTAAATCAATTTATTTACTTTTATTATGATAAATTTGTACTTTTCTTTGAATTTATGTATATTCACAAACGATAATAAACTTATGATATTAATAAAATGTATACTCCTATACTTACCATGTATTTTATAATATTAACAAAAGAGGTATCACATTTAAAAAGGTACGTACTACAGTCGTAGAAAAAGTATAGTGTACAACACGCATGGAATGCCCATTTCTCACTCGTATGATTTGCAGCACTCGCTTTCAGCTCGTGCTGCAATTTATCATACTCGTGAGAAATGGGCATCATTCTATGCTCGTTGTACAATATACTATTAATATTTAATTTTAGAAGATTTTTAAACTCAGTGTGGAAAAGCTATTCTTTACCATCTTTAAAGTGTAAAGTTTCTTGAATACATTTTCCCACTGGTCCAGGACATAAACTCATGATTTATAATATGCAAACTGCGTATGTTTGCGTTCCCAGGCTAAAAAAATGTGGCGCGGGAGACTAAAAATAGCGGGATTACTATAATTAGCAAAAACGAAATATTTTGATTTACTATCGGCGTTCGGCGAAATCAAACGTGCGTGCGCTTACGTTCGGCGAAGAGATCTTTTCCTACGCGAGTACTTCCCTATGTCTAAAAAGTTTGTGTTTCATCGTTCTAAATTTAAACCGCACTAAAAAAAACACCAGCTGTTGTCCCAGACCTGAGAAGCAAGACCCGTCTCGACTATAGTTAAAACCAGGTAAGCTCCTAGCTTGGTTAGTTATCTTCTGGACTTCACTCGCGATGACAATTTATGCAGCCAAATTTGTAGGCGTAATACGTTACGTCCAGAGTTATGCATGATTGGCAACGCGAGTAACTTGAAATTCTACCTTAATTAATATATTTATAACAACCGAAACGATCTTAGAACAAATGATAAATTATAAATCGCACATGGGAAGATATTTCCAGCATGCCTCAAGATGTATTGAAAACTGTTTTCAATAACATGTTTTGACGTATACAACTTTGCTTGGCTGTTGGCAAAGAACATCTCAAGTACAGGCTTTAAATTGATTACTGAAAGGTTCTGTTAATCAAATAAAAATAATCCAATGTACATAAAATATTTAATGAAATCGTAGAAAACAACTAAAAATATTGATGCACTGACTTCGTTTATTGATATTTCTTATAAAAATATGACATTGAATTATGGCGCCGACGTTATGTGCGCCACTCTATCGTATTCATTCGGTAAACAATTATGACTCTTTACCAAACTTCAGTTGCACAATCGGGTATTGAAGAAATGGCTTTTAAATATGGGAATTGTAGCCGAAAAACAATTTTAATTGATAAATTCATGTTGTCAGGAAGAGATATTCAACTCCAATTAAAAGGTGTAGAACTAAAGGTAAAAGAATTTATTCTACCAATAGGATATGGGTGAACGCTGGAAATGTAAAGAACAAGGTATGGCAAGATCACAACTGCAAAAATATTATCGAAGGGTAGATCTCTCCAGCGCAAGCAAGAAGTTAATTTGTGCGAACATCGATAGTAATATGGAACTTGTCGATGGTGTAAATCCAATACTTTCAATCTAAAAAACAGCTTGCATATGTTACAGTTATGCAAATTACGGTAAATTTAAACTTCCCTGCGTCACCAAACATGCATGACCCTGGACATAAACCATTATGTTCACAAATTTGACTGCAACAGTTGCTGTTACGGGTGAATCCCACAAGTTACTAAACAAGCCAAGCGCTTACCTTGCTTTTATTAGAAGCCAAGGCCGCCTCCTGCTGTTTAAGTCCAAGTCGTAGATGGTGTTTCTTCAGTGTGTCCAAATTTTATGAGCAAAGTGAATGTGTCTCTCTATGGCGGAACACGAAACAGCTTTTAGGTAACAGGAAAAGGTAACAAGTACACGAGAAGAATCACTTCAACAAAAATTATTTAGCCTGTTTTTACTTGCTATAAATCATTGGTTAATGTCATGGAATTTGTGGAACTATAATCGTAAACCTTTGACGTAGATCAAGGATGGGGAAAATGCTTTTGTATGCTAGGTTTAAAAATCCCTTAAATCTAAATATTGAAATAAAATGTGGAGCCAAAAAGGAGCAACACGTATTAAAATTATAAACAATTTAAGAGCCTGAGTTTATATTTATTGTTTCAAAACATAAATGGTGAAGCATTTACAACTTAGTTAAAGGGTGTATTACATCTTTTTGATAATGGTAGAGTAATCGTGCTTAGTAATACTTCTTATCACAGCGTGTCTAAACTGATAAGGCTCTAAATCAAAGTTGACGTAAAAACCAAATTCGTTGAATACAAAATACATTGGAGCTAAAAAGCCGCTATTAAAATTTAGTAACACAATAACTTCTTGTTTACCCGGCATCTTATGTTGGTAGCGGTATTTTAAACGCTTTGACAGAATTGTATTGTTACTCCCACATCTCTGCAATTTAAACCCAATTAAGCTACTGGTATTCTGGTTTGTCTGGGTTCATCTTGTTAATTGTTCGTGGCAATAGAAGTAAAATTTATTTACACGTTAAAAATACGAACTAATTATACAATAAATGCATAATGCTCAAAGAAAATATTTACGAAATTTCGGTGTGCGTAATTATTGCAAATGTCTTTTAACACTAAAAGCAGTTTAGTTGAAGAATTTAACGCCGTGGCTTCACGGCGGGCACTTGGATTTGATATTATGTATTATGTATTATCTATTTGATATCTTGCCCTATCAGCTGGCGCTTTCCAGGTATATCTTCTTCTAACATGTTGTTCGAATAAGGTGTTTACAGTTACTAATCTATGTTCCTGGCAAAACTCAACTAATCTTTCTCCTCTATCATTTCGTCTACCATACCCAAATTTTCCTACCATTTTTCGCTCACTATCTTCTCCCACTGACGCATTAAAATCGCCCATAACTATTAAATGCTCATCTCCTTTTACTTTTCTCACTATACTATTTATATTCTCATATACCTTTTTTACTTGCTAATCCTCGTACTGAGTTATTGGCATGTAAATCTGTACTAAAACAGTGTCTATGGGTTTCGTACCAATCTAACTATAATATTCTATCATTAAATTGCAAGTACTCTTTAACTTTACGTCCTAATCTTTCACCTAACACTATTTCTATCCCTCCCTGTCCATTAGTTGAAGAAGATGTAGTTATTCTATAATTATCTTTCCAAAAGTTATTACTATCTGGCCATTTCGCCTCACTAATACCTAAAGTTTACAGCTTTCCTTTTCCCATTTCGACTAATAAATTCGTTAGCTTATCTACTCTAAGTAATTACCTTAAATTCCAAGTCCCTATCACTAAATCGAACCATTGTTTTAAATTCTTACGATGAAGAGCGCCAAGTACCTCCTCCAGGAGAATCCGAATGAAGGGTATTTTACCTCCGGACAAGTATTTTACTTGTGAGCTCTCCATCATACACGGTTCGTGTTTATAGCCACGCATACCTGGGAAATATTGTGGTAGGTTCCCATGTCTTTCCACAACGCAGTTTTTAAAGATTTTAGCAAAAAGTCGTATCTATCACAGCCAACCCCAACAACCTTGTAAATTATCGAGGATTGCTTGAGTCCAACCAACTATCTTCCAATATCTTTTAGCCAGCAAGGCTGCTGCCCCTTGTTGCGCCTTTTATTCGCTTTTTGCGATAAGCTGGTTTACTATAGTAGTATTTTTTGTCCCCTACTATAGGAATAAATTTTTAAACTAGTAATATTATGCAAGAACAACTGCATATTATTTGGGAGCTATTGTATTTCATTCACTTTTAGTTTTGTTACAGAAAAACATTGATGTTAGTCGCCGATGTCCTACAGTACATGTTAAGGCACTTACCTCATCCCAAGTGGCAGAGAGATACGAAATCTTGTTGGACAAAAGATTGAATACAGCATCATTGAAACAAGAACTTCTCAAGCAGCAATTACAACAGCAAGTAGAGGAACGCAGCAATAAAATTTTCTAACTCCCCGGGTTCTACAACTTCAGGAGGCGGTGGTTGTTTTTCATGCATATCCGATGCAGTAATATGTAGCACATCAGTTGCAACTATAATCGTTAATCGTGTCTGTAGTTTTACTCTCATTCCATATGCAACGATAGGAAACCTGCACTTCCATGCCCCAAATGTCCTTTCAATACGATTTCTAGTTTTAATATGTGCCTTAGTATAACGTATTTCTGCTGGAGATTGTGGATTTCAAAGAGGTGTGAAAAAATTTGGTCGTAATTGATAACCACCATCTCCTATAACAGTAATTTTTAGTTATTGTTTTTACCTAATAGAACACAATTCGGAAAATCACCTGCCTCCCATACGTGCCTTAATGCGGCTATTATTGTAAATAGTGGTATCGCGAACAGAACCAGGCCAACGTACTACAAGATCGAGAATTTTCAATGGTGCATTGCAGATAGCCTGTACATTTATTGAAAATTTATTTTTCCTATTTCTAAAAACTTCGTCATCTTTGCCTCCTAAAATTTAAGGGATGATTATTGTAGATTAAAAATTAGGTGCACGAGAGTACCTCGTGATTCCATTATGACATTTGTGCAATCTATAGCACCGATAACCCTTGGAATGCAGGTACTTCAAAGAAGTCCCTTTATGTTTGAGCTATCTCGTTATTGTATGGCATTTTAATGTATCTTGGGCTTAACCTTGCAACTGCTTTCGATACCCGTACAACAACTCGAGATACCGTTGACATGTGCATGTTAGCAATATCTCCAATTGTAGTGAGGAAATTGGATGATACATAAAAACATAGACATGTCAAAAATTGATTGATTAGAGAAACACGTTGGTTTCTAAAAAGGCATATTGCAATAAAAAGTTACATAATGTTAATGTACTACAACTATAACGTACATATCACTTGAGTATTCAAGGCGTTCCTCTATAAAGGGTAGCACATGCAAAACAGCAGCTTTTGTTACACGATATCGGCGAAATAAACTTAAAGCGTCTAAATCATGAAAATGTTGTGTTCCATTATGTTCGAAAGTAGGAAAGCCGAAATCAATAATTTCCAGCAGGTCATAATCATCATCAAACAAGTCGTCCCACTCTACAACTTCCATCTTATTCAAGGTATTTGAATAGTTTTTAATAAACTGTGTGGTGAGTCTATACTGAAGCAACGATATAATCACTGGTTACAGCAAAATCAATGACAGAAAATATGAAAAAAGGTACTTTTGTTTTTACAGGCGTTACAAATTTCATAATAAGGTAGCAAAGCCCCATCAACAATGACAAAATCCCTAAATCCTTATAGCATTGCCACATATGCAACCAATTAAAATCAGGCTTTATAAATCCTTACCTTTTGGTGTGTGTGGTGTATGAGAGGTGGGGGTATTTTGTAAAGTGATGACTTACTAGGAATAAGCATACATTTGTATCACTTCATACATTAATAATTGTCAAAAACGTAATAATAATATTACTGCTAAAAACCCTCTACTGTTTTCCCCAGCGTTGACAGATCCTTAAGGCAAGGTATGCACAGTATACACGTATACACAACACCACTTTCCCTTGTAATGATTAAGCCACAGGTTTAACTTATCAGGAGCTCTTTGAACTCTCGATCAACGCCTGGGCGAACCCGTATCAGCATTCTACATTGGTTTTTGGTCTGGAGTTTGTACAGTAGGGCTTGTTAGATTTTCAACTTCCGAGGTGCTAGGTATATTGAAAGTAGCAACGGTGGGTGCAGTAATCACTATAGAACTAGCACTATTTGGAATACCGTCTGCTTGATCCGCTGTGCTGGGCAGTTGAACCGGTAACTTTTGTGATAGAGATTCTGCAAGTGATGAATTGTCTAACAGTTTCTTTGTAATCTGGCGCAACTGATTCGCATGACGCTTCCAGTAAGTGCGATCCTAAAGTTGTAGTAAGTATGTATGTGTTCCTAATGTGGAATCGACAGTTGCTGCTTTCCAAAAATTTGAATACCGATAGCCATGCGCCAAGACTATCGCTCAGTTCATAATAGCCTCCCTTGAATCGTTGTAATTGCGCACTTGGGCCTCTTGTTTGATTCTAGCTCTGTTTTCGTAACTCGGTCGTAATAAATCAAAACAAGTTTTCGGTCTTTGACCGAGCATTAGGTAGACTGGCGACTCTTCTGTTGTAGCATAACGATTCGGGGCGCTCCTAATACAACGACAACAAGCAAGGGGGGATTTCAAATTAAATTCCAATTTACAACTAAAATCGCTAATGAGGAAGCAAGGTAAGTGCTTATTGGGGCAGTCGGAGCAAGCAACTTCAATGTACCCTGAGCCAACCCAGTACCGAGGCGGAGGTGGGGTAAATCATCAACCAAACCTCTTGCCAACAATGAGCGTCACCTAACTCTAACAGCTGGGCTCTGACGGAACTGAGAAGGAAATTCCTCGCAGTCACAAATAATACCCACACAGCATACAATCCAGCTAACATACGTTAACACACAGTAATGTAAACCTCATATACTATACAAGGATAAATCAAGTTAATAACAATAAACACATACTATAGTTTAATTAAAAACTGGATCCACCCACTTGTTATGGTGCAATTCTAACTATATATATATATATATATATATATATATATATATATATATATATATTGCTGTGAAACCTCTTGAATTACCTGGTCCGTTGACTTTCTTCTGTTAATCGCCTCGGCTGCTCCTCTAGATAACTTACATCCTCAATCATAAAAAAAAACAAACACATTCCTACCACAAACATCAACGTTAACTCTATTTACATCAATATTCACAATACATTAAAATTTCAAAATTAAAACTCTGCATAAATTTCAGTTTTAAAAAGAATTTCAAGATTAATTTTCTTATCATTTTAATGTGCATCCAGAATTAAAGTCCTTGTAGGATGCCTACTAATTAATATAACAATATATGCAGACCGGAGTCTGAGTACAAAGGGAGCATCTACCACCCCTTTACGTTAATTAACCAGGTTCGTCTAATTGAGCTCAAAGACATACCCAAATTTTCATCATAATCCCGAACATCAATACTAAATACCCCTTTCTACTTAAACAAGCGAATTTCAAGTTAAAATTAAAATTTTATGGTTAGTACAATTTCACTAATGTCCATTTAAAGTAAATCAATTATAAAGTTATTCAACACACACAAAATATCAAAGTTCAAACAAAATAGTATAAATTACCTGAAGGTTACTGCACTCTAGCTTCAATGTACATCGTCCCTTTTGTTAATCACACCATTCCAACTGGGTTATATTTACAGCTTCTGATTCTCAACGCTTTAAAATTTTCTCCATCACCATTTATTTAAAGTTGTTTCTGGGCTTTTCCGGAACTCATCTGTGTATATCTGACCCTTGTTTTGTGGATCCAGACACATTTATGAACCATTTAATCATTAACACCTCCGAAAAATAGCAAAGAAATTCATACTTCTTTCACCAATATACGCCAAAACTGCCTACTTTTGGTGTATTAATTTGTCGTTGTAAATTTTATTAATTGGTACAGTGATACTAAATTTTATTACCTTGTATCTAAATGCACTCAAGTACATTCATGTTAGCACGTAAATAACAAACTGTTTTAAATTATTTAATCATAACCGGAAAACTAAAAAGCACCGTTTAGCGTATTGAATCAAGTCGCGGATGTAAGAGAGCTTGTTCATATTCACCTCGGTATATATAGAAGTTAGCCTGTCTGTCGGTCGAGTCCCCAAAATGGACAATTCTAAAGAATTTCGCATTCTCGTTTCCCATTCCGTAGCCCGCGCGTCGGTTTTTACGAATTTTGCACTCGCCCCATTTAAATCTCAGAAATTTCGACACGGCTTGCAACGTTCTGGAAATAACTAATTGAATTTTATACATAAATGTTATTTTTACCTCTCAAATTTTGCCTTTTACTTTCAACCAATCGTGACCCTCGTGACGTTGCTTAAATCACGCCTTTTACTATATGTGTCTCGGTCTTGTGCATATTATCTGTCTCTATCTAACCTGTTCTTATTGGTGCAAATTGATATTCCTTATTATTGATTATTTCAGTCCACATGGACTGTTATCTGGGTTAAATAACCCCGTATCGCGCCTTTCCGTGAATATTAAGCCACGGTTTCTCCAAGATTCTTTGAACCATTAATTATCTGCAACATTTACGCCGAATGAGCTTTTTAAACTACGCAGGTGTTCAAACATACTATTAATTCTCAGAGCCTTATTTCGTGGTGTTTTAATCTTGGATTTTCACAGGCTTTTATGCTTATTATTAATAATGGTTTAATTAACTCCAATTAAAATTGACTTCTATCCTTTCATTTTTAGTGAATACAAATTAAATATTAATTATTATGTGTACACTTTGTTTAATACCGGTTACTTAAAATAGGGTTAATTAATATAAATTTTGCACGTACTTTCCATTTGTTTCTTTCCTCGGAGTAATTAAATTACACGCAGAGCTTTTTAATACTGTTTCTTTTGATATAAAGCGTCTTGTACATGATTTAAATCTCTTATTTTTACTGAAACGAATGACTTTTTATGCTTTACGGTTTTTTAATAAAGCGTATTATCTAATAAAATTCCTTATACACGGTGATTAAAATTATTTGATGTGATTATTTAATTTTCTACCCTGGTCTAAATATGAGTAATATATATATATATATATATATATATATATATATATACCAATACACCGATTGTCTAATTCGGATTTTATAATACCTGTAATAATAATAGATGGGTCGTTGGCTTAGTTTTACATACTCTATTAAGTATTGTAAAAATATGCAATGTTCAACACCCTAAATTATAATTGTATGGACACAGCAACCCTAAGCCCAATAATATTACAATGTAATTCACCAGCATGCAAAGTCAACCAAACGGTTGCGATGATAAATAGATATGGAACGGACTCACCAACTGCTGATGCGTGGATTATGATGTTCTAGCTCAAATGGCGCGTGCAGGAAGAATAATATCGCTACCAATTATATTCGCATGGGTCCACTGGATCCTTACTTGTAAACTTCTTCTCGTTTTAATTACAGATGCCACATCTACAACTCGAAATTCAACATATAGTTTACAACGGTACTTGAACCTAGAATAGTATAACGTAGAACGTAGAACGTAGAACGCAGAACGGTAAACGTAGAACGTAGGACGTAGGGCGTAGAACGTAGAACGTAGAACGTAGAACCCGATCCACAATCTGGTTCAATGCACAAACAAACAAAATGTATAACAGGTAGTTACCATATAGCAGGACTCAACTCCAGATGAATCGCCGTAATCCCAATAAGGTAATAAAGAAAATTATATTAAATCATCTCAGAATAATTTCCTTTCAAATTAATTCGCTAAAATCCTTCAACGAAGGCGGGCATATATACGAACTCAATACGTAAATTAACAGTGTACGATTCGAATTAAATATCATGTGAAGATGATACCACTAAGGCTGGTTTGCAAACTGGTACCTGATAACGCGATGCGCTACCAATATTGAAGTATATACAATCTAATACGGAAAAAATTAACTATTTAATACACTGCTACTATGCGAAAGTCGTAGTGAAAATTTCAACCGTAACATCAGCGTGTGCTATTATTCTGTGCGAGGCTAGGAATGTATTTAGCGTATCATCCAACTAAAGTTCCGAGTACATGCTGCTCTTTATAGAGCGCTTGAATGTATCAATTAGGATTTTAGCGGCCCCGTTTATGGATGGATGATACGGAGCGGATGCCTTGTGACGTACCCCATTATTTTTTAAGAAAGCATCGAATTGTTTAGAAGTGAATCCCGTTGCATTATCAAAAACGATAACATCCGGTAGCTCATAACGTGAAAAAACATTTCTCAATTTGCTCGCTGTAACTGCGGTGGAAGTTGATGTCACGGGGAAAACTTCCGGCCATTTACTGTATGAATTAATTATGACCAAGAAATCCTTTCCCATGAACGGTCCAACGTGATCCTTGTGAATTCTCTACATTGGACGTGTAGCAGGTTCCCAGGGATGAAAAATTGTCTTGCCCGGATTTTTATGTGCAAGGGCACAGGCCATACAGCTTTTGACCACGTTCTCAATGTCATTGTCAATGTTGGGCCACCAAACGTATTGTCGGGCGAGTCCTTTCTTACTCCCCATAATAGACATCCTTGTTCAATTGTTAATTCAGAACGCCTTTTTGAAAACGGTAGTAATTCCGGGTCATATGAGTCGCTATTCCAACCTAAACTTGTAACTGTAAATGCTTTGGCCAGAACCGGATCTGTACGAGTAGAACGAGCCACGTCAGCGGAGGCGTAGGGTAAAGTGGTATTTTCTACTGTAGTTTTGAATATCTGCGATACTTCATCCAATTCATTGCACTCAGGATCAGATCTATCAAGAGGTGATCTCGAAAAGAAATCTGCAACAACGTTATCCTCGGATTTTACGTATTTAATTTCATAGTCGTACGCAGACAAAATGAAAGTCCACCTTTGCAATCTAGCTGCCGCTGTGCTACGAATTCCCTTATCAGGATTGAAGATCGATATTAGGGGTTTATGATCTGACCATATTGTAAACCTATTTCCATATAGGTATTGATGGAACCGATGTACTCCAAATATTATACTTAATGCTTCTTTGTCTATCTGTAAGTAGTTTACCTGAGCTCGATTTAGAACTTTAGATGCATGTGCGATTGGTAACATTACGCCTGCATAATTTCTTTGAAATATTGCTGCCCCAAACCCATAAGATGAAGCATCGCACATAAGTTCTACTCTACGCTTAGGATCAAAATGTGCTAATACCGGAGCTTGTGCTAACTCTGTCTTTACCTTTTGAAAGGCGTTTTCGCATTGGTCTGGCCAAATGTATGTTCGATGAAAATTTAGAGTAAAAATTCAGCAATCCAATGAAAGAAAGTAATTGGCCAATCTCTTTTGGAACCGGAGCATTTAAAATTTCTTTTAGCTTATTCTTTGTTGGACGTAAGCCCTGCTTGGAAATAGAATATTCCAGGTAAATTACTGTATCAAGTAGAAACTTGCACTTCTCCTTTTGTAAACGTACACCATTCTTTTGTAGAATTACGAATACCTTTGATTACCAAGTTCTCTGTCGCAGTAACACCGGTCACGATAATATCGTCTTGAAAAACTCCCACACTAGGGAGATTTCCGACCATAAAATCGAGGTTTTTTTTGAAAAATTTCTGGTGCTGATGCAATGTCAAAAGGATGTCGTAACACTTTGTAAATACCTTTGTAAGTATTTATTGTAGAGAACTCTTGTGACAATTCGTCTAATGGTAGATAAAAATGCATTGCGCATGTCTAGTACGGAGAATTGAGAACTGCCAACAAGTTTCGCAAATATTTCTTCGGCAGTAGGTCAGGTGTACTTTTCAATAACTAAGTGCGTATTGACGGTGATGCGGTAGTCGCCGCATATCCTAACGCATCCCTATTGGATTGGTCTACCAGTTGTAGTATACCTTTCAATTTTCGCACGTAACGCAAAGGGTACAGACCTTGCACGATAGAATTTAGGGATAATGTTTACTTTCACCCGTAGAGTAACTGGACGTCCCGTAAAACAGTCTGGACCAGCATCAAAAATATTGTAGTTACTTAGTAGTTTTTCAAAGTTGACACAGTTGTTAACTGTGTCGTTGTGCAGCAGTTCCGTTTTCTTAAACAATTCATTTACATCGACATTAAATTGTTCGACAAACGATCGGCCAACCAGTAAAGCTCCGCGATTTGCGACAACCAAAAAGCTGTTACTGGTAATTTTGCTGTTTACTTGTATTTCGGCAAGTACCGAACCAACCGTGGGTATGGAATTTCCTACGTATAGCTTAAGAGAAGTGTATGTGGTCTGTAAAGGTAAGTGTTGTAAATATTATCTATAAATATTTTCAGGAATGATGCTAGACCCAGTTCCAGTATCAACTTCGAACGTATGAGGCTGACCCTCCACTTGCACCGTTATGTATACAGGATTTACCTCGGGTTCTGCATTTTCCAGTTTGTAAAATGGAATGGTATCGTCAAAATCAGCAGTGCTCTTTTACACGCCATGAACACAATCTTGAATTGTATAACTTGTCTGTACGTTATTAACATTTGATAGATTAGGTGTATTTTTCTTTATGTTCAGTACTGCCACATCTGTTGCAGTAACCAGTATTTTTAGGATAACGACGCGTGTCGTTTCCTTTTTTGTTGCTTGTAGCATGGGCCACCACTTTTATTAGAAACCGCAATCGTGTTGATCTGAAAGGTTTTGGCTTTTCTCAGTTCACAGGCATCGCTTTTAGCAGCTTCAAAATTTAAGACAGTGTCAATGGTGGTAGTTAGTGTATGCTTCTTAATTGAAAGTAATTTATTTACCAGTATCATTTGGTCGCACAATCGTTCATCTAGATTACCTTGGAAATTACAGTGGGTAGAAAGCTTTCGTAATTCAGTCAGATACCATAGGCGATTTTTCGCGACATAAACTAACATACTTAATTATGTGTGTATGTGTTAATCTTGCGTTTTGGCGATAAAATTTACTGGAGGGGAAATTGTACGGCACCATTCTATCAGATAATCGAACATACTCTGATCAGTACCAGGTTATGCTTGTGTATGTTAAACACTTGACTTTTACCGGGTAATTATTCAAAGCGAGGTTAGGAAACTACAATACGTTTTCGCGGTGCCGCACAAGTAAATGTTTTTTAAATAGTGGGGGGATACTTCAACATACCATACTCGAACAATTCAAGTACGTCGCGAAAAATCGCCTTATGAAAATTTTTCTGCCTCTTGTTGCACTTTTTGTGTAAAACGGGACCTTTCTGCCACTACATTAGGAACAGGATTGAAATGGTTTTGTAGTACGCTGACCAAGTGTTTGTGAGTAGGCTGCGTAGAATTGCGTATGTTTCTTTACCTATTAAAGTAAGTAGTACAGCGGCTTGCTTTTTTGTATCAACTACGGCATTTGCCTCAAAGTAAGCTTCAAAACGCTCTTGATAATAAGGCCCCGTGTCCGTGTTCGAATTGAATGGTTGAATACTTCCAATTATAGACGCCATGTGATATTAATTGCTTGGGTCATAATTTAAACATGTATTTCATTTACCTCGTCGCCAGTTGTGGTGTATGAGAGGTGGGAGTATTTTGTAAAGTGATGACTCAATAACCACAAGAATATATTTGTATCACTTCATACATTAATAATTGTCAAAAACGTAATAAAAATATTACTGTCGAAAACCCACTACTGTTTTCCCCCTCCGCCGTTGACACATCCTTAGGCAAGGTATGCACAGTATACACGTATACACAACAGTTTGCGGTGCAACTGATATTTCGCAAAGCCTGACTTACATTTAAAGCCAAGATTTATACAGTCGAGATTTACTTTAGAACGGTGCAAGTGGGTATAAGGGTGTTCTAAATAATTATTTGAAGTGAGTAATATTTATGAATTTTAGTTTTAATAAGCGTAGTTGTGGATACTCAACGGGTATTTTGTTTTGTATTCTAGGTTGCCAAAATTTAACGGTATTCATTTTTGAGTACAACAATAACCTAATAATATGGTGATATAAACGTAACATTGGACGTAACACTTGAAATGTTACAACTTAAACTAAAATATACTTATGACTTCGACCAAGTCGACACACTAGTAGAAGATTGGAATATGCGTTTCGGATAGACAGAAAAGTGATGTGATTATTGTGCTTCATGATATGGTCTGACCACCCTAAACACTGGGATTTTTGTGCCACCAACAAAATTTACAATTACAATACACTGCCATATACTATAGAACATCTGTGGTATATAATTTATATGCTTATGCTACATCCTATAAGAGCACATTGATATGTCGTCACCTACTAACGAAAGCCCACTTTTATGCTTTTTATGTGCTTAATCTGCATCTTTTAAAGTAAGTTGATAATCCATATGCGGTCGCATTTTAGCGAACGTCCATTCGCATGCAATTTATCTAGTTTATTTTGCATCCTGTAAAAATACTTTGAAAATGCATATGCGATTCCATACACATTATCCATTCATATGCAGCTCCATACAAAAGAACATTCGTTCACATGCAATTTGTGTAATTATGCTGCATCTCCTAGAAGTACCTTGAAAATTCACATGCGGTCCCATACTAATTAACGTCCTTTCTCGTGCAATTCCTGTAATTATTTTGCATCTCATAAAAGTCGCTTCTACATCTCGTAGAAATACCTTGAAAAGGCACATGCACTCCCATACTAACGAACGTCCATTCTCATGCAGTTTATGTAATTATTCTGCATCTCGTAAAAGTCGATTAAAAATTCATATGCGGTACCATACGAATGAACGTCAATTCGCATGCAATTTATGTAATTATGCTGCATCTCGTAAAAGTAACTTGAAAATTCATATGCGGTCCCATACGAATGAACGTCCTTTCTCATGTAATTCCTGTAATTATTGTGCACCTGATCAAAGTCACTTGAAGAGACATATGTGGTCGCATACAAAAGAACGTCCATTCGCATGCAAATTATATAATTATTCTGCATCTTGTAGAAGTGCCTTGAAAATGCACATGCACTCATATACTAACGAACGTCCATTCGAATGCAGTTTATGTAATTATTCTGCATCTCGTAAAAGTAACTTGAAAGTTCGTATGCGGTCCCATACGAATGAACGTCCGTTCGCATGCAATGTGTGTAATTACACTGCATCTTTTAAAAGTAGCTTAAAGATTCATATGCAGTTCCATACAAAAGAACGTCCGTTCACATGTAATTTATGTAATTATGCGGTCTCATACTAACGAACGTTCATTCATTTGCAATTTGTGTAATTATTCTACCTTTAATAAAGGTAACTTGAAAAGACATACGGCATCCCATAGTAACGTACGGCCATTTGCCTGTATGCTATGTACTTATTCTGCATCTTGTAAAAATACATTAAAAATACATATACGGTCACATACTAACGAACATCCATTCGCATGCAATTTATGTAATTATGCTACATCTCGTAGAAGTACCCTGAAAATTCATATGCGGACCCACACTAACGAACGTCCTTTCGCATGCACTTTATGCAATTATTCTGCATCTCGTAAAAGTCACTTGAAAATTCATATACTGTCACATACAAACGAACGTCCTTTGGCATGCAATTTATTTAATTATGCTGCATCTCGTAGAAGTACCCTGAAAATTGATATGCTGACCCACACTAACGAGCGTCCTTTTGCATGCACTTTATGCAATTATTCTGCATCTCGTAAAAGTCACTTGAAAATTCATATACTGTCACATACTAACGAACGTCCTTTCGCATGCAAATCGTGTAATTATTTTGCATATCATAAAAGTCACTTGATAAGACATATGCGGTCCCATACAAACGATCGTCCATTCGCATGCAATCTATGTAATTATTCTGCATCTTGTAAACTACCTTGAAAATGCATATACAGTCCCATACTAATGAACGTCCATTCGCATGCAATTTATGTAATTATGCTGCATATCGTAAAAGTACCTTGAAAATGCACATGCAGTCTCATACTAACGAACGTCCATTCACATGCAATTTATGTAATTATACTGCATCTTATAAAAGTAGCTTAAAAATTCATATGCGGATGCATACAAAAGAACGTCCTTACGCTTGCAATTTGTGTAATTATTTTGCATCTCATAAAAATCACTTGAAAAATCATTTACGGTCCCATACTAAGGGACTTTAATTTGTATACAATTTGTGCGATTACACCACAACGCAAATATGCCATTTATACATATATATTCATATATATAGTGAATAAGATGAAATAATAACTTAGACTTTTATGCAAAGCCCAAATGATCATTTCAAATCGAGCTAGTAATTGAAAGATAGAAAATATAAGGTTTTGGACAGGACTTGAACCTGTATCCTGGTTTTGCCGGAACCATGCGTTTACCAATTACGCCACCGAGACCGATAACGACAATTGGGAAATTTACTAATTTAAATCGTGTACACGACAATACATCAACCTAACTTTCAATTACGTTCGGCATTTTTGTCAATCATATCTGAAATTGTCAAGTTTTTGACTTATGTCAGTTATAGACAGGAAGCTACGCTCAAAATTATGGCTATAAGCCAAGTATTAAATATATAAATATTTTAGGTAGTTATATTATATTATATTATACTTATGTATTCCCAATGGGAATATTTCTTGAAATCTTTATTAAACAGTTTATATTCTTTCAATTACTAGCTCGATTTGAAATGATCATTTGGGCTTTACTTAAAAAGTCTAGGTTATTATTTCATCTTATTAGTTACTATATATATATATATATATATATTTATAATCATTGTAGTACAGTCTATAAAGGTGTCTTAAGGTTTAGATATTATCACATAAAGGCGAAAGTTCATATTCATGCTATTTATGTTGGTATTGTGCACATCAAAATCGATTATCCATACGCGGT
This sequence comes from Platerodrilus igneus, assembly GCA_036346225.1. Taxonomy (NCBI): domain Eukaryota; kingdom Metazoa; phylum Arthropoda; class Insecta; order Coleoptera; family Lycidae; genus Platerodrilus; species Platerodrilus igneus. Next base: position 6,108,397 of record JARFIW010001600.1, on the reverse strand, counting down.
CCCATAGTCGTGATCGTTCAATTTGTGTGATTATACAAAAAAATTACTTTTATAAAGACATTTGTAGTTGCATTCCGACATATTTAATTTTGGCTAAAATTTATGTACCTACTAACATTGGACATTCTGTATAAATTCCTAAATGCTTTAATCGTTTATATCTCCTCACATACTAACGAATGTTCAATTGTCTGTTTTTCATGTAACTGTGGTTCGTCACGAAAGTGTCGTTTAGAAATATGAATGTGCTTAGTGTGGTTTTTCCTTAGCAGAAAGACATTACAAAACATATACCGTTGCATACTCACGTACGAACATTGATATGTACTTTGTGTGGTTATAGTGCATTACAAAACATTTATTTGCAAATACTTATACAATCACATACTAAGGAACGTTACTTTGTTAGCAGTATTTTGCATGAAATAAAAATAATCTAAGAGCACATGTGTGATTCCATACTTACAAATGTCCATTTACATGCAACTTTTGTGATTTTTCTGTAACACTATACGATGTTCTATATGTGCTATCGATTTTTGCTAGTGCTAGAAGAACTTCGCCTTTTGCTGTAGGTATAGAAGTTGATCTTGATACTGCTAATTAAATTTTTCTAGATGATGTAACAGGAGGAAATGTTAAAAAAAGATTAGAGTTTGTAAGTTAGTAACTAGTAATAGTTATAAAAGTAATATAAATATTTAAAAGACTTTGAAATTAGTATAATGTATATCTATTTAAATTATAAGTTATTCAATTAACACATGCATACATAATAAATTTTGTTTTATTTAGCAATAGGTACCTATAGTCGAAATCAGGAAAGAATGAATGCACGTCATTAATTTCTGATTCAATCCAAGATATACAATGGGCGTATTTATGTAAGAGAAAGAAAGAATACAAGTAGCACGTGTTTCGAGCAAAGTAGCTTAGTAACGACTTACGCTGTGGAGTTTATGATACGTAAAGAATGGGAACAGTAAACTGTCGCATGTCTTAACTATATTACACTTATGTATTCCCAATGGGAATATTTCTTGAAATCTTTATTAAACAGTCAATTGATTAATCTTGATACATACGAATACGGTTGATTACGTGCATTCATTCTTTCCTGATTTCGACTATATATTCATAGTTAGGTAAATCTATATAAAATGTACAAATATTTTTCCACAAATCTAATAATTATTTTCTACTACCTTTTCCCACTGCCATCAAACAGTTTCAGTACCCTCAAAATATTCTGAGACTAATAACACGTTACGAGTAATGATTTGTATAGTCGAAACCATGAAAGAAGTCGTCTGCGTCATCACTTGTATTCCTATGAATTAAGTTGAAAATTTAATACCCAATAAATATTCCGAATCGGAAGTTTCCGTCAAGCTTCGCGCATCTGCAAACCGTAAGGAAGCATGGTTGCCAATAATATTTTATTTTCCAGTGTGGAAAAGCTATTCTTTACCATCTTTAAAGTGTAAAGTTTGTCGAATACATTTTCCCACTGGTCCAGGACATAAGCTCGTGATTTATAATATGCAAACTGCGTATGTTTGCGTTCCCTGGCTAAAAAAATGTGGCGCGGGAGATTAAAAATGGCGGAATTACTATAATTAGCGAAAACGAAATATTTTAATTCACTATCGGCGTTCGACGAAATCAAACGTGCGTGCGGTTAAGTTCGGCGAAGTGATCTTGTAACGTGCATTTTTGTAGTTTAACATTTTACGCTGTTTCCCAATTCATAAATACATTTCTACAAATTACTATTTCTATATTTAATATTTATTAACTCGTTGACGAATGCGTCATGTTATCATGAGTGGATTGCATCGTCCTTGTCTTGCCGTTCGTATAAATTTTGTTGCTTATGTGGAAATACGAGTCTAGATAATAGACGATAAGAAGTTGTAATTCGAATAAACAGATGAGTTAGTTGGAGTTTTGTTCTTGGTTCCTATAGATTAATTACGTTAAAAATACTGCTTCTTCTTTGCTTTGACAATAGTGAGAATTAATGCGGTATCAATTTTCAAATTGTTCATGAACGAGCACGGCACGATTTTAGTTGTTTTTCTTGTGAAGTAAAAGTTGTATTTTAACTGTGGCAGTGTAGTTCTGATTACATTTGAAGAAAGTATGCTTTATAGGGAACGGGTTTGATTGACCACAAGTGCGGTTGTAAGGTCATTGACGGACGGTTTTAGCGATGCGCGTTGCTCTACTAATTGTTTTTTGTTGCTTTTCTGTTAGAAATAAAAGTAGTAGAACTTGTCGTGCGTTTTACGGAACATTGACTTAGTGATGCGCGTTGCTCTACTAATTGGTTTTTTTGTTGCTTTTCTGTTGGAAATAAAAGTAGTAGAATTTGTTGTACTCGACCTGCACGTGCGTTTTACGGAACATTGACTTAGTGATACGCCTTGCTTTATTGATTGTGTTTTTTTAGTTGATTTGTCTTTTTATATTTGAACTGTGTGTGCGATCTAGTCTTCGTGGTCCTTTTTATCAGAGTAGTGCATACTTTGGATTATCCAAATACAGTTTTAAGCTAGAGTGTTTCTAAAAGAAAAAAAACAATGATGATACAGTTGTAGCAGGTTTAGTAGAAAAAAAGGTTGCTTCTTATAAACATGTATCTCATTCACATGTAAAGACAGTTGATACTGTAGTTTCTGAATTTTCTAACCACAGAGAATCTAAAATAAATCATTGTTTGCGCAAATATCGTTATTCAAAAGCATTAGATTTTTCTTTGTTACCATAGGTAGCAAATAAAACACTTCACGTTACTGTTAGTTTAATGCATTACATCGTGCCTTGAAGGCCCGTGATTCTAAATTTTTATTACCACTTTTTTTTTCAATTTGTGTTACAAAATATTTCGAAATTATTGTCTCAGGAAATGGAATTAACAAGAAATTTATCAATGCTACATAGTTCCATCAGCATGATAATGTCTGCTGCTAACACTAATGAAATACGTAGGTGTGATTAGTGTAAAGTGTAAGAAATTCCATCAACACCCTCACAGTCAAGGGTGAAGTGCTTCGTTAGTGCAGGACATCGTGAATCCCACACTTCAATTGCAAGGAAGCGTTGCTGAAGGACTTTTTGTAAGTTGAACTATTTCCTACTTGTTATTACTTTAAATATCTATCCGTTGTTTTGCCATGTCTTCGTCGTTCTGATACCTTTTACAATAGACTTGCCTGCTATTAAGAAAAGAAAAAAAAACAACCAATACTACTGAATTACTCATATCAATTGTGTCTTACCTATTTATCTTTTGTTAACATTTTGTCTGATTTATGTTTAATTGGTGTGTGAGGAAACGTTTCTGCTACTCCCCAAAATTACCTCACTTTGTGATAAAATTTTTTGTAATGCTTTTATCGTGAATATATTATATAGATTATCCAAACAGTTTTTTTTTCATTCTACAAAGTACTGAACAATCTATGCTCGATCAGCATGCTATGCTTTTTCTTTATTTCAGGTTTGCTTAACTAATTTTCTTGCAGGTATTGTCACTAACTCCTTACCGCCGCATACATTATATGTCATTCTGCTTTCTACAACCCCCCCTAATCTTGAGCCCGGTCATTTCTTTGATTTTCTTTGCGTTACGCACGGCTACGAGCCAACGTAGCATAAATTTTTGGCGCCCAACGTGGCTGCCACGAATAACGTACTATAAATTTGGCGCCCAACGTGGGGCTGCCCCGAATAACGTAACATAAATTTTTGGCGCCTAACGTGGAGCTTGATAAACGTGGGGCCCGATTTTTTTGCTTTTGATTTTTTTTTTAATTTTTTTTTATGATCTTGATGCTTTTTTTGGCTTATTGGTCTTGTGTTTTCTCTGATAAGCTTGTGTCCGAAAACACTGGCGCCCATTTTGTATTCCTATTTTTATTTTGTAGTTAGCCCATCCCGTGACTTTTTCTTTTGGCTAGTTCTACCATTTGTTCACTATTTGACTATTATAGTCGCTTTCTACATCCATTCCTTGAGGTAGGCTTCAGATCTATTTTCTTTTCCTTTAGGTATTTCGACTTGGTCGCTTTTGTAGGTCTGTTAGCCATACTTTGCTTGAGTAATCGTTTCATACGAATTTGTGTTACCTCAGTCGGAAGTATTCTAGATTGTGTACTAGCTTGCCTTTGTCCTTTACTTTGTCTTGATTCTTTCTTTGCTGCACACTTGAGGTTGACAGTTTTGCTACGAGTTTTCTTTCTCGTTTTTTTTCTTTTCTCTTGGTTTCTCCACGGGAAACCAAAACTTTTCTTCGAGGTGGAGAACAGAAATGTCCCTTTTGGGGACATCCGTCTTTTGACGTCTTTGAAAGTATCTAAGACCTTTAATCCTCATTGGGTGTTTACTTGATGCTTTCTTTACCTGTTCTGTCGTTGTTGGTTACGATAGATGACTTTATCTTCTTTTGGAAAAATGTTCTTTCTCTTATACTGGTGTTGGTCCTTCGAACCGGATAATAAATTTTTTTGTTTGGTTCCTTGTCTGTCGTTTTTTTTTCTTTCACCCCGACGTCTGTATTTTGCTAGGGGGGAATTTGTAACGTGCATTTTTGTAGTTTAACATTTTACGCTGTGTCCCAATTCATAAATACATTTCTACAAATTACTATTTCTATATTTAATATTTATTAACTCGTTGACGAATGCGTCGTGTTATCATGAGTGGATTGCATCGTCCTTGTCTTGCCGTTCGTATAAATTTTGTTGCTTATGTGGAAATACAAGTCTAGATAATAGGCGATAGGAAGTTGTAATAGCAACGAATTGAATAAACAGATGAGTTAGTTGGAGTTTTGTTCTTGGTTCCTATAGATTAATTACGTTAAAAATACTGCTTCTTCTTTGCTTTGACAATAGTGAGAATTAATGCGGTATCAATTTTCAAATTGTTCATGAACGAGCACGGCACGATTTTAGTTGTTTTTCTTGTGAAGTAAAAGTTGTATTTTAACTGTGGCAGTGTAGTTCTGATTACATTTGAAGAAAGTATGCTTTATAGGGAACGGGTTTGATTGACCACAAGTGCGGTTGTAAGGTCATTGACGGACGGTTTTAGCGATGCGCGAGTTATAGGATCCCCCATCTATTATACATATAATACTAGTATCTGTATTAGGAAATATTAGGAAGCATTAGGAAATGTTAGGACAGTGCAACAATGTCGTTGCAACATTTTATTACATTTTATTATTATGATTTTAGTTCCCACGAGTGGAAACGCTACAAAGTAGCACAAGGATAAGTGACACTGCAGATGTCAGGTCACAGACGGTCGTCGGATGTCACGTACCGTGATTACGCAGAATAAGCCTGCAACATTGTAATTTATGAATAGCTTTTAAGATAGCAACTATGTATTGTAAAGTGTAAGCGGACATTACGTCCGCAGGTTCCCACAGAATTGTGAGAGGGAGAAAGTTATATAAGGAGCAGGAGCTCCACTCCTAGTCAGTTCATCAGACGTTCAGCTTTAACCTTGCAGTTCACTGATAACTCACTGTACAAATTAATTAATGTATTTCGACTTAGAATAAATTAGTTCAAATTGTTATTGTTCAAATCTGTAAATCAAATAAATTTGTTAAGGACCAAAGAAGCCTTTTTAAAAGGACCGCTCGAAGCCACGAACCTTAACTGGCGCAGTCGTAACGGATGTCAAAAGGGCACTAGCGAATCCAACTTCGAGGAACTGGTGGTCCGGGAATTTCAATTCCGATTTTGGCAGAACAAAACAAAAAGTTGGAGAAGAAACACGCATCGTTCAAGTCCAGCAGTTGAAGGAGAAACAAGCATAGTTCGAATTCAACAACAAAAGAAAAATTGGAGGCGATACAAGCATAGATCAAATCCAAGAAGCCAAAAGAAAAATAGAAACAAAGAAAACAAATCAATGAAAGCAACCAAGCAACTAGTGTAAGTTCATTTTCCTAAACCAATTGAATTAATTTTATTATTAACAAAGATATTTGATATTTGCTAGTTTATGAATTTATTTATGTATATGTTGACTATTGTTACAAATATTTTATGCCATTTTTTGAAAATAATCGACTTAGCAATTGCTAGAGATTATCTTCAAGCCTTAATTGAAATTTTATTATTGTTTTACTTGTATATATGAAAAATTTATGAAAACTTGAGACAACAAAAAATTCTGAGACTAAGAACTGAGAAAAATTATTCTGAAACAAAAACTAGAGACAATTATTAAAAAAGTCGCAAAGCGCAGGAGACTAGATCACGTTTTAACTAACGTAAGAAACGAAATCAAACCTCTTAAGATTGCTGAATTAAATCTTAACTGGCGCGAAAAAATTTTTTAAAAACCTCTAACTCGACAACCTTAACAGACACAGAAATTTTTAGAATTTCTAATTCAACTTTAACTAACGCAACAAATTTTAGAATTTCTAATCCCAACTAACACAAGAAATAAAAAAAAACTTCCAACCCCACAATAAAAGAATTAACTGACTCACAAAATTAAATTAAAAATATACCAAGAATAAAAACGCGAAAGCAACACCACGATTCAAATTCAAATACCATCCATAAATAGACAAATCGCATTCTATTATTAAAAAACCACATCTTAATACGAGAATTAACTAAGCGCGAATTCAAATTGAACGTAATACTTTATCATACTTCATCAAAGTGAATAAAACTAACCTTGAATAAACACGCACAAAAATCTAATAATAAATCACAGTACAAAAGATATTTAAATACATCGCGAAACCTTTCATTATTGTTAAATTAAAAGTAACATAAAATTCCGATCAGAAACTTTATTTAAGTATCAATCTAAAACCAACTCAGGAAGAGAATAAATAAGTACGGTACTAAAACGCATATCAAACGTGAAAATTTTACTGCAATAAATTAAAAAAGCACAAATTGTATTATATAAAATCACTGCGAGTAATAATTTACACCCACGGTAAAATTAAAAATAACTCATAATAGAGACGCAAATGCAACTAAGTGACTAACAACATCCAATAGCAGATAACATTGTAAGCATTGCAGACACCTTACAATCGCATAAACCAACGAGAGAATTAATACGCATCTAAATAAAATCGACATAATAAAACATTAGAGAAGTAATAACTGACGCAAATAACGCAAAACATTCACACCCGATAAATTACCACAAAAATAACCCAGCCCATTGAAACTTCAGAAATTAAAATTAAAAATCGGCAAATCAAAAGTAAACTCAACCAAACTAATACCAAGCGTAAAACTCGTCAAATAACACCCAAAAACTACAAAATAAAACCAAATTATTTCAAAAAAAAAAAATAATAATTTTTTTTTATTTTTTTAAAATTACTCAAATATTACCCCAGCCAAGATGACTAATGAAATGAAGCTGTACCTCGAAATGATACCGCCATTCAATGGAAATGATACCTGCTTACTCAGTAATTACATTTCGGCTTCCGAAATATTTTTAAAGACCTTTTACAAGCCAGGCGATAATGACAGAAACACTTTACTGATCCGCCTCATTACCAGTAAACTAACCGGAAGGGCACTAACGTTAATAGCCAGTCGCAAAGACGTAGACGAATGGGAACAATTTAAACGAATATTAATTGCATATTTCGGCGATCAACGGAACTTAAAATGTTTAGTAAGAAACTTAACCGGTCTACGAATGGAACACAACCAGTCACCCTATCAATTTGGAATGAGATGCCAAGATGTAAGAAGTTTAATCTTGACAAAACTCAAAATCGAAAAAACCTACCCAAACGTGAGATTAATAAAAACTAAAATGTATGACGAGATGGCATTAGATACCTATCTAAATGCACTACCCGAAAGACTTTCAGATAAAATTAGATTTCAACACCCCAAAACTTAGAACAAGCAATGAATATGATAATCGAAGAAGAAAACGTAATGTACTATAGAAACCGACTATATAACCCCAACGCGAATAAAAGCTATACGCCAATGAAAACTATACAACCCGCAAGACAAATAAATCCACAACAAAAATTTAACTCATTCAATGCACAAACAAACCAAACGCGAACAAATAATCCACATTTTAATAACTCAAACTTTAACAACCAATACAAACAATTCTCAAAACTAACGTTTTACCCGAACTATTCAAAACCCACATTTCAACCAACATTTAACTCGAACTTTTCAAAACCCGCATTTCAACCGAGATTTAACCAAAATATAAATCAACAAAGACCAGCATTTAACGCGAATCCTAACAGAAACTCACCGATGATAAACAATAATAATCCCAATAATTATTACAAACCTACACCAATGGATACCTCATCTGGTAACACCAGACCTAACACAAAAATAACGCACATAAGACCAAACCCTAATCAAAAACGCACTTTCACTTCAGAAGAGCTATTTCACCAAGAAGTAGAAGAGTATGAAGATGACCAGAATAATAATAATCAACCGTGTACGAATAACGAACAAAATCAATCACACCAGTATGAACGCGAAGAACCACACGAAAATTACGAGGAAGACGACGAAGAAAACACATGTTCAAATTTTCACATGGACCATTTTATAAACGACCTAACGTAATAAATCTAAATAATATGAATCACCTTGTATTACCCTATATCGAAATACCCCACGCTGAATTTAAATTACTAATCGATACCGGATCTTCTACAACATTAATAAGCCCGCGAACAGTAAAAAAACATTATTTGAACTACGTAGAGAGAGAACCGTTTAAAATTAAAACCGCCCATCAAACAACCATACACCAATTCGTAGCAAACATACCTTTACCAAAAACCCTTAACGTAAAGATGAAACACAAATTCTGCATATTTGAATTCAATGACAAATATGACGGACTATTAGGAATGGACCTTCTAAGAAATTAGGAGCCAACATAGATATCAAAACCGATTATTAAGAACCAAGTATGGACGAATCCCATTAAATTTCAAAATACCCAAATAGACGAAAAATATACATTAGAACCCCGAACAGAAAAAAAAATAAGAATCCCCGTAAATTCAAATAAAAACTTAGGAATAATAAACCACATAACTTTTCAACAAGGAGTAGAAACCCCAACCGCATTAGTAAAAATCAAAAATAATTACGCCACAACGACCATATTAAACTCGAATGATTACCCCGTAGAACTATCTTTAACAAACCCGATAAACGTAGAAGAACTAAACTTTAACGAGATGGAAATAGATGAGACCCCGAACGAAAATTACAACCCCGCAGAAAAAGACGAAATGTTTAAACAAAATTTAAATAATATCCGATTTAACCGCGACATAAATCACGAAGAACAAAACGCAATACAAAAATTATGTTATGAATACCGCGATATATTCCATTGCGAAGGAATACCCCTAACGTTTACAAATACAGTTAAACACAATATTGAGCTAACGGATAACAAACCCCTATTCACCAAAGCATACCGATTACCCCAGGCAAGTCAGGAAGAAACTGACAGACAAGTAACCGATCTATTAGATCAAGATATAATACAACACTCCAATTCACTATGGAGCAGCCCCGTACTAATAGTACCAAAGAAACTAGACGCATCAGGAAAACGGAAATACCGAATGGTAATAGATTACCGCAAACCAAATGAAAAAACGGTAGACGATAAATACCCGTTACCGAATATCACAGAAATATTAGATAAGTTAGGCAAGTGCCAATGTGTTTCGACGCTAGACTTAGCATCAGGATACCATCAAGTAGAAATGGAAGAAGGAGATACACAGAAAACAGCCTTTAGCACACCTAGAGGACACTACGAGTATAAACGGATGCCATTTGGACTGAAGAACGCACCCGCAACTTTTCAACGAGTAATGGATAACATACTACGAGGGATACACAACGAAAAATGCCTTGTGTACCTAGACGATATAATAGTGTATTCAACATCATTAGTGGAACACATAGAAAGATTAAGAGAAGTGTTCGAAAGATTAAGAACCGCAAAATTCAAAGTACAACTAGACAAAAGGGAATTTCTACAGAAAGAAGTAACCTTTTTAGGACACGTAATAACACCCCAAGGAGTGATGCCAAACCCCGACAAAACAAACTCTATATTAAATTACCCTATACCCAAAACGAATAAAGAGATTAAAGGATTTTTAGGCCTTAGCGGATATTACCGAAAATTCATAAAAGGTTATGCTCAAATAACTAAACCCCTAACCAATTGTTTAAAAAAGGGAAAGAAAATTGTACATACCCCAGAATTTATAAAAGCAGTAGACAAAATCAAAAGTATTTTAACAAATCACCCCGTATTAGAATACCCAGACTTTTCGAAACCATTCATTTTAACAACAGACGCATCAAATGTAGCCTTAGGCGCAGTATTAAGTCAAGGAACAGTAGGTAACGACACACCTATCAGTTACGCATCAAGAACCTTCAACGAAACAGAGCAACGATACAGTACGATAGAGAAAGAATTGTTAGCAATAATTTGGGCAACAAAGTATTTCAGACCGTACCTATACGGACGGAAATTTTATATATATACCGATCATAGACCATTAGTTTGGCTATGCTAACTCAAAGAACCTAACTCGAAATTACAAAGATGGAGAATTAGACTAGAAGAATATGATTATGAGATCATATACAAAAAGAGAATTTACAACAATAATGCAGACGCTTTAAGTAGAATCCAACTTAACGCACTTGAGACAGAATCATTAGCAGGAAACGTAGACGAAACCGAAGTCAGAGAAGACCCAGAAGAAATGGAAACCATACATTCGACACAAAATGACGAACCGGAAACCGCAATAAAAATTTTAAACGAAGCTATAGACATGAAACCCAATCAATTCATAATCACAGAAGTTTTAAACAACCCCAACCCTGTAAAATACACGAAAGTGGATAATAAAAAAATTAACAAAATTCAAATAACTAAAGACGACAATGAGTCACTGATAATTAAAATATTAAAGGAATACACCCCCGAGAAAAAACGATTTTACTTTTATTTTAACACAGAAAACTTGTACAGACGATTTTCAGAAATATATGTAAAACTATTTAACAATTCTGGCCCCGAACTTATAAGATGCACGAGAAAATTAATAACATTAGACGACCCAGACGAAATAAATGACGTAATAAGAAACCAACACGAAGGAAAGACCAACCATCGAGGAATAAACGAGACCCTAAAACAAATTATGAGACGTTACTATTTCAAGGACATGAAAGAATTAACTACAGACTTTATCAATTAATGCAAATTATGTGATAAAGCCAAATACGACAGAAAACCCCCAAAGATATCCTTAATGTTAACTAAAACACCAGACAAACCTTTCCAGAAATTACATGCAGATACTCTAGTAGTAGAAGTACAAAGTTACCTAACAATCGTGGACGCATTTACGAAAATAGGACAAGCAATACCAATCACTTCTAAAAATAGTATAGACGTAACCCAAGGATTTCTACACTATTTTACATTTTACGGAACACCCGAAACAATAACATTAGATAACGGAAGCGAATTTAAAAACGAAACGATTCAAAACACTTTAGAATTACACAAAATAAAAATTCACTTTATAGCGGAAAACCACCCTGAATCAAATGGACTAATTGAGAGACTACATTCAACCCTATTAGAACAGATCAGATTATTAAGATTAAACTACAAGAAAGAGCACATAACCAATTTAATGTCATACGCATTAATCGCGTATAATAACACGATTCATTCAACTACAAATTTTACACCCTTAGAACTAACCTTAGGACATTCAGATTCACGCAACCCCTACGATATACATTATAACAAAGAAATCTACCAGCAGTACGCTAAAGACCACAAGGAGAAACTAAAAATAACCTATGACAAAGTAAAGGACAAATTAGATAACGATAAAGAGCGAACTACCGCAACCCGTAATAAAAACTCGGACATAAACAAATTTTCCATAGGACAAACCGTATTCGAGAAAAATTACCAAAGTAAAAGACACAAAACGGCACCGAGAAATTTAGGAACCTTTAAAATCAAACGAATATCTGACAAAAACGTAGCCGCGATAGACGACGGCAAGATAACAAAATATGTTCACCTCAAAAATTTAAGACACCCTGTACTTTCAGATGGACAATCGTCATCCTTACCGTCAACCTCCACCCAGGTAGAACGGACACAGAAATTATAATTGAAGACATAAAGAACAACCCCGGTATACTACCAATAAAATTAGGCAGTATGCAAAACACTATAGATTATTGGACCTTTGCACAAAAATTCGATTTAACCGAGCTAAAACAAGAATTTCAAATAATCAAAAATAATTATTTTCGACTAAAACAATCAATGGACACAACAAAATTCGGAAAAGAATACGCAATAGAAATGATGAACTACGACAGTATAACAGAAAGTATCTTGAAAAATATCGAAGACAAATTTAATCGACTAATACCTACAGAGCAGATGACTAGAAGAAAGAGAAGACTAATCAACGGATTAGGAAACGTAATTAAAGCAATTACCGGAAATTTAGATAACCAAGACGCAGAACGCTATGACAACGCGATACAACAATTGATAGAAAATCAAAACGACATTAAAACCATAATTAGTAATCAAATATCGTTAACACAATCAACGATCATCAAATTTAATGAAACCCTTAGAAAATTAGTTAGAAATCAAGATAGTATAGCCAATCGAATAGAAACCTTAGAAAATAACATGCGAACTACTATGTTAGGCATGCGAGATTTAATCAGATTCAATACGATATATAACCAGATAATATCAACCCTAACTTTAATTCAACAAATCCTAGCAACATTAGAAAACGCAGTAACCTTTGCAAAATTAAATACCCTACATTCAAGTATAATAGAACCAATAGATTTATTAAAAGAATTATTGAGAATAAAATCTTTTATAACTAATAGTAAATTACCTTTCGATGTATTAGAATCAAACATTTTAATATTTGAAAAATAGCTATAGTTAAAGGCTATGTAAAAATAACGATATAATATTTTAATAGAAATACCAATAGTAGAGATTAACAGTTACAATTATTATCACTTATTTGCTTTTCCAATGAAAATGACTAGCACATCCCAAGTTATTATTCCAAAAACCAAATTCCTATCCTTAAATGAACAAAGATATGGTTATACGAACGACAAATGTAATGAAGTCACACCCAATCAATACTTATGCCAATCATTAACAACCACAACAATTCAAGAAGACAGCCCTTGCGAAGTACAACTGCTAAAATTTACCAATCACTATGAAAATTGTGAAGCCAAACCTGTATTAATCAACAACATGAAAATTCAGAAGGTAACGGAGAATAAATGGATAGCCATTTTTCCCACCGAAGTAATCGCAACAATGTATTGCAATCAAGACGAAAGTAATTTAGCATTAACCGGAAGTAAATTAATCACCCTTAAGGAAAATTGTTATTTAAAATTAAAAACGAAATAATTAGAGTTTACCAAGATCCAGTACAAAGCAAGAAATTAGCAAATCTACCCGATCTGCAAATCAAGATTACCCAAGAAGAAGATGAAGAAACCCTTCAAAAACCAATGCAATTGGAACACCTGGAATTAGACAACTTAAACCACGCCATGAAACTCATGGAAGAATATAAAGAAAAACTGAACGAGATCAAGACGCCCAAAGTGCACTATGATAATATTAGTGTATGGACAATTATATTGATTTTATTGACTATTTTATTGATCATTTATGTAACGTACAAAATATGTATTCGATTTAAGAATAATAAAGAAAACAGTTTTAGATTTAAGAAACCCAAACAAACAAATGTGCCCCTAGAAAATATGAATTTCAAATGAGATTAAACGAAAATGAATTTAATTAAAAATCAAGATAAGGTAAAAAAAACCCTTAATTTTTAATGTACGTTGGGAGGAGTTATAGGATCCCCCATCTATTATACATATAATACTAATATCTGTATTAGGAAATATTAGGAAACATTAGGAAATGTTAGGACAGTGCAACAATGTCGTTGCAACATTTTATTACATTTTATTATTATGATTTCAGTTCCCACGAGTGGAAACGCTACAAAGTAGCACAAGGATAAGTGACACTGCAGATGTCAGGTCACAGACGGTCGTCGGATGTCACGTACCGTGATTACGCAGAATAAGCCTGCAACATTGTAATTTATGAATAGCTTTTAAGATAGCAACTATGTATTGTAAAGTGTAAGCGGACATTACGTCCGCAGGTTCCCACAGAATTGTGAGGGGGAGAAAGTTATATAAGGACCAGGAGCTCCACTCCTAGTCAGTCCATCAGACGTTCAGCTTTAACCTTGCAGTTCACTGATAACTCACTGTACAAATTAATTAATGTATTTCGACTTAGAATAAATTAGTTCAAATTGTTATTGTTCAAATCTGTAAATCAAATAAATTTGTTAAGGACCAAAGAAGTCTTTTAAAAAGGACCGCTCGAAGCCACGAACCTTAACTCGCGTTGTTCTACTAATTGTTTTTTGTTGCTTTTCTGTTAGAAATAAAAGTAGTAGAACTTGTCGTGCGTTTTACGGAACATTGACTTAGTGATGCGCGTTGCTCTACTAATTGGTTTTTTTGTTGCTTTTCTGTTGGAAATAAAAGTAGTAGAATTTGTTGTACTCGACCTGCACGTGCGTTTTACGGAACATTGACTTAGTGATACGCGTTGCTTTATTGATTGTGTTTTTTTAGTTGATTTGTCTTTTTAGATTTGAACTGTGTGTGCGATCTAGTCTTCGTGGTCCTTTTTATCAGAGTAGTGCATACTTTAGATTATCCAAATACAGTTTTAAGCTTGAGTGATTCTAAAAGAAAAAAAACAATGATGATACAGTTGTAGCAGGTTTAGTAGAAAAAAAGGTTGCTTCTTATAAACATGTATCTCATTCACATGTAAAGACAGTTGATACTGTAGTTTCTGAATTTTCTAACCACAGAGAATCTAAAATAGATCATTGTTTGCGCGAATTTCGTTATTCAAAAGCATTAGATTTTTCTTTGTTACCATAGGTAGCAAATAAAACACCTCACGTTACTGTTAGTTTAATGCATTACATCGTGCCTTGAAGGCCCGTGATCCTAAATTTTTATTATCACTTTTTTTTTCGATTTGTGTTACAAAATATTTCGAAATTATTATCTCAGGAAATGGAATTAACAAGAAATTTATCAATGCTACATATTTCCATCAGCATGATAATGTCTGCTGCTAACACTAGTGAAATACGTAGGTGTGATTAGTGTAAAGTGTAAGAAATTCCATCAACACCCTCACAGTCAAGGGTGAAGTGCTTCGTTAGTGCAGGACATTGTGAATCCCACACTTCAATTGCAAGGAAGCTTTGCTGAAGGACTTTTTGTAAGTTGAACTATTTCCTACTTGTTATTACTTTAAATATCTATCCGTTGTTTTGCCATGTCTTCGTCGTTCTGATAACTTTTACAATAGACTTGCCTGCTATTAAGAAAAGAAAAAAAAACCAATACTACTGAATTACTCATATCAATTGTGTCTTACCTATTTATCTTTTGTTAACATTTTGTCTGATTTATGTTTAATTGGTGTGTGAGGAAACGTTTCTGCTACTCCCCAATATTGCCTCACTTTGTGATAAAAATTTTTGTAATGCTTTTATCGTGATTATATTATATAGATTATCCAAACAGTTTTTTTTTCATTCTACAAAGTACTGAACAATCTATGCTCGATCAGCATGCTATGCTTTTTCTTTATTTCAGGTTTGCTTAACTAATTTTCTTGCAGGTATTGTCACTAACTCCTTACCGCCGCATACATTTTATGTCAGTCTGCTTTCTACAACCCCCCCTAATCTCCGATTGAGCCCGGTCATTTCTTTGATTTTCTTTGCGTTACGCACGGCTACGAGCCAACGTAGCATAAATTTTTGGTGCCCAACGTGGCTGCCACGAATAACGTAACATAAATTTGGCGCCCAACGTGGGCTGCCCCGAATAACGTAACAATCTTTTCCTATGCGAGTACCTTCCTATGTCTAAAAAGTTTCTCTGTATTTCATCGTTCTAAATTTAAACCGCACTAGAAAAAAACACCGGCTGTTTTCCTAGACCTGAGAAGTAAGACCCGTCTTGACTATAGTTAAAACCAGGTAAGCTCCTAGCTTGGTTAGTTATATTCTGGACTTCACTCGCGATGACAATTTATGCAGCCAAATTTGTAGGCGTAATACTTTACGTCCAGGGTTATGCATGATTGGCAACGCGAATAACTAGAAAGTCTACCTTAATTAATATATTTATAACAACCGAAACGATCTTAGAACAAATGATAAATTATAAATCGCACATGGGAAGATATTTCTAGCATGCCTCAAGATGTATTGAAAACTGTTTTCAATAACATGTTTTGACGTATACAACTTTGCTTGGCTGTTGGCGAAGAACATCTCAAGCACAGGCTTTAAATTGATTACTGAAAGGTTCTGTTAATCAAATAAAAATAATGCAATGTACATAAAATATTTAATGAAATCGTAGAAAACAACTAAAAATACTGATGCACTGACTTCGTTTATTGATATTTCTTATAAAAATATGACATTGAATTATGGCGCCGACATTATGTGCGCCACTCTATCGTATTGATCCGGTAAACAATTATGACTCTTTACCAAACTTCAGTTGCACAATCGGGTATTGAAGAAATGGGTTTTAAATATGGGAATTGTAGCCGAAAAACAATTTTAATTGATAAATTCATGTTGTCAGGAAGACATATTCAACTCCAATTAAAAGGTATAGAACTGAAGGTAAAAGAATTTATTGTACCAATGGGATATGGGTAAACGCTGGAAATGTAAAGAACAAGGTATGGCCAGATCTCAACTGCAAAAATATTATCGAAGGGTAGATCTCTCCAGCGCAAGCAAGAAGTTAATTTTTGCGAACATCGATAGTAATATGGAACTTGTCGATGGTGTAAATCCAATACGTTCAATCTAAAAAAACAGCTTGCATACGTTACAATAATGCAAATTACGGTAAATTTAAACTTCCCTGCGTCACCAAACATGCATTACCCTGGACGTAAACTATCATGTTCACAAATTTGACTGCATGAGTTGCCATCATGGGTAAATCCCACAAGTTAGTAAACAAGCTAGGAGCTTACCTTGATTTTAGTAGAAGCCAAGGCCGCCTCCTGCTGTTTAAGTCCGAGTCGTAGATGGTGTTTTCTTCTGTGTGTCCAAATTTTATGAGCAAAGTGAATGTGTCTCTCTATGGCGGAACACGAAACAGCTTATAGGTAACAGAAAAAGATAACAATGACACAAGAAGAATTACTCCAACGAAAAATTCCTTAGCCTATTTTTATTTACTATAAATTATTGGTTTATGTCATGGAACTTGTGGGAACTATAATCGTAAACCTTTGACGTAGATCAAGAATGTGAAAAATGCTTTTGTATGCTAGGTTTAAAAATCCCTTAAATCTAAATATTGAAATAAATTGTGGAGCCAAAAAAGAGCAACACGTATTAAAATTATAAACAATTTAAGAGCCTGAGTTTATATTTATCGTTTCAAAACATAAATGGTGAAGCATTTACAACTTAGTTAAAGGGTGTATTATATCTTTTTGATAATGGTAGTGTAATCGTGCTTAGTAATACTTCTTATCACAGCGTGTCTAAACTGATAAGGCTCTAAATCAAAGTTGGCGTAAAAACCAAATTCGTTGAATACAAAATATATTGGAGCTAAGAAGCCACTATTAAAATTTAGTAACGCAATAACTTCTTGTTTACCCGGCATCTTATGTTGGTAGCGAAATTTTAAACGCTTTGACAGAATTTTATTGTTACTCCCACATCTCTGCAATTTAAACCCAATTAAGGTACTGGTATTCTGATTTGTCTGGGGTCATCTTGTTAATTGCTCGTGGCAACAGAAGTAAAATTTATTTACACGTTAAAAATACGAACTAATTATACAATAAATGAATAGTGCTCAAAGAAAATACAGTATTGCCCGAAATAAACAGTACTGAAATTGTAATTGTTTTGTATATTTAAAAAATACATATTATTGACACTTTATTATATGTTCTAAATGTGCACCTCCTCGTTCGAGACAGACTTCATAACGATGTTCTAAGTTTCTGGTCATGTTATTGAATAAGGGTTGTCTCAGGGCTGCGACGAAGACTCTAACGGCATCCTATAATTCATCGATGGTTTGTGGTGCCCCTTTGAAAACGGCATTTTTAGCCATGCCCCAAATGTATGCGTCTGGAGGTGTGAGGTCTGGAGAATGTGAAGGATAAGGGAAGTCAGTAAATCGTGATATGAATTTGCTTGGAAAATGTTCTTGAAGAAATTGACGAATTGCGGCAGCAGTATGGCAAGTTGCCCGTCCTGCTGAAAAAATTGGTTTCGAAATGCCAAGTTACGTGCACGACAGAATTGACGTAGATCAGGGATAAATCGTGTTAAAATTTGTCTGTACCTCTGTTGATTAAGTGTGACTTGCCTACCATTCTCTTCGATAAAGTACGGACCAATGATTCCGTGTCCGGAAACAGCACACCAGACACTCACTTTTTCACTATGTAAAGGAACCTCTTGAACCTCATCGGGTCTGGCAAAACCCAGAAATCGATTTGTGCGACGATTCACATAGCCTGACAAGTGAAATGTGCTTCGTCTGAAAACCAAACATTTTTCAAAAATTCAGGATTTTCATACTGTAACGCGAGAATTCTGGCGCAATATTCCACTCTACTGCGATAATCCCGAGGATGTAGTTGTTGATGTACCTGAATCACATACGAAAATGTACCCAGCTCCTTCAGGATTCTTTGAAAGGAAGTTCTTTTAAATCAAGTTGTAACGCTGTCCTTGCCTGGCTGACTTTCGGATTTTCTAAGATTTGCTCAAAAACACGTTCATGGTTATTGTTGTTGTTAACTGTCCTGGGACGCCCTGAGTTTCCTTTTCGTTGGCACAATACACTACCTGTATTTCTAAACTTTTCAATAACCTTCAAAATTACAGCATTACTTGGAGAACGTTTATTAAACCTTTGTGTGAATTGATCAGACACGTATAGCAAACTTGCACCATTATGTCGGCCGATTCCGTATGAACGAAAATAATGCTCTACCAGAAACACTTTCTCCTCTGTACTTAACACTATTTTTAACAATTAGGCCCTACTAATTACTTGTTTGAGGTTTACTTGACAGGTCTATACTAGCTAACTTGAGTGTGGCAGCGCACGCATAAAAACACCGCCAACTTAGTTTCAGTACTGTTTATTTCGGGCAATACTGTATTTACGAAGTTTCGGTGTGCGTTATTTTTGCAAATGTCTTTTTACACTAAAAGCAGTTTAGTTGAAAAATTTAACGCCGTGGCTTCACGGCGGGCACTTGGATTTCATATTATGTAGAGGTTAATATTCATCGTTGCGCTGAATACAATGCGGTAACTAGCTGCTGTGGTGAGATAGGATTTTCATGCTTTGATTCACCACGGTCGGTAGGCGAAGATGCTTGCATCTGGGCATCCTTGGTTGGTAGAAATTGAAACAAACTGTTGGTGGAATGTTCCCAATCCGGGCGTGCATGTTGGCATCACGTGCTCTAGGTGGTGGTTCTGATGCCTTCGGAGGTGGAGTGGATCCATGCTGCGATAGCAGGCTTCTACTTCTGTAGTGCGATTATTGAGTTTACTTTATTTTATCTCGTTAGATTTGGTGGTCACAACGAGATAATCTGAAGGAAATCTCTTAGTGCACCAGGAGCCTGGTGACTTCCATCTTGCACTATTTTTAAGTTCTTTCCAAGAGGTGTAGTGACTACTTTAAAAAGATCAATTAAGAAATAATTTGCTTTAGCGCTTGGTCCTCTTTTTATGTCCTGGGTTTGTTTGTATTGTACATTAGAGCGGTGCTATTATGTATTTCGAGGGGTATGCATCGATTTCATTATTGTTCGAGGAGTGTTTTAAGTGTGCATGCTATTTATTTACATTCCTATTGCTGGGTTAGTTAAAAGTATGGTTGGTTGCATACTCCTTGTTTAATGTGAGGCTGAATATTATATTAAATATAAATAACCACTTGATTACTGTGTTAAACATTTAATATAAACAGATTACATATTACATTAATCTTGTCTTGCATACGAATAGACACGACATGGCATATGTACGTTGACGATTGACCTTAGACCTATTACTAAAAGGGATGTGTTCCCAAACATTTCACTACACTGAACACCTCCCCCTTAAAGATTAAGTTTCACTGCGGGTTTGATAATGCGCCATATCTTGATCTATTATAACTAATCACAGGTTCGTTCTTATGGTTATTATCGACTACATTATCAAATAACAAATTTAAATCATAATTATCAGAATTGTCATTATTAACAGTACATAGTTTGTCATTAACATTTGTTTGTGATTCATCATAACAATTTTCAGGATACAACTCAGGTTGAAGTACAAAGTCGTCACACTTATGTTTGGTAATAGATGGTTTTAGCTGGCTCGTATTACGACGTACTATTTTGTTGTTGCTATCCTTACATATCCAATATGATTTTGGTTCAACTGCTTTTTCCAATACTGTGGCTTTATACCACACTTTATCTATTGAACTTTTTACAACCACCTTATCCCCCTTTTTAAATTCTCTTTCAGGTTTTTGACTAGTTTTATCATAATGTACTTTAGTTTTATTTCTCTGTTCACATAGAGATTTATAAATTTGATTTTGAATTTTAGGTTCAAGTTTATTTTCTGAAATTGGGAGTTCTGTACGAAGTACTCTACTTTGTAAAATTTGAGCTGGGGATGCATTTAATCCAATTATAGGACAGTTATTATATTCTAGTACAGATGCTCTAAAATCGGTTTTATCTTCATAACTTTTAACGTAATATTCTTTTCCATATATCAACAGCTTTTTCGGCTAAACCGTTGCTCTTATGGTAGTGCGGAGTACATGTGAATACTGTAATATCTTTACTTTTATAATAATTTTTACATTTTATAGAAATAAAGGGTAAATTGTCAGCGATTAGAAATTGAGGGTAGCCGAATCTACTAAAAACATCTTGCATCGCATTTATTACTGCGTCAGAAGTTTTATTTGGTAAACGACATATTTCCAACCAATGTGAAAAATAGTCCATTACAATTAGGTATGGTTTAGAACCGAATTCTAAAATATCGACTCCTACTCTGTTATATCGAAGACTTGGGACAGGATGCGACATAAGTTTTTCTTTAAAATCGTTTCGCATATATTTCTCACATATCACTTACATATCACATACACTTTTTTTATGAAATTTGTGATATCTGAAGCTAATGTTGGCCAATAAAATAATTGTCTAGCCTTGTGGATAGTTTTGTTTATCCCTAAATGACCTTTATGAAGAACATTTAAAATGTGGTTTTGAAGACTTTTTGGAACAATCAATTTGTCGTTAACTAACACTAAACCTGCATCTACATACAAGTCATCTCTTAAATTATAATATGGTTTACATTTTTCAGGTATCTTATTAACTTTTGGCCATTCACCGTAAAAATAATCAGACAGTAACTTTAAAGCTTTATAGTTGGCTGTAGCTTTTCTAAATTTAATTCTCATTTCACTAGTCATTGGAAAATGTTTAGTTACAACATGAACCATTTCAAGCATTTCGCGATCAAAAGTTTTCTGTTTTACACTAGCCCTAGACAACATATCTGCAAATTGAACTTTATTGCCTGACACGTAATATACATTTAAATTATATTTTAACAATTTTAGTCTTAACCTTTGTAAGCGTACTGATCCTATTTTACAAATTGGTTTGTTCATTATCGAAATTATAGGTTTGTGATCGGTTTGAACGTCTACATTAGCACGATATATAAATTCGTGAAATTTTTGAGTACCGAAATATATAGCTAGTAACTCTTTTTCGGTCTGACTATAATTAATTTCATGTTCGTTCATGGTACGTGACACACAGGCTACAAGCTTTAATATATTTTCGTGTTCTTGAAACATACAACATCCTAAGCCATTTTTAGATGCATCGCATTGAAGTACGATCTTCTTTTTCGGATTATATGATACCAATGCAGGAGAATCAGTAATTAATTTCTTTAATTTATTAAAAGTCTGTTGGTGGCTTGGTAGTCAACTCCACTCAACATTTGTTTTAATAATTCACATAACGGACTCATGTATTCTGACATATTTGGTACGTACCGTCGTACATAATTAAAAGATCCTATAATTCGTTGAAGTTCACATTAATTTTTTGGACTTTCTAACTTTTGTAAAGCATCTATGCGTCCCTGATCTATCTGAACACCCAAACTTGAAAAAGTTTGGCCTAAGAATTAACTTGACGTTGTGCGAATTGAAATTTATCCACATTAAATTTTGTGTTTGACTCTCTAGCGCGAGTTATCACTTCTAATACTGTCTTGTCGTGTTCCTCTTGCGTAGACCCAGCGACAATCATGTCGTCATGACAAATAATTAAATTTTCAATATTTCTGAAAATACTTTCAACTCTTTCCTCAAACAAGTCTTGCGAGTTTGACAACCCGTAAGGTAATACAATATATCTGTATACCCCAAAGGGAGTTGCAAAACAACATTTCCAAGAAAAGTCCTTATCTAAACTTAAATGATGAAAACCCTCTGATAAGTCGAAAATTGTAAAAATCTTTTTACCGTACAATTTAGCACCTATTTCTTCAATATTTGCATTAAGCCGTGGCTTCCTAACAATACTTTTATTAAGATCGGAAGGATCTAAACACAATCGTATTTTACCGTTAGCTTTCTCTACTAACACGATTCTATTTATACTTACTCTAACATCTATATTCTCGACTTTAACTATAGCTTTTCGATTAACAAGCCTTTTTAACTTGTCTTCGTAAGCTTTACGAATAGCCAATGGTACTTTAGTTAGAGGGTAACAAACCGGTTTAAAATTTTCATTTGTGGTTATACTACAATTACCAGGATACCTACCAGACCCAGTAAACACATCTATATTTTGCTTAATAAATAATTCTGCACTAGAATTATTCTTAACTTCAACATTTCTGATTCTTTTAATCATATTCATTTGTAAGCATGTCTGACCACCAAGTAAAACCTGATTTGCATGCTTCACAATAACAAAATCCTCATAGCAATCTGCACCTCTAAATTTACAATGCAAATTAACGATGCCAAGTGCTTTTGTGGTACTCCTTCAAAAGCTTTTAAAATATAATTGATTGGTTTAACCCTAAATTGGTTATCTATACTTTTAAACATATTAATTGGCATGATATTCACATCAGCATCTGTATCAAGTCTAGTTTTAAATTTCTTATTTTCAATCTGAATAACCTCTTTCTACAAACTAATCTTATCTATTGTCTTAAGTCTACAATTACTTACTAACATTTCAGTTGAGCTATTACTATCATGCTCTATGTTTCTTACATTCTTAACAACACATGATTTAGCAAAGTGATTCAATATACCACACTTTCTACAATTTTTTCTATAAGCCGGATATTTACGTGGGCCGTGCTTAGTTTGACAACGCTTGCAATTAAATTCATTGTTGTGCTTATCAGTATTAAAATTCTCACCTTTTTTACCTCAAGGCTTATACTTTCCCCTTTTTCTAATATTAGTGGCCTCATATACCTCTTTCTGCAAAATTCCAAATCCATTGTTGGTGCCTTGTTGAAATTGTTGATTCTGCTGCTTACTTTGTTCGCTTGTTCTACAAAATTGTATTGCCTTTTCCAACGTAAGTTGATCGATACGCAATAAAACTTCTCGATTAGTGGAGTCCTTGATCCCCATTACTATTTTATCGCGGAGTGCTTTATCCTCTGGCGTTTGGTTAGCGTCTACAACGTTATAATTACATGACTTAACGAGGTACTTACAGTCAGTTAAAAAGTGTTCGAAGCTTTCGCCTTCCTTTTGGGTTCGTTGTAAAAAGTTATACCGCTCAAAACATTCATTTACCCTTGGATTAACATATTTATCCAGCATTTCCATCATATAGTTATAATTGTTTTTTTGCTCTTCAGGTGTTGTGAAAGTTGACATGATTCTAGCAGCTTCCGTGCCCATAATATTTCTTAAAATTGATAATTTAATTTTATCGGCAGTTTCGTGCTGACCAATTGCGACCATGCAGTCTTCGAAGGACGTTTTCCAGAATGACCATTCAACCGAAGCATTTTGTCCTTGTAAATCAAAATCAGGGGGCAGTTTTACTGGTCCTGCGCCCAAACTCAAGCCTAAAAATTTCTAACGTGGTTTGTTAAACTTCAGTCTTTTACAAAAAATTTTGCAGCGCCATGTTTAATGCGAGGCTGAATACTATATTAAATATAAATAACCACTTGATTACTGTGTTAAACATTTAATATAAACAGATTACATATTACATTAATCTTGTCTTGCATACGAATCGACACGACATGGCATATGTACGTTGACGTATTGACCTTAGACCTATTACTAAAAGGGATGTGTTCCCAAACACTTCACTACACTGAACACTCCTACACGCTGTTTTAGACTCAAGTATAGCAACATGTAACTACTAACAATTTTACTTTTAGAATTGACGACGTGAAAAAACTGTAACGCTTTTAATTTTCTTAACCAATGTCATTAAGTATTTTGCTCTGTATGTGAAATCACTGTTCATTTTTGAACGCATATTTATGTTATGCGTTGGTATTTAGTAATATTAGAGTAGCACCCTCTGCTGTCGTTGCAACTTAACGACTTGTTTAATGGTTATCATAGATCATTCTCGACTTGGAGGGTAGTTTCAAAGCACGTGTTAGCTATGAGTTTCGACCACGATGAACGGTTTTGCCTGGTTTTGGCTTTTGAGAGTAGCGCCGAATGTGTGATCGTATTAGTGATTGGTTGATTACAATATTAAGTTATCCTACATTTGTATTTCAAAAGTTACGTTTAATAACTTTAGCACAAATTATAATGCTTGCAGTCTTACAACTAATAAAGCTAGCAATTTTACAAATAAATCATTAAATTCAAAAATTTATGTTTGGCAACGTATGCCCGCAGTTAACAGTATATCCATCAAGCTAGGTTTAATTAGTTCAGTTTGTTCAATTTAATGCAGTATCTGAAAATAATATTCACTGTGTAGTGTAGCCGACGCAAAAGCTGACTCAAACGCCCTAACACACGGCACACCGGGCTCTGTGATCTAACATCTAGTGGCAGTGGCTTGACGACTCCTACGTTGTGTTGTTATAAAGTAACCCAAATTCACACTGGAAAGATGGCGTTAAGGCGGGAAGGTTTGAAATAAAACTACCGTATTTACCTAACTTTACTTTTAATCAAAATAATAACCACTAAATTGGTCATTGGCATGAAAGCATAGAAAAATGACATTCAAAGCAAACAGTATCTTACTCAACCTGGGCAATTGGGGAAAGAGCACGGCAGAGTAAACCCTAAACTGCCCTCACACTTCCAACTGCATTTGGCACATCTCGACAAGAACAAGTGACGTACAAGCACCCCAGATCACCAACATTGAATTTGACGGGATGTCAACTGTTACCCAGACATACCACACATGACAACTGAAGAAACGTTAGTGTAAACCAGCTAGTCTTTTCTGGTAGGTACTGAGGTCGGCTAGACCAATACTACCCAGCTAAAGTTGATGAGGAGGGACACCAGGAAGATGACCTGCACCTTAACTACCAATGTTCCTCCCCGCGCGGACATAAAATGTTAGTAATATTCAACAAGGCTCGAACACACGCACCCACATACATACATTAACAGTTTCCAGTCCGTGTTACAAAATATTTCACAAAGGCTAGCCGACTTCCTATTATTTGCAAAAGGGTACCACTACAAGTACCTTGACAAGATGACATGAATCGCTGAAATGAACTTAAGGTATTATTAAATAGATTATCTCCAACATAGTCATAAATGTAAACGCGAAGGCACGAGATGGTCGATCAAACCAGAGGTTCAATTTAATTACATCACAACAATTAACACAAACGTTAAATACTAGTAAATTATGTAGGAACATCGGCTAGATAAAAGGATAAACAAAACAACAAACATATAATTAGGTTTCAACCGAGGTATGAGCGATGCAGTGGAATATGTGGTTACTATGCCGAAATAAAACAATTACAGATGATAAAATGTCAAATGAAACATAAAAATATCAAACATTATTAAATATGTTAGCAGCAACTACATACCCAAAATTCTATAGCATAACTACAAGCCCAGATTCAGGCGCTAAATGTTTATATAAATGCATGTTAGTTAAGTATATTAAATATAGTGAGCAAACGTTCAAAATTATTCATTATGATTGCATCGGTTAAAACGTACTTTTTAAAAATTAAACACATCGTGGCTTTGCAAGTTACAACCAAAAAAATATACACAACAACGTTGTGATTAATTCAATTACTATCTTAAAACCAAAACAAATATAACGTAGAAATATAATACTGTTCATATTCCAACTTACCTAATAATTTGATTCAATATATCTCGGGATGATATTGGTACTAATTGCTCGTAAAATCACAGTAAGGGTACATTCGCTATTGATTCGGTAACAGGTGCAATGCAATTAGAGTTACAACTCTGTATTAAATACTAAATAAACAATTCAGATAAATAAATATAAGTTTTCAGTTGTTAAACCAAACCACACTTATTTATACATACAATAAAATTGTAAATTCACCTATTAAACATCAATCTCAAAAAAACAACAGGTAACCCATTTCCTTCAATGGTTAAATAACTAATGGTTTAACAATTAGTACCAACATCACACTCAAAACAAGGCTGGAATTACCAGATGTATTTAGATTATCTTAAATAGCAACTACATTATCAACATAAAACATTGCCTTTAATAAAAACTGCCAAGTGAAATCTTTCAACCTTCCATCTTGAAATCTAAAAACAAAGTTGTTTAACCATGTCGACTAGATCGATCGTCCCTACACATGCGCCCCTTATAACATAAATTCGTTCAGAAACCTGCAAGTGGTTGCTGAGTTATTCTAACAAATACCTTCAAATATCGAAATGTACACAATAATATTTGTAATAATTATCAACCAATGAGAAATGGACTTAGAAACACAAGGATCACTACAACCGTCTCATAATTTAACGCTTTAATTACTTTTTGAGGGAAGATTTCTAGCATACCTTGAGTTTTTTAGATACGTGTGTTGAACACATAAGTTGCAGTGTTTCCCGCAGCTGTTGTTTTGTTAGAACTTATACTCGATCTTCTGCTGATCTATAATAATGCTCTCTACTTCTAGACAACTTGAATAAACGAATAGATGAGTATCTATATTAAACATCTAATTCTTACTTATAGATTAGTAACAACTTCATTATTAATAAATCAAAATAAATCTAGTAAAAATTTTATACTGTACAACTTTGTACACAATTTTTTTGTGGTTAGGAGTATGTTAATTATTTGCATGCATCTTTTAACGCTTGTATCATATAATAATTCCTTGAACTATATGCATTTGAATTAGATTATTTTAGCTTGTTTAAGAGCAAGTTGCCTGTTAGCCCGCAGTACTGTTGGTGTGAAAGTTTAATCATTGTAAGTAATCATGATCTAGTTTCTTAAAGAAATATTAAAATTTCTTCTAGGTTAAGTTACTATTTTAACTAAGTAGCAAGCATTTAATCTTACGAATATATAAAATTCCTACTATACATGTGAATTAAAAAACATCCCTGTTTAACTTGTTCTGCCAAAATTTTCTAATCAGTTTAGTCTTTTTTAGTTTGTTTCGTTTTAATTAAATCTAAAAACAATTATGAAACAAGACAGTTCTTTGAATGCGCCTGCGTTCTCGCAATGTTACGCGTGTTACAGTAGTTGAGTGTTTGAAAATAATCTGAACTTCTTCGTAGGTCTTTGCAAGGAACGGTTGAGTTCAGTGCCGGACGTTTCCTTCAAACACTTAACACTTCCACAGTAGTGCATCGCGATCAATCAACTCTCCCCAGGTGGCACTTCAACCACCGAAGATTCGTCACAACATGAACAACTGGTGACTGATTTATTTAATAATTTTTTTTATTTAGATGCATATAATTGTTTGTAGTTTGCAGAAAGGATCGCATTTTCAGGAACATGCTGGATTGCCTCGCAAAAAGAACACAGGCGGCAAGAAATTATTTGGGATGATAATCCTCTAAACATGTTGCCGATTTAAGGAGTTTATAGGAACAACTGAGGGAGGTTTGTAATGAACTGTAATAGGGTTTAAGAAGGTTGTCATATAGTGACGACAAAAAGAGAAGGAGTATTAAAAGACACCCAAAATCAACTTCTTGTAGTACAACACCACCCAAACCGTAAGTTATATAGGTCGAGGGGAGGTGGATAGCAAAATGAATGAATTGGATGTTGAACTGTTTCTTCTTCTTGAGTTGACCGAGACCGTGATAAGAACTGGCTATCTTTTACCGCGGTCCGATTTGAACGTTAGCAAGATCGATACTAAATCGCGGTACGTGATAGCCTTAAAGTTCGGCGCGGTGAATGGGGTTATCGAACGGCGCGTACTGAACGCGTCCTAGCAAGTGCAGCTTTCAGCTCCACCCTTCTTTGGAACTGACGAACTCATCCACCTCGATGAGCGTTGCTAAGAATTCTCAATAATCACAAAAGTTTTCTTATATTTAGACTCTGCTGCAGCTATGTACTTGCTATAGAAGGCCTGACCGACGCTGTTTATCATCTTGGCGGCTACGTTTTCGTGTTTTTCTTCAAAATAAAAATTTCCGATAGTTTAACCGATGACGAATATTTTAAAGTGTTGCTGGGTATGGTGGTAAATCATAAATTGCCATAAGTTTATAGGGATAAATCAAATAACCTTAAATTATGGAATGATGAACAATTTACGTTCAACGCTTTCGTTTGTCCAAGCAAACAGGTAGAATTGTAATAGATACTATCGCAGGAGACACAAACTATGAAACGGCACGATATGTTCTTAAATACTATGTAATATTTTCGTATTATATTGCTATGTACCCATAACATATGGTGTTTATTACCTTACCTTTTTTTAGGTATCGTTTCATTTCTACAACTGGTAGGGGATTTGGGGGGTATAGATAAGGGAACCCTTAGCAGAACAGCAGCAAGGTTTTCGAAATTTAGCTAAGCATTTTTAAATATTTAATAAGATTTCTTAATGAGGAACAGTAAATGCAAATAATTCGACACAGTTTTTACTTTATAGCAAAATTTCCAAACTGTGTTGGTTCCACTGGATTGCGGTGATGACTCAGAAAATTGTAAAAACAG
This sequence comes from Platerodrilus igneus, assembly GCA_036346225.1. Taxonomy (NCBI): domain Eukaryota; kingdom Metazoa; phylum Arthropoda; class Insecta; order Coleoptera; family Lycidae; genus Platerodrilus; species Platerodrilus igneus. The sequence goes on along the minus strand of JARFIW010001600.1, from coordinate 6,078,853 downwards.
AAAAGACTTTTTTTTAATATAATATTCAAGTTATTTGCGATGCAAACTGAAACTTATCAATATAGCTAGTCATTGACAAGGCGCAACACACGATTTGACGATATTTGCAAACTCTAGAACCGAGTGCAATTTAGAAGTGGTGCTTTTGGAGGTTACAACGGAAATGGAATAAAATCTTACTTAATTACAACGCTATTAAATCCAAACTTTCCTGCTGAACAGTTATTTAACGAAGCACAGATTAAAACAAGGAATCCTATAGAAAGGTGTTTTGGAATATGGAAGAGACACTTACCAATACTAGCCCTTAGAATACGTTTAGACAAATCCATGGCAGAAAAAATTGTAATAGCAACTGCTGTATTACATAATTTTGCAGTTATGATAAAGGATTTAATGCCTGGCTACGCCTTTTGGCTGCACAAAATTTTTGTTTTAATAGGTATAGGAAATTTTCTTAATTCAAAAAGAAAGGTTTTTTCCTATTATTAATTAATTAGGTTAGTATATGTAAAGTTTGTGATTTCTGGGTTCATGCAAACTGAGGTGAAGAATCCGTAATTTAACGATGTATTCGTTTAAGCTCACTTTTCACAGGCCTAAAGAATGTGCGATTACCGTGCTTAGCCAATGAAACTTCACGGTACCGTCAGTTGGGGTTTCTTGGGACAGTCCAGGGGTGTTATTCTCCACTTCATTCCTAAATATTCGAATTCGAATGTATTCGAAGGTCTTATATACGAGTAGTGCCCTTATTTGGTATTCTTCGCACTCTTCGTAAACTTTACTGTTCAAACGCGTTATAGACGCTTGGCAACATGGCATTCGAATTGTCCCCACTATGTTATTATATAATGCCATTTCTTTCTATTAGCTAAATAACATAACCTAATATATTTGATTCTTATTTGCTTTTGGTTACTAAATTATTGGCTTTGTGGTCCTAGTTCTACTTTTCAACTTCAAATTGATATTAAAGCAAGTTCGTAAGATGAGCAAACCGAGTGGTAAAATTGACAGCAACCCCTCAGAACGACAAAAAACGGCACTGATAAGAGTTTTTAAAGAAACATCAAAATGTAACAAGTAAATTTTCAAATGATTTTGCATTTAAAGACTGTGGCTTCATAAACGGCTCCAATGTAGTCATTAAAAACCGACGTAATTCCTTTGATAAACAAAAAACTTAATAAAATTTTTATCAGATTACTCCCTAAATGGATCACTAGCAGCTTTATCTATTGGTTCACCTTTATCATCACCACCTTTTTCTTCCGCATTCTTCAAATCATTTATTAATTACAAGTATATTATTCCTTCATTTTCCAAATAAATAGTTTATGTACAGAATAAAGGTTTATAGTCACTGTTCGAACAAGAAATACGTCAACAAAAATCCACCCGAATGTATTCGTGTAAGAATTTTCGAATGCGTATAACATTCGAAGAGTCGAGAATACGGATTTCAATATTTTCCTTCGAATGACGTCATTATTCGAATAGATGCATATATTCGAAGTGCCGAGAATAGCACCCCGGGTAACTTGGGACAAACAGCAATTATTTTATATTATATTGTAGCACTGCCATCTACGTTATTATAGACGAATTGCAGTGGTCAACTTGAGATGGGAAGTAGTTTCCTGTAACATTGACATAAAACTTTTTCTGAAAAGATTGTTCTTTTACCGGCAAAAAATCTTAAAGTTACCGTAAATATTTGACGTTTCTCATAACCTCAAAGTGTTTCACCTGCAATTCGTTAACTAACAGCGTTTTTGCAAAAGTGAAAATCTGCATTCTTGCCCAGTGTATTAGCTACCGAATGCAATTTATGAAGGTAAAATAAATGAATTTAAAAAATATATACCATTGGTTTCTACAAATTATGCTAATTGTAGGTTAACTTGTGACATAATGCCGTGTCGGTACAGGAGACAGTTGGGTAGTAGAAAGTATGCGGACTATTAAAGTAAGACGTTAGAAACGGTCCTTGAGGCAATTGTTAATGAAACCTTGACATGCTGAAGCACGGTACAACATTCCAAAATCGACACTACATAGAAAATATCGAGGTCTTAATCCACCCAAATTCGGCCTGTTTTAACTGCAATAAATGAAGCAAATATTGTTAAAGCCATCACTGTAGCTGCCACTTGGGGCTATCCTTTTTCTGAAATTGAAATTAGATATTTTGTACAAAGTTATTTAGACCGAAAAGGCGTAAATGAAATAAGATTTAACGAAAACTTACTTGGGTGTGACTGGATGAAACTATTTTTAAAGCGCAATGGGGAGTTGTCAAGAAGAGTGGCACAAAATGTAAAACGGGCAAGAGCTGATGTAACAAAAGTGGAAATTAATCAGTATTTTGATAATGTAGAACAAATTGTGAGTGACGTATTACCGCAAAATTTATTCAATTTCGGTGAGACTAATCTTACTGATGACCCTGGCAAAAAAAGTTGTAATTGTTCGTAGAGCTACAAAACGTCCATTTAGAATTATGGAACATCCAAAAAGTTCCACTTTTTTAATGTTTGCTATCACTGCCTCTGGCATATTACTGCCGTTATATGTGGTATATAAGGCAAAACATTTGTATCCTGAATGGATTGAGGGGGGTACCAAACGGAACAATGTACAACCGATCCAAATCTAGTTGGTTCGACAATTTAATATTTGAAGACTTGTTTTTTAAAATTACTTTACCATATTTTAAGAAATGTATCGGGAAAAGCCATTATTGGTGATAACCTTGCTGCACATTTGTCACTAAAAATCATTCAGGAGTGTCAGAACAATAATATAAAATTTATCTTCCTTCCTCCTAATTCAACCCATTTATGTCAACCATTAGACATTGCTTATTTTAGGCCCTTTAAAGCAGCATGGCGCAAAAAACTTGTTACCTGGAAACCGTGGTTGTATTCCAAGGACAATTTTCCCATCGTTGTTGAAACAAACGTTGATACCAATGGAAAATAAGCAGGCTGACAATATTCGATCTGGATTTCGTGCATCTGGATTGGTTCCATTACATAGAAACGCAGTTCTAAAACATCTTCCTGATTATGTAGATCCAGATAATGAACATTTAAACAACTCTATGAAAACCGCGTTTCCCGACGTTATTTCTAGTCAAATTGGTCCTAGAAATCGACCTTAGCAGAACCGCAGAAAGAGGAAAAAATTTAACTTTTAACCTGGCCAATCTGTTTCCATGGCAGATCTAGTATCCGACGCTAAAAGTTCCCAAATGAAGAAAAGTAAACCAGTGGTGGAAAGCTCGGGTGATGACTATCATCAGGAAAATAACAAAAGTGAACCAGAAGAGGATATCTCCGAGGAAGTTAAAGATACAGCAGATGTAGAAAACAATGAAAGTGTTGTACTTGCTGCGGATGATAAACTTCTTAAAGTGTCAGACTTTGTGATTGCAAAATTTTCTTATAATACTGGAACAGAATAAGAAGCAACAAATAAATTTGTTGCAAAAATTATTACAATATCAAAAACCACAATAACTATTGATTGCCTTAGTTGCTATAAAGGATTTAAGCAAGATTTTGTCTACCCTGATATAAAAGGCATCACGAATATTTGCTTTAAAGATGTTGCAATATTACAAGCACCTGAAATTAGCAGAGGTCGCCATAAATTTGCCTCCAGGGTGCCAGTATAATATATGAACACTCGTTTTTTCTTTTGATAACGTTTCTGTTTAATTACAAGGTTTCTAATGCACTGTTTTTCATTTTTGAACCCTGAAATGTCCAGCACCTGTTTCCATTGCCTTAAAACTTTCTCATATATATTTTTTTGGTTTGCAATAGTTAATATTTGTTCTAGGACTGTTCGAAGTTGTCCTGTGCAAGTTTATCTTTGCGTTTTATTAAAAATAAAACGTAAATAAACCTATGTCACATTTAATCCCAAATTAAAAGTAACTTGGGACAGACAACAAAAAAAAAATAAGGACGTTGACTCGATAAATAAAAATATATAGTTGGTTAATTCAATAGACCAGCAATTGCTTCATTCATAATTTTAAGAAAGTATATAAATATTTAAAGGATTATGAAAATATATACAAAAATGTGTTAAGATTGTGCCAAGTAACCCCAACTGACGGTACCTCCAACTACCGTAGGGTCCCGTCTTTTTAAACGTTAGTGCTTGTTAGTGCAACGAGGTGTATTTTTGCATTTTTTTACCGTTCCTTCAATTACCTTAATACCTCTTGCGCTCCTTAAAGTTGTAGGTACGAGTCTACTACACTGTAATAATCTAGACCAAACATAAGAAACGGACCTTACGAAACCCTAATTTACCCGAAGACGCCGAAGGTGATTTTCGGCTAAAAGCAACGTGCACAGAAGTATACCTTTTGGTACAGCTATTAATCAATGTGAGCCTTTTGCTCACTTCTTAATTGCTTTCTTAATGTTTGGCGGTAATATAATTTGCGACCACATTTGAGGCGAAATAAGTTACGCCCGGGTTAACGTTATACTTAACCCCCAGCTGGTAACGTAATAACCTACTGTGCACGACGACGCCATTGTTAATAATGTAAATAGAGCTCAATATCTTATCTATATGCAAATCAAGATGCTATAAATAATGCAACAAGACTGCACTAATTAGTTACTATGGAAATTTAGATTAAATTGATAGAATAACATAAAACATCAACTACAAGTACATACGTTAACCTATTTGAATTTTTCCAATAAAAGATTTTTCTCTAATTGTAGTATTTGGCATTATTTATATGTAATTTCTCTTTTCTGGTAATTCGTACCGCATGTTCTTCATCCAGAATTTCTGTTTCTTTTTCAGTACTCCTTTTGCATAATTTTCTTGCGTAAAGAACTTCTTTCTCTTACACAAGCTTCTCGAGCTTTTTTGTTGTTGCCTTAGTTTTCAACCACATCTCCATTTTCCTACTAATGTAGCGGACTACTGTTAACGCGTTCATTAATTTAGAACAAGTAATAACAAAAGTTTTTATTACTCATTATTCACAAGTCTAATTAACAGGATATGCCTTATTTATAGATGTTTTTCAGTCCAATTAACAATGAAACACTCTCACACTTGCTACGTGCATCGACGTAGCCCAAAAAAGGAAAGAACCAGGGAAGAAGAAAGAAAATGACCGGACTCAATCGGTGAGTGGGCAGGGTATAATACATACAAAAAGTAAAGAAGACCTGAAATAAAAATACAGGCACTCATTCATTAAAACACACGCAACAAAAAAATTATAATTAAACAAAAAAATATGTTATATCAGTACAGTAGTACCAAAAACAAATGAAAACAAAAATAAGTAATAATCACAATATGCATGTCAGGAAGAACCAAGAAAAAAAATCAATTCTAAACATAGCGAGCTGCCGTTTTTAGGTATTACCCCCATATTAATTAACAAAGAAAGAAAAAGAAATCACAACTCTAAAAACCGCAGCTCTAAATCGTCATCTTAAATATAAAATTAAGTATATACAATCGTTACAACATTAATAATACGCGTCAACCCCCTTTCGTACAGATGATAATCATTTTAGAACCACAAGGTGTAATCATCGAATAAAACAGAAATATACTGGTTCATGGAACCCATATAAAAAATAGTGGATAAACACTCACTCACGTGTCGAATATGTTGGACCTATCACACCCTCCTTATGGCCGCAGCGGGGCAGCAGGGCCTAGGACCACGCAATTGGTGCCATATAAAAAGGGGTGACCATCGCCTCTTCAATTAGGTCCAAGGTAACAGGTAGGCCTATCCACCGGAAGAAGCTAGAATGGTTGTAGGTTGAAATTAATTTATTGTCGTCGAAAAGTATAGATTTGTAAAACCAACATTACCGAGCACGCTATATTGCGTGCGCGAAATCCCCTGCGAAGAAAACGGAAACAGCAGAAAGTGAATATTAATTGGTTTAACTAATAACGAGAGTTCAAAAAGTATTATTGGTGTTATCAAACGATTAGAAACTGGAAAAAACGATTTTATCGAATAGTACGCGACCTTAGTTCGAGGAGTCTTTAGATGGAAATCACATAAGAATCAATTATACACGGTCTTACTGTATAACAAGTTAACGGATACCTAAAACAAGGTACTGACTATTTAATTATAGCATAAACTTTACGTTTCAAAGCAACTAGATTTGAGCTAAAAATTGTGGGCTTACTATGAACAGGTAAAATAGATGTTGATGAAGGATTTAAGAATAGCAACGGAATCGATTTAACAAAATTATTATAAAGCGGCGTATGAATTAACAAGAGAAAAAGGGTATTTAATTTATCTCAAAAATAAACGTAACAAATCAATGCTATTTACAAGCACTAATATCTTCTTAAACTAAATCCTTGACCATAAGTCTTCTAAACAACACTAACACTACTATAATTTATTTATTACCCCTTTGTCTATTTATGTACAAGCTGGTGGTACAATATGCACGTTCACATAACACAAATTTATATTTACTATAAGACCTTCGAAACGTAATGACCAACTAACTGTACACGATATGATTTATATACGACATTTGGATATCGACTAACTGATGTAACACTCATCGCCGATCTTATATATACCCTAAAATTAACTAAATGATTCATAGTCTGGTGTTTGCTCGAATGTTCTAGACTTCTGTAGAATATACTTCGGTTATGCAGCGTGCGTGTTTGACGGGTTGCCTAATAGTTCGTACCACTAAGTTGTTCCTATAAAGTACAAATGTAAAAAATAGAACAGAACTCTTTACTAGATTTAACCTTTAAGTGCTTGCATCTGCAGAACCGTTGCTTTGGGTATCTTTAGCAAAGAAGGAGACGGTTTTGCGCAATTTGTCAGATATTTTTCTATAAATATTCAAATATATAATAAAAGAAAAATATAAACAATATAATTTTTACCGTTTCTCACACACGAGCCGATGACCTAGACCTAAGAAACAAAAGACCGCCTTGGGTTTAGTAAAAACCAGGTAAACTCCTGACTTGTTCTGTTAGCATGTGGACTTCATTTCTGACGGCAATCCATGCAGTCGAATTTGCAGACGTAATGTTTTGTGTCATGCATGATTGGCGACGCGGGGAAGATAAATTATACGGTAAATTGTATGTTTATAAAAAGCGGGCTATTCAATATTGAACGAACATGTACAAATCATTACTCTCTAAGCGCTGCATGTATCAGAGGCTAGTTTGCAGAAGGTTGCAGAAAACAATTATTAGGTTTGTGGAAAATGCTTGTACAATGTATATAAATTTATCTAACTATGTATATAGATGTTCTTAAATAAAACGAAATTTATTATGTATGTACGTTTTAATTGAATTACTTACTATGTCTCTAAGAAGGCGACGTATAATTATAACTAACTATTAGTACTAACTTACAACTTTAATCCTGTAGCATTTTCTCCTGTTGCATCATCTTAAAAATTCTAAATTGCAGTTCTGATCTAATTTCCATACAGCAAATGGCGAAAATGCTTTCTAGCATTAGCATAAATACATAAAACACGTAGAACACCATATAATGTTACAGAGAAACCGCACAAATTGCACGTAAATGGGCGATTGTATGTATGGGATCACACATTAGTTCTTAGATTAACATTTTCATGCGAAATATTGCTAAAATATGAGTGTTTATTATTATGTGATTGTAAAAGTTTTTGCAAATAGATTTTTTGTAATACAGAATAACCACACAAAATACAAACCAATAAACGTTCGTTAGTATGTAACCGAATAAGTATTTCTAAATAAGTCTTAGTGATAAAAAAATCAGACAAATTACATACCCATTTCTAAACGATCTTTTTGTGATGAACCACAGTAATATAAAAATCATACAATTAGACATTTGTTAGTATGTAAGGAGATATGAACGATTAACGCATTTAGGGGTATAATACAGAATACCCAAAAATTAGTACATAATTTTTACGAAATAGAGGCTTGTCAGTATGCAACCACAAATGTTTTTATAGAATATTTTTTTTGATGCGCAATTACGCAAATGGCATAAAATGGACGCCCACATTGGTTTTCAATTTGGATGTTCACAATTCGAACTTAAAAAGCATGCATATGGATCGTCGTTAGTATGTGAGACTATATCAAGTTTCAAGTCACCTTTTTAATGTAAAATGCTTATACATATTAAATTTCAACGTATGTCAGTTAGTATGTGAATACATATGCTTCTGTAATTGACATTTCTGCGATGCGGCGAAATTACACAACTTACACGCAAACGGTCGTTCGTTAGTATGGGATCGTATATGAATTTTCAAGTTACTTTTAAAGGATGCAGCATAATTACATAAATTGCATGCGAATGGACGTTCATTAGTATGGGATCGCATATGATATTTCAAGTTCCCTTTAGAAAATGCAGAATAATTGCATATATTGCATGCGAATGGACGTTCATTAGTATGGGACTGCACATGATATTTCAAGTTCCCTTTAGAAGATGCAGAATAATTGCATAAACTGCATGCGAATTGACGCTCGTTTGTATGGGACCGCATATGAATTTTCAAGCTACTTTTAAGAGATGCAGCATAATTACATAAATTGCACGCAAATGGACGTTCGTTTGTATGGGACTGCATATGATTTTTCAAGTGATTTTTAAGAGATGCAGAATAATTACATATATTGCATGCGAATGGACGTTCGTTAGTGTGGAATCTCACGTGAATTTTCAAGTTCCCTTTGGAAGATGCAGAATAATTGCATAAATTGCATGCGAAAGGACGTTCGTTTGTATGGCACCGCATATGAATTTTCATTTGACTTTTATGAGATGCAGAATAATTACATAAATTACATACGAATGGATGTTCGTTAGTATGTGACCGAATATGAATTATCAAATTCCCTTTATAAGGTGCAGAATAACTGCATAAATTGCAGGTGAAAGGACGTTCGTTTATATGCGACCGCAAATGAATTTTCATGTGACTTTTATGAGATGCAGAATAGTTACATAAATTACATGCGAATTGGTGATCGTTAGTATGTGACCGAATATGAATTTTCAAATCCCTTTTATAAGGTGCAGAATAATTACATAAATTGCATGTGAATGAGCGTTCGTTTATATGGAGCCGCATATGGACTATCATCTTTTAAAAGATACGGAATAAGCACACAAACGAGCGTTCGTTGGTATATGACGACATATCAGTGTGCTCTTGAATGTATAAAAAGTACATAAATATATACCACATGTACTGTAGTATATGGCCGTGTAATGTAATTATATATTCTTTTAGTGGCACAAAAATCACACCACAGAGTCTTGGGGAGGGCTCATACGTGAAACACAATAATTACAGAAATAGCCTGTCCATCCTAAACGTATATTGCAATAATTTTCTATCGTCTACTATTACGTCCACTTGGATTAATTTTCATATGCGCTTTTTATTTTAATTTCGCATTCTCTGTTGGTAAACAAGAAACTCTGCAAAACATTTTTCTCTCCACAATTTAGTTATCGATCAGGTCATTTACATGAGCTTATTAAGCGAACTAAATATAAAAGATTAATTGTACAATTATATAACTGTCCAAATTTTAGTTACATAGTTTCCGCAATTAAACTGATAATTATTTTTCCTAGTATATTCATCATGTACCTACGCTTAAGACTTAAACTTTCTAAACCATACCAGTCATTTTAATTATTGTTCTGTACCCCATTGCAGTTAAGAAGGTACCTAGTAGTTGGAGCCTGTACTTAACCCATTTTGTATCAGTGTCATATACAGTGTGTAAAAGCCAAATGGAATAAATTCATTATTTCGGTTACTGTACATATTTATGAAAAACACGAAACACGTCAAATTTAAATTATATTCTTCAACGTGAAAGTGCGATACCTACCTTCAACCCCCTTCCAATGACAGGTACAACCCCCAATTTTTTAAATGGGAAGCATAGGCTTGTGATCTATCGTTTAAAAGGTCTCTTCATTCTCTATTCAAAAATGTTATAGTTTTTAAGTTTATTGTAACAATTAAGATAAAATAAAATAAAATCATGTAATTAGAAAAATTCGCTACAATACAATCAAAAACTAAAATGTAAGGCAAAACGTAATAAAATGTAAAACACTAAAAAGAACTATGAATGTCACAATAAAGTAGATGTTCAAAATGTTCACCGTGAACGTCTTGGCAACATCCTAATCTTAAATAAACTGTCTTTTAACATTATTTAACATATAAGACGTGATCAACTTAATCGCAAGTGTATTCGTTTTTTTAAGTCATTTAAGTCAAAAGGTTTAGTTTTGTACTCAATGCTCTTCATGTATCCCCATAAAAAGAAATTTAATAATGTAAGATCAGGTGATCGCGCTGGCCATTCTATCGATTCTCTCCTCCTTATCCACCGATTGGGAACTATTGCATCGAGGTACTGCCGGATATTGTGTTGGTAATGTGGTATGTGGTAATGTGGTGGTTCAGATGGAGATGATAAGTTTTTTTGTTAATCTGTGTTACTCAATGTTGATTTACACGATGACGATTGACTACATACTTTTATTTCCTTTTTTTGCAATTTGTTTCAAATTTCAATGGTTATTGCGAATTTGCAAACTTGTAATTTGCGTCAAATTCGCTGTGATGAAAATTTTCGAATAAACTAACATTTTGAAAGTGCTGCAGAACTTACTTACTTTTATTCGTATTTGAGAGAGAATTTAAAAGTTCCACAGTCTTTAAAAAAGCACTACGAAGTATATTTTGGCAGGTATAAAGTCCAAAATCTGCTGCCCTTTTGTCAAGTTTCCGTGTTGTCGGAGATGACAAGGATACCTAGTTTAGAATATTAAACGACACACGACCTTTAATTTTGAATATAGAAACATGTAGTTTGCCGCGCTTTAAAGTATACTTTGCTTGCTTTTCCAGTAGTCGTATCTCATATGTCAAGCTTAAACGTTCGTGGCTCCATTCCCCTTGAGGGTAGTAAGATCATCTGTAGCTCTTTCGATGAGAACTTTGACGTAGAACAACTTTTTGCGCTAGAGTGAATATTTGAGGAGATATTGAGGGAAAATTAGATTTAAGAGCTAACATCGATAATTGGGGTAGGAGTTTCGCGGGGATTTGCGGAGACTTTTAGGTAGTTGTTTACAACACCAACAGGAAACCGTATACCAAAATTCAGCTTACCCGATTACAATGTCAACTACCCCGTTTTTGACGTCCAATCTGCCTGAACTAGTGTTGATGATGGTACTAGCAATACAAAAATTTAAAAATACTTCATTGTATCTGTATAATTAATACTATCGACATACTACCACCTTAAACAGAATATACCAGAAGCGTTTATTGTGTTACTAGAATTAATAAAATATAAAAATCGTCAGAAGAAGAATTCGTTAAGTTTCTTGATTTTACACATTAATTGGTAACTGCTCTTCCGGCTACATTTCTATACTGCCACTCGGCTATCCCCCAACCTTTCATACCGTTAACACAAGCTGTGCATAACCTTTCCCAAACTTTGGCTTCCCAATCCTTGCTTATATAAAATACTGGCGAATCCACTACAGTAATCTGCATGGTGTAGTGCTCATTGTCTGAAAAGTATCTGAATAAAAAAATAATAAGTATAGAATTTCTAAACACTTACTTGCAGTAAATGAAAAAGCATAATCTCTTGAAGGATCGCCTCCTTCGCCATGTTGATACAATAATAGGTCACAACTTTGAAGTGGGTAGCATTTTTTATCTTGATCAGAACATACATATCCCAATATTATGCTATAACATATGTTAATATTTGAATTTGCTTCTAAATAAAATAGGTACACGTTGCTAGTTATAAATTGAAGTTTTGAGCTTTTAATGGTTCTACAAATTTTGAGCATTGTCTGCTAATTGTGCAAAATTTTAAATTTTAGTACACGATGTTAGCTCTAACACGATTAAAATGTCCAAATTCAGTTTAAACTCATCCTACTTTGGTTCAAATTATAAATTTTATATATCTGGTAAGTGGTAACCAAAAAAGTTTGTACGGTTTTTCTTATACAGAGTGCCATGTATAATTTTTTTAAGTTATTTATTGAGATACCACTTGTTTATATACTGTCATTTACTTTAGTATGAATACCTCTTTCATTTAATGCATACAAATTTTGCTGCAATTGTTTCATTTCTATTGTGAAATATTTAAAATGACCATGAACAGAAAGTTAATTCGAAATTTTTTACTCCATGGGTACAAACTTGGCACCAAAATGGCCGAGGCGACGCGAAAAATATGTACCACATTTTGGGATGACGCTGTTATTGATAGAACGGCACAGAAGTGGTTTAAGAAATTTATTCTCTGGAGATTTCAGCTTGATCGATGAAGCATGCTTTAGAAGATCGATTAACAACGAGAATGTGAAAGACGTTTTCGAGGCAAGCAAATTCCAGTACAACGTGCTTGCAGCTTGCAGAAAGTTTTAATGTGAGTAATAAAGCCATTCGGTTGAGCCTTTACCAGCTAGGGAAAACGGGAAAGTTAAGCAAATGGGTCCCGTATGAATTGTTAAATGATAACAAATTAAGCTGCATTTCCATTTGTTCGGTAAACTTCTCACGCTATCAAAAGAACATTTTCTTGATCGGTTGTGAACTTGCGATAAAAAAAGGATACTGTACTCTAATTCTAAGCGATTTTATCATTGGTTGTCATTAACTGATCCAATAACACACACTCTTAAGAATTCCTTGCACCCAAAAGAGATGTTATTGTGTTTGGTAGACATCAGTCGAAATTGTCCATTATCAGTTCTTGAAAGCAGGCCAAATCATCACTGCTGTGGTCTATTGTAATCATCTTCAGGGAGTACAAGCAGCACTCAGTCAGAAACAGTCTTCTTTGATCAATCGAAAGACAGAGCTATTCTTACAGGACAACGCTAAACCGCATATCGCAATAGTGACCCGGAAAAGAATTCTGAGCGTAGCTGGGAAACGTGGCCATACCCAGCTTATAGTCTTGACATTTCGCCAAGTGATTACTATCTGCTCCAATTTCTTGACAATTTTATGAAGCATGGGCAGTGCAAAATCCGAATTGACGTTATAGATGCAATTTGCCCATTTTATTCATTTCAAATCCGTAGATATTTACAATACCGCCATACAAAAATTGATGTTACGTTGGCAGGTCATTGAGTGCGATGCTTATTACTTCGCTGAATAATAGTGTATTAGTTATATTTTTTAATCAAAAACTGCACGAACTTTTTGGTTACCAGATAGTTAACTCGTTATATTTGAAGAGTCAGTAAGACACGCATATGGCTAAAACGGGCTTTCAAATTTATTAGCCCACTCGAAGTCCTACCCTTGAAAAGAAAAAGTAGAATTTAGAGTAACCGCCATGGTCCTAAGTAGTAAAAAAAATAAAGTACAATAAATACTAGTTGTTTGAGAAACTGAACAACGGAATAGGTAGTGGTAGTTATTGTTTCTATTATGTCACAGTATGTCTCCAAACTACATTTAAATTACAATATATCCTTTGTCATATATGTTAAAGTTACATCGTTTGGATTTCATTAGCAATAAAATGATTCCGGCTTTCGTCATTGCTTACTAAAGGATTTGAAGAATTCCAAATTAAATGAATGCTGTTTATCAAAAGTCTAAAGTATTTAATTTTATAGGTTCGTTGTGTTCCAGGTGTGTATTCTACTTTATTTCTTTCAGGTGATAGCTAAGGGCATCACGCTTCGTAGTGGATTCACCGAGCCAGTTGTTTCCCTGTGATAAGTCCTGGCGCCTTCCGAGTAATTAGCTCTTATTGTTTCTTGCTCTTATTTATGCCCACCAACCGCTAGCTGGAGTCGCGCAGTTTTTCACCTGAATTATATTGTTTGGGCTTTTGTTTTTTTTTCTTTTCATCCATTGTGCCCGCTACTCCTATCCCAATTCTTGATTTTGGCACGATCTATTTCGGAACCAGTTCACAAATTTTTCAATTTTTCTTGTTTCTTCTCGTTCTCGAAGTGGAGTTATTACAAAACACTACCACTTTTGATAAGTAGCTAAACATCTGTTTTTTTTGTTTTTTTTATTCGTTCCAACGTTTTAGTAGTCTGCTACCTGAAATTTAAGCAGACCTGGCTTTCCCACAGAAAGTAACCGTCAGTAAGGCGTGTGTGTGTGTATGTGCGTGTGCGCGCTTGAGAGCATGTGTTGTGTGTGTGTGTTGTGTGTTGTGTGTGTGTGTGTGTGCGTGCGTGCGTGCGTGCGTACGTGCGAGCGTGCGTGCGTACGTGCATGCGTGCGTGCGTGCGTGCGTGCGTGTGTGTGTGTGAGTTGTGTGTTGTGTGTGATGTTGGTATCCGTGTTACTAAACATCTGTTGCATTCAGTATACTTAACAGTTGTGGAACTGCTTTTTGTGTTTCTGTCGCATGCATCGCTACTTCTTAACATGTTCCGGAACGGTTGCCCTTTTTGTAGGGTAACAAACCTTCAATTAATTTACTAAACCACTGTATCTTGTCAAACGCATCACGCAGAAAATTCCAAAATGGAGGAAACTGTGACTTATGAGTATGAATACATGTATTATACCATCCAAGCTACAGCGGAAGAGCATTTAAAATTATAAAAGGGTTAGAGAAATAGTTCTACGTTAAGAATTTATGTTAAAAAAACTGCACTGCGTGCCATTCTGAAACGATCAGAATCGGCTAAGCAACTCTCTTGTTTTGATATAACCCACATTAAAAACAATAATATTTTCTAAAGGAATAGACTAAGACAGGTCCCCGAAAGAGGGCAGCAGTTTTTACGGTACTTAGAGTGGCAGAGACCATAGGGGTCGGTATGGCATTCTAAGACACACTACTGCGATGCGGAAGGCAACAGAAAATCATCACATTACCTCCCAAGTACACTACGTACAGAAATTGTTAGTAAAGATGATGGCATCCTCTGGGGTAAAACGTTCCGGAAATGAAATAGTCTCCCATTCGAATCCCCAGGAAAGGAATACATCGGGGATGTGATTCGAAAGTATAAAAAAAGATCCTTAAGCATTCTGAGAGTCGGCAGCGTGGAATGTCAGAAGTATGAAGCAAGTAGGAAAGCTAGAGAACCTGAAAATCGAAATGGATAGGCCAGCACTAGACATAGTACGGATCAGCGAAGTCCGCTGGCCAGAGGCGGGAGTTTTTTGGAGTGGAGACTTCAGGGTAATTCATACAGGATCAGAGGAAGCAAATCTGGGTGTGGGGATAGTTATGCGAAGAAAGATAGGACGACGTGTAGAAAACTACTTACAAATGAACGATAGAGTATTCATGGTTAGATTAGAATCTAAACCGGCAAACACAGTAATAACGCAAGTGTATATCCCCACCTACAAAGATATCGAAGACATACTAAGATACGTAAAAGGACATGAAAATTTAATTATTACAGGTGATTTTAATGCAGTGGTAGGTAAAGATAGGGAAGTAGAGGTAGTAGGTTTATTTGGTTTAGGCACGAGAAATGACAGGGGAAATAGGCAAGTAGAATTTTTCGACAAGAACAAAATAACCATCCCAAATATATTATTTCAACATCATGCTAGAAGACAATACACGTGGAAGATGCCAGGAGATATAGGAAGATATCAAATAGATTACATTATTGTTAAACACGGTTTAGGAATCAAGTAAATGACTGTAGAACTACCAAGAAAGAGATATAGACACTGACCACAACATCGTAATTATGAAGGCCGCACTTAAATTTAAAAATTTGAAAAAAAGTAACGGAAAAAAGCACTTTGGCTTTGAGAAGCTATAAGATATGGAATTTACGAAAGATTTTAAAAAAATCAAATGAATTGCTAAAAGCTATCGCGAAAATTTCTGATACTAAGGAAGTAGAAACAAAATGGAATAACATTAAATTCCAGCTTGGACATGGCGCCAGAGATATCCTAGGGTATACACAAAAAGGAAATAAGAAGCCATGGATAACAAAGGATATCCTGAATTTGATAGAAGAAAGATGCAAATACAAAAATAAATCAGACGAAACAGGAAAACAGAAATACAAAGCTATTAAATGGGAAATTATTTGCAAATGCAGGAAAGCTAAACAACAATGGATTGATGGAAAGTGCAAAGAGGTACAAATTAAGATGGAAATACGAAAGACAAACGAAGCATACAAATTAATTAGAACGAACATTAAGAATATAAAACCATATAGCATTAATATAAAGAACGCGAGAGGAAACGTCATTATAGAAAATGTAGAGAAAGTGATTAGATGGCAAGAATATATACGTAATTTATATGCAGGAGAGGAACTAACAGACATTGAAAATGATGACTTGGGATATCCCATACTGCGAGATGAGTTTGAATTAGCATTAAAGGGTCAAAAATGGTAAGGCGTCGGGTACAGATAAGGTGCAAGCAGAAACTCTAAAAACCGCTGGACGAGCAGTAACAGAACGTCTCTTCCAACTTGTAAGCTATATGTATAAGACAAGTGAGATACCCAAAAATTTCAAAACGGAACATCATAGTAACTATACCAAAAAAAACGCGGATAGATGTGAACATTTTCTAACAATAAGTTTGACAGTACACGTTTCAAAAATATTAACTAGAATTGTACAAAGAGGAATGGAAATACGAGCTGAAGAAATAGTAGGGGAAGATCTATTTGGGTTTAGGTGAAACAGGGGAACACGGGAGGCTATTTTAGCTCTGAGGATGATAATGGAGAAAACAATAGAAAAGGGGGAAAGCGTGTATTTACGGTTTGTAGATCTGGAAAAAACATTCGACAATGTAAAATGGAAAAAATTGTTTGAAATACTCAAAAAGATTGGAATGAGTTTTAGGGATAGACGGATAGTACATAGCTTATACAAGGAGCAAACAGCGGTAATAGAATTAGAGCAGGAAAGTAAGGAAATCAATATTAGGAAAGGGGTGAGACAAAAATGTGCCTAATTCCCATTAATTTTTAACTTGTACTGTCAAATGCAGGAAGACATTTGGAATTACTATGCAGGAACAAAAGCTAGATATGCTTAGATTTGCAGATGATATAGCGTTATTAGCATCTAGCAAAGAAGAGTTAGAATCTGTGCTTAATGAAATGGAAACAGTTCTAACAAAGAGATATGGTATGAAAATTAACAAAAATAAAACTAAAGTTCAAGTATGCAAAAGAGGGGAAAATAAATCAAAAACAAGAATACAAATAGGTAACGAGAACTTACAAGAAGTTAAGGATTTCTGCTACCTAGGAAGCCAAATAACGTAAGATGAAAAGACTGTAAAGCCTGGACAGTAGGAGAAGCAGACAACAAATAGGTAGAAGCCTTTAAAATGTGATGCTACAGGCGTATAATGAAGATATCATGGACAGACAAAGTTAAGAACAAAGAGGTACTAAAAATGGTAGGGGAAGAAAGAAATATGTGGAAAACAGTAAAAAATAGGGGAGATAGGATGACTAATCACATACTAACACATGAGGGAATAGTGCGGACTATATTAGAAGCATAGATAGGAAAAAAGAAAAGTAGAGGTAGATCTAGGTTAGACTATTACACACAGATACTGAAAGATGTAGGATGTGGGAATTTCAAGGAAATGTATAGGCTAGCTCAGAATAGAAATCAATGGAGGTACGTATCCAACAAGTCCCAAAATGCAAAAATAAATGATGAAAGAATAACTGTACTTGAACATGATGATAATTATAAACAACTACAGGTATTGGTCTTGCAATATTCTCAACTAATGTTAATTGTGCAAAAGGATTTACTGGAAAACTATTAATATACCGTGTCGGTATTCGAACCCGGGACCTTGGGCGTAGTAGTCACACGCATACCAACAACGCCACGGAGCCGCGTCCTCTTTACATACCACTAAATCTCGGTGAAATAGGGCATATAATTAGAAATGAATAGAAAGGGAATGGAGCTGTATATAGGCTGTTGTGGGAATTTCAGGGAACTGGGTAGGCTAGCTCAGCTCAGAACGTAAGTAAGTTGAGGTGCATGTCCAACCAGTTGTAAGACGTAAAACGTAATGACGAAAAAATAAGTGCACTTAAATCTGATGATTATTATAAACATCTACAGATGTTTAAATATTTTCAACTCATGTTAATTGTGCGTAAGGATGTATTGAAAAAACTATTAATTCGACAAAGGTTCAAGCTGGGGGAACTTGGCAGCCGAAGGCTGCTTACCCCCCTTCACATACCTACTTTTTTTTAAATATTTTTTCCAATGCTCCACCCGAAGGTACTACATTGGCCAGGAATGAAGTTTCTTTCTACCGGAAAATTTTGTATCTTGCCGAACCCTTGCTGTTGCAAGCAAGGTAGGGATCTTTAACGTGCGTGACAACACTCACACACGGTACCTCCATTTTACCTCTCATCTGAACGAGGGCGTATTTTTGTGAAAAATGCTTGCCTAACATTTTTCAAGCGGACCGTGTCAGGATTTGAACTCGAGATCTACTACACCACGGTGCCCCCCCCCCCTCTCACATACCACTGAATATCGGGGGCATAGGGTATGTTGCTGTAAAACAATAGAAGGTGACCGAACTGCATCAAACAAGAAAGAACAGTAGCCATGTTCAAAGACAACGAACATAGAAGCAAGAAGAAAATTGTTCAAAGCATATGTGTGGACCACAGCACAGTACGTCTATGAAATAGGGGTAGTAGAAAAAGCAGACAGGAAGAGATAGAAGCCTTCTCGAATGTTGTGCTTCAGATGTATGAAGATGGTAGCATGGACACAAAGTTAATAACAAATAGGTTATAGAAATAGTAGGAGAACAAGGATATCTGTGGAAAAAAATAAGAGAAATAGAAGGACAGAATACGTTCTAAAGCATTTTTGCGGAATAGTATGGGATATATTACAAGCAGAGATACGAAAAAGAAGGTAGATGTAGATCGAGATTAGATAGTGATAGATGCAGACTGTGCAAGTTTCAGAGAAATGTGAAAGTTAGTTCAGAATAGGAAACAATGAGGGTACGCGTTTAACCAGTTTCAGGACTCAAGACCAAATGATGATGATGAAAGAATAGTACTGCGTGCTACTAAATCTAACTACTGGTTTCCTGTTTAATAAAAGAGATGGTTTTGGTTTTGTATTGTGTATGTCAAACATCAAATATGGGTAGCTAATTTGACATTTGATGGAGCGACGCGTTCGGCAGATTTTCCTATCACTACGTAACGTAATTAGAAACTGATATCTCTACCGAATGCGTCTATTATAAGCGTATTTGATTACTTTCTTACGGTTTTGAAAAAGATAATATATAAGGAAAGATTTTTCCGCGCGTAGTTTTAAAACGCATTGCACTCGAGCCCTATAATTTTGTTATTGTGGTGCAAACGCATTGATTCCTCAAGTATAAATTTAAGTATATTCGCAAATTTATTATAAACACTGAAGCTACTCCATGGATAAAATTCAAGTAAATAGTTAATTTGACACACGATATAACAATTATAACATTAAAAAACTACATTGGGAGTAGGTACAAAGCTTTGAAAACCTGTTCGAGGACTTCAAGATTTTTTTATAACTTAATTGGCACGCTTCTTAAACAAGCGAAGGTGGTGTTTGTACCAACCCTATCACATCAAACATGAGTGATACCACCGCAAAAAGAAATGATTATAAAATTTAAATTTTACACAAATTGTCACTTTGAGTGAAACTAAAAAAAGCAAAACTTCAATATGATAGCCCAGTAATGTGGACCACTTGATAACAACATACTCGGAACCAATTATGGGTGCACATATTTTTAAAATTGCAAAACGATCACCATTTTCTGCAGTAATATAGTGTAATGCGTAGCGGTGAAACATATCCCAATGTCTCTTTTCCCAAAGCTATGATCGCGACATGAATCCATTACTAGCTCATACAATTTTCCATTGACTGACGCTGTCCCACTAAACTTACCAAACTGCTCGTAATGAGTCTGATGAGCACTAAATAATAGATTAAAAGTTAGTTCTACATATAGAAAAACTTACTCTTCCAAAGTTTTGAAGAATTCGGAACTCCATGGTTCCAATGCAACGTACTTCGCAGTCAAAAGTGCATCCATTTCCGTATCAAAATTAAAGAAAGGCAAGTTTGATGTCCAATCTAAGCTAATTTCTACGTCATATAGTACGCTGTCATCCTTCTCCTTCTTCATTTTTCCATTATATTTTAGTGTCCATTTTTTCATGGGTATAACAGGTGTTATCGTTAAACCTTCCACACTATATTCATCATTTTCTTCAGTTTTATATAAAGAAGTGTCCGGAAATTTAGGGATAACTAACACTCCCAGCCCAGAATCGGCGATCTTTAAAATGAGAAAGGTATCTACGAGCTTTTGTTTTCTTCGTGCAGTACCGGTTACTAAGTAATCTCCATGTTCATTGCCTGCGTTAAAATATACTGCATCGATTGCCTGAAATAACATTTATAGTTGTTAGAACATTTAATAAAGCAAAGTCTCTACAAATTTCCTTGTAAAACACTTGTCCCAAACAGGCAACGTTTGTGCCCGTTGGGGGAAGAAACTAGTTTTAAAGATTAACTTCATACTAACATATTTTCACTAATGTCTTTACAAACTGAACGTACTTTTGTTTGTATATGCCTTGTGACAGAGGCGGATTTACGAATTCGCCACCGTATACTGGAAATATTTTTCCGCCCCTCATCAACAATAATTTTCGCGTTTTGTTTCTACTGCTGGTAACGTAAGCGCTCTCAATTCCGACCGATTACAGGCGAGGCAAAAAAAAACCGTTTAAAAGATCAATTTAAAATGATGGCAACTAAAAATTATGCATTTACGCCAATCGTTGTGAATGTTTAATTCTCATAAATTTAACATTTACAAATATTAAAACTATCTTTCAGACATAACTGCTCGTTATTAAATGCAGCACAAAAATATTTAAAGTCGCCGTTTTCCGTCCACATAAATTATTTTTTCCTGATACCGTTCATTAGGGTGCATATATTCATTTAGGTATACCACTTTACCTCGGACGCTGCTTTTTTCGAGTAAATATCCAGAATTATATTGACTTTAAGCAATGAAATAATTTAAAGTTAATTCCTTTTTCATTAAACTCGTAAAAATAAAAATAGTATGGTAAATTAAACTAAATTAAAGTAGTAAATTCCGCATCACATACGTACACACTCTCAGTAGCTAACATGCACCTGCGAACACACTTTCATAATAGAACTTATTGTATCTTTAGGCAATCAATTTCTGGAACGCTGCAAGCACCGTGTTTGGTTACTGTTAAAGGTCTTTTAATTTTACAAATCACTCATCAAACGGGTACTCTAAAATATCCTCTTTAATGGGCCACTCCCAATAATTTCCGCTTGAGATCATACTATTTACTTTCAAACTTTCACTACTTTGCTCCAAAACTATACCAGGAAAATACTTCTTGTCATAATTTACTATAACAAAATCATCCTTTGAATAACTTTCTGTATTTTCCATGTTATTATTTTCTACATCATTTTCATTTTATCAACGACTGGTTTCGTATTTAAGCATTATTCCCGTTTCTTTGTTGCTTCTGCTTTATTTTTCTTTCTTCTTTAACTCTTCTTTGGTGTTCTATGAATTCATCACTTATAGCCACTGTAGGATACATCTATAATTTTTTATTTGCGCTTGACTCTCCGCTAACATTAAGTTTTCTCTTAGCATTGTTTTCTGGCCAAAACAACACATATTTGAAAGGCGTAGGATATTTACTTGTCGTACCTGTAATGCTTGTTACATTTTGATTTAGTGGTTTCCTCTTGTTGCTTTTTACTAGAAAGGAGTGAATTTAGTGGGCCACCTATTACTGTTCTGTCGCAAAGAGTTCCGTTGTCTATAGTATTTTGATAATTTTGCTTGAATTGTGTTTTATCTTGAGGTATTAATCGTTCGGACTTTTCTGAAAAGTTTTTCTCTATTTCTCCAGAAATATTATTCTCGTAAGATGATAGCCCAAGTTTTGGTGATTCTATGACTTGGAGGAATTAAAAACAAGGTACCATCTACTTTAATTATGGCCCCAACTGTGTCCGTGGTGTTGAACCAAAAGCTTTCGTCAAGACTAATATCGGCAATAGACAAAATAGCAGTATCGCTAGGCAAATTATTCTCCAAAGTTGTTTCATGATTGATGTGTTGTGGTTGAAGATTCTTCCAGAAATTGTACAGTGCAAGATATTTATTTGGCAATTCAGCTACAGATTTAACTATCCTAAATCTTGTAACAACATCTTGACTTAAACGCATTTCCATCTCTCGAAGTAATTCAGAATCAGAAAACTTTGGTGTTAGTACGGATATTGGGTTTGTTGTGTTTTCTGTAGATAATCCGTTTTCGATTGGCTTAACTACTTTTGTATGATCAATGTTGTTCTCGTTAAAGGGAAAGAGTCCACATGATCGAAAAGCACTTTCTATAGTAGATTGAGATAGTGTGGCCTTTAAAGTATTATCCAGCAATTTTACAAATTCAGCTCGCTGAAGCTTTCTACCATTATTCTCCATACGCCATGTCCGAACGTCATTA
Organism: Platerodrilus igneus; assembly: GCA_036346225.1. Classification (NCBI taxonomy): domain Eukaryota; kingdom Metazoa; phylum Arthropoda; class Insecta; order Coleoptera; family Lycidae; genus Platerodrilus; species Platerodrilus igneus. The sequence continues at coordinate 6,056,163 of JARFIW010001600.1, read as the reverse complement.
CGCCAGCAGTTTTTAATACGATAAAAAATTCCAACGTCTAAGGGCGTAAGCGGTGTGTATCATTGGGATAAAATGCTGTTAAGATAACGCCCTTTTGTTTGCAGAAATCGCTAGTCGCTAGGTTGATGTGAGAAGAATGCCCATCTAAGAATAGTATAACTGGCAATGGAATATCGTTCTGATCCAACCAGGGGGAAAACACATGTTTGGCATATTCATAGAATGTCTCACTGGTCATCCAGCCAGACTCAGAGTGCACAATGCCCCACTGTTTCGGCATTTGCGTAATTATAGCAGATGGAACAAACCTTTTGTAAGGTAAGCACAACTGCAAGGCATTCTTTTTCATCATTTGCTATGCGATTATACACTTTTTTTGAATCTTTTTTACTAATACTTGTTTTTCTTGGTGGGACAAATAAAAACCACTTTCGTCGCAGCTAAATATTCTTTTAGGGTCTTCAAGAATGTGGAGGCAATTTGTTTTTGACAGATAAGCTTGCACCTGTGAAAACCATTTTTTATATTTTCTTCCGCAACAGCTGCTCTACAAGAAGATAAAGCCTGGGGAACACGTTTGGATATTTCTAGATGACGTGTCAGAAAGCCGTTGTACCACTTCCTACCGGGTATATTAGTTTTAAAAGGATTTTCCCGTTTAAGATTTAGAATTAATTTTGAAACAGAATCAAGAAGTTGAGATTTTATTACTGGTAAACCTAAACTGCTCATTTCAAATATCCACTGTATAATCACGTTTTCTTCGGAATTAGTTAAAACTGTTAGACCTCTAACAATTCCTGGATTTTGGTATCTATCCTTCAGAGTGTCTATCAAAGTACTTTTTGGAACGTTGTATATTTTAGAGGCTTGTCGAATACTTAACTTATTTGAGTGAATGTTGCCAATAGCTGTTTGTATATGTTCCCGAGGATATTTCATCGTCTTTTTGTAGTTCATGGAGAAAAGTAACTGAAATTAAAATATTCCATCAGTTGTTTTTTATTTGACGGATACATGGAGCGTATGTGCCTTTGGTCGTCCCCTCCAGTCGGATTCAGGATCAAATAATCCCATATCCGTCCGGTTTCTTTCTATTAATGTGTCAAATATATTTTTTATCAAATTTGCTAAAAAATCGACTATAGGAAAGAAACTAATCAGTAGTGTATGCAAATTAAACTTATGCTAACGTCAGACAAGCAAATATGAATGAATAAGTTAAGTCTTTTATAAGCAGACTTTTAATTATGTATTTCGAACGTTATTACTATTTCAACTTGATTATCTAAAAGTGTGTTACACTTAAAGTAGGTCGTATATAGGTTTCTATGCTTAACAAAGTATACAAAATATTAAGCTTTTTGTGCAATATGTCCAATATGACGGTATCAGGACTCGATTTGATTTAAATGCCACCTTATTCCGCCCACTTTAATTTTTGCAGTAAAACTTATTTATTCAACAAAAGACACCAAAGCACATGCAATCTTAGATTAATAAAATACCAGCGTTTGAAATAAAAAGTTAATACGTACGCGAGTTAAGGTTCGGGCCTTGGGAGCTGTATTATTAAAAACCACTTCCAATACTTCTAAACAAATTTATTTCAAACAGACATTAATTATGGAATTTTACAAAATTGATTTAAAATTACTCTAAGTTGAAAAAGAGTTAAATGTACTATTTTGAGTAGTCTAAGCAACTGCAATGTTAAAACTGAATACTTTGACTGACTGCCGGGTCTTGGAGCTCCCGGGTCTTTTATAATGTCCCTACCCCCTCACATGGCTGTGGGAACTTACAGAACTCATGTTTGCTTATTCTTAATTCTATTCATTGTTGCAATGTTATAATCTTATTTTCTAGGTAATTGCGGTATCCTGACCGTCTGTGACTTGCCACCTGCAGTGTCACTATCGTCTGGATACAAAGTATTGCATCCATTCTCATGAACTGTTAATAAACTTTATAAATTGTCCTTGTACTACATTGTTGCACTTCACTTAGCACTTTCTATGACGGACGGAATTAGGAGACCGGATGGAAATAGGTTCATTTACGTTAAACAATATTTAATATAATCACACACTAAAATGAATTTCTCATTATATTTCTGGTGCCACAGTTAGTAGGTACCGCGCAGGCAACCGGCGTCGTCTTGCTATGTATCATCGATGCGTCATATATGGCTTATGAATGTATTTATATGTAAAATATTGTATTTTTTCATATGATTTTAATTTGTCTAGATTTCATTTTGTTATTTAATTTTATTATCTTCGACATTTACCGACCCCTAAAATTTGCCGTCTTACTATAACCTTTCTAGCCTTATAGTAAATCCGGACACTACTTCTGAAATGAAACGCTTAAACAAATAAATTACGATATGTTTATTAGACGGTAGTGCCCTTCTGAATCTTTTAAATTTTTATAACTATGGCGGCTAGGTTTGTTGCTGATGTTAAAATTATTAATAATGTAAGTTTTGATTTTAAGGCAATATTCGTGAAGTACGAGGGTAGTTCCAGAAGAACCCGACCTAAACAAAGAAATCACAACAAATAGTGTAAAAGATGCTTCTATTTCTCTATATAGTTCCTGGCTGGATCACTTTTCCCAATGTTGGATAGCCTTGATATCCTGTTTATAGTGAGAATTATCGAGTTCCACAAGATAGTCATCATCGCATATTCCACCTCTTCATGGTTGGCAAAATTTTACTACGCAGCCATTTTTTCAAATAAGGGAACAGAAAATAATCCCAGGGAGCTAAATCTGGCGAATAAGGTGCATGGGAAAGCAATTTAAACTGTAACTCATTGATTTTGGCCTCCGCGATAAGAAATATTAGAACGGATGCATTGTCTTGATGAAATAAAAATTTATTTTTGTCAAATGCACCCATATTTTCTTAAATTTATGATTCAAACGCAACAATAAGTTAATCGTTTTTTCTTTTTGAAAAAGTAAATGAAAATTATTCGATGTGTATCTTAAAAAAAAACTGACGTCATGACCTTTTCTGCAGATGAAATAGTCATCATCTTCTTTGGAGACGATTCTCCATTTTCAGTCAATTGTGTTGCCTGATGCTTCGTTTTTGGTGTGAAGTACTGAATCCATTGTTATGAATCGACGCAAAACGGGCAGAACTTTGCCAAATTTACACATCGCTACCATGATTGCTGTCAAGAACACTTTCAGTGGACGGTCGTCCAATACAATTTCATAGATTTTTTCACCATTTCTGGTGTAATCACCTAATTTGGTCAGCCACTGCAATGTTCTGTTGAAATCTCGTACGGACTCATTTTAATACTAACACCCAATATTTTGCTATTTTAATCGTGAAACTAGTTTGTTTGATATTGGTTGGACTGAGACCTCTCAGATGAAAGTATTGTATCATGCGAAGATAGCTCAAACATGTGGATTGTGTGTGTGTTAAGCAAGCTGTATATTTTTGGATGATAAGTAGGAAATGAAAATACTGATTGTCTCTGGAAATACTCAAAGAAATTAAGATATATTTAGAATTAAAACAGTGAGCAATATGTAAACTTTTATGTTTAGATTTATTAATTTTTTACTTGTACATTGAAGATCTCAAAGTGAAAGTAATTGTTTTACTAGACCAAATTAGCAATGGAGGTAGTGTATATTGATTTGAATAGAAAATTATATTGGTGAAATTTAGAGTTAATTAATAAAGCATATAAATATAGTATGTTGGACTGGAGAATGACACAATAGAACAAAAAGCTTGTTTTTAACTGTTTTCTATGTATGTTATTAACCATATTTTTAAAATTGGAATTTATAAATGTCATGTAATTTAATATGGGAAACAAAATAATAGTATTATCGATGGGTTAGATTTAAGGCTTTTTAGGATTTTTTTGCAATACCTAGCCAGAGTGGGGTTAAGGAATTTAGGTTCTTCATTTAAGGAAGGTATATTTGTATTTATATTGAAATTATTTAATGTTATTAGAGCTTAAATTATGTTGAATTTTATTTTAATTTATTTAAAAGCTAGGCAAACAGACACAGTTGTAAAGGATATCCAACTATCCTAGTAATGGAATTGTATTTGAAAAGAATTCTATTTTTCAATTTATTTGATTTGACTAATATTTTAATTAGTGTTTTAAAATCTTTGAAAGAAAGTAACGTATTGCGTGATAAATTTAGGAACTGAAGCAGTGGAGGTCTATACAGAATGTCCATCTTCCTTGTAGGAAATAATATCAAAGGAATTGCGGTGACAGACGGTTTAGCGCCCTCAGTTATGATAGTAGGAAAAACGTTTCATGGTAAGTGATTAACGTAATGCAGTTTGTTTGTATTTCAGTCATGTTTATCTTTTCTGCTTAGAATTTTTTATTTTATTTTATAATTTTTTTTCACAGGAATTCACCCCCGCACTACTACAGTTATTCGATGCACTTTTAAATTTTTACAGGGTCGCCGCCCCTTCAGGTCAATAACGCTTATTTTACCCGTTAGAAGTAATGATGATTAAAGACTTTTGATTAAGAAACTGCCAATTAATTATAACGCGTATCCATCGCATCTCATTCAGTAATCAATCCGAACAAACAACGACCGATAGTTATGCTAAAGTGGAATCAAGGCCAATTTTTAAAAAGCCCTGCCCAGAAGCAAAGACTTAAAACTATTGGTTAATACCATTTCTTGAGTTTAACCTACATGTAATTTGCCAACGCTCTACCTCAAGGTACTACATTGGCCAGGAAGTGAGTTTTTTTACCTGAAAATTTTAATTTTGCCGAACCCTTGCTGTTCCAAATAAGGTAGGGATCTTTAACGTGCGTGACACACACACACACACACACACACACACACACACGGGACCTCCATTTTACCTCTTATCATCCGAACGAGGGCGTATTTTTGTAAAAAATACTCGCCTATCATTTTTTAAGCGGACCGTGTCATTTAACCATGCATGTGATTTTCCAATGCTCCACCCGAAGGTACTACATCGGCCAGGAAGCGAGTTTTTTTTACCTGGAAAATTTTCAATTTTCCCGAACCCTTGTTGTTCCAAGCAAGAGAGATCTTTAACGCGCGATAACACTCACACACGGAACCCCCATTTTACCTCTCATCTAAACGAGGGTGTATTTTTGTAAAAAATGCTCACCTAACAATTTTCAAGTAGATCGTGTCGGGATTCAAACCCGGGAACTTGGGCGTAGTAGTCACACACATGCCAACTACGCCACGGAGCCGCCCGTGTCGTTTAACCCTACATGTGATTTTCCAATGCTCCACCCGAAGGTACTACATTCGCCAGGAAGCGAGTTTTTTTACCTGGAAAATTTGGAAATTTGCCGAATCCTTGCTGTTCCAAGCAAGGTAGGGATCTAACGTGCGTGACAACACCCACACACAAGACCTCCATCGTACCTTTCATCCGAACGAGGGTGTATTTTCCTGAAAAATGCTCGCCTAACATTTTTCAAGCGGACCGTGTTGGGATTCGAACCCGGTACCTTGGGTGTAGTAGTCACACACATACCACTACGCCACGGAGCCGCCTCGTGTCGTTTAACCGTTCATTTAGATTTCCAATGCTCCACCCGAAGGTACTACATTGGCCAGGAGGCGAGTTTTTTGTTGCCTGGAAATTTAGAATTTTGCCGAACCCTTGCCGTTCCAGTCAAGGTAGGGATCTTTAACGTGCGTGACAACAAACACACGGGACCTCTATTTAACCTCTCATCCGAACGAGGGCGCAATATTTGTGAAAAATGCTCACCTGCCATTTTTCAAGCAGTCGACCGTGTCGGGATTTGAACCCGGGACCTTGGGATCCGTAGTCTTACGCTTACTACATTGATCCACGGCGACGCCCGTGTCGTTTAACCACAAGAATTAGACAGATTGAAGCTTTGTGGTAACGAGTTCTAGCAATACAGGATAATCTTAGCAATACACCAGGCACTACATTCCGGAGCTTTTGTATTGTCCAGCAAACCACCATTCCTGTAACCTCTTCAGGTTCAGGTTTTACTAATATTGTACATTTATTGCATTCCTTTTTAAGTTTAGTGAACTTTTTATGTTGAACTTATTGCATTTTACATATGTTTATCTGTGTTTCTTATGCTACGTGTTTTATTTGTAACTAACTATATATGTTGTATGACTGTATATATTTGTTTGTAACATGTGTTGCCTTGCATTTCGTAACTGCCCTCAAAAGCCTTTTCTAAATACAGAAGTAACATTGTCTGTGCCCAAACATTGTTTTGGCATGTCAAGCGCAAAACCCCTCTCTGAATAACAATGTACACTAAATTTGTCTTTAAAGTACCCTGTATAAACCCAAGTTAAAATAAGAAAAATTTTGAAAATACAATATTTACTTTAAAATTAAAATTAATTTGGAAGGAAAAGGAACGTATAACGGTAGTGCGAGAAAGGCTTGATACGCTCCTGATCACTCAACAGCTGGAAACGTAAATTAAAAACTAAATTCAAGAAATATATGCAATCAAGAAAAAAAGATTCAATTAGAAAGGCGGTGCAATTTCACACAAGTTCTAATACGGTAGACTTACCTTATCGTGGTATGATAACGGTTGCGGTTTTTCGAGTTCTTCGGGTGCTGGTTTTTTCCTTTTGAGACACTGTTATTTTAGATAATTACAGAATTGCACTTCACTAATAATTTGTGTGTAGGTACTAACCTGTCGAAGTGATATTATGCAGAACATAAATCCAACCTTTAACCAATAGAAACATGTTGGTCTTTGATAAATATGAAAAATTGGACTTCTTCTACTAGCCGAACACTTAAACTTAAAATAAATTAAAGGTATAACCGTTGCTAAAACTATATATTTAAAACACCAACAAAACATTTTAAAATTTTATTAACAACAAATCTAGAAAGTTTACTTCTAAACAGTGGAATTCAACAATTTCTGCCTTATCAGTGTATTAGATATGCTGAAGTAAAGCACTATTGAATTACCTAGATAAGCAGCGGTTCAAGGTTCAAATTCATATCGAACTATACTGTTGATATCTTCCCATTACAACAAACAGACGAACTACATTAAAAAATTTGTTAAATAAAAATGTCAAATAGTTCTCTAATTAGAATTGGAAGTTCTATGAATAACTCCTACCGTAGACAGTATTTCTTAATAATTGCACTGAATAACAAATTGTCATTTTTTTGTTTCAAAACGTGCAATGGCCCTTTATATAGGATTTTTGCCGCTGAATACATATCAGTTAACCGAATTTTTGTATCGCCTCCAATCAAAAGTTATTCATATTATTATAGTGGAACGTTTTATTTTGTAATGCTTACATCTGTTACACAAATTATGCATACCACGTCACTACCAAATCTCAAATTTTTTTGCATATGATTTTCGTTTGTAGGGTACTTCCTGAGCATACCTGAATATGTTTCAACAATAGTCTATGCGTATTGTGGGGCTCCACTTCCCGAATTTGACGAGGAAGAGGTTCAAATGCGCGTGGAGAAAATGAATCTCCAAAGACGTGTGGTAATTAAAAGTTTCACAATTTGTTCGTAATTTTTTGTCTTTGTATTTTCCAAGAAATTGAAAAACACCTTTTTGAATGATACCTATGCAGCAGCCTCAATCTAAGTCAGTTTTAAATCGAATACACTGTTTTTATGATGTGACGAATTTGCAACCCAATAAAGATTTATTCTTCTACTTTTGCCTCGCTTAGTCTGAGAAACTTCTCTCTTAGATATTGGAATCCTTCACCATGTTTATTTAAAGTTTTGACAAAGTCTTTCATTTGTCCTAGTTTTATGTGCAGAGATGGTGGCAAAACTTTCTTTGTATCCACGAAAGGAGGATTTGTAAAACTTTTTTTCTCCGACAAGAAGGTTGTCTCGCATTTTTCAGTCTTTGCTATGCTATGCTGCTCGATTTGCAGAGAATACAGTAGTACTTCGTGTAACCCAATTGCATACCTAACAAAAATGCTATGGCATAAATTACCACATATGCTCCACACATGTTCTGTATACTTAATTTTTTCAAGTAAGGCTTTTATATTGTCATAGTTTTCCTTCATATATATTGCGTGGGGTACTAATTTCCATTGGAGGAGCGTAAAATGTGCCCTAAAATTGAACAGTCTAAAAATAACAACGTTATAAACCAGCGTTCCTCAACCTGTGACGCGACCCCGTAAAGAAGCGCAAAACAACGAAGGCGGGGTGCGAAAATGTGAAAAGGATGAAGCAAAAATTACAAATTAAACTTCTTTTGAAAAAATAAAAATACGGATATAATTCAAAAACATCAAATACGATATAAAATACTAAACAATATGTCACGCCAGTACTGCAAACTCAACAATGAAGTAAATAAAACGTAAAATGAAATACTATATTACATACTAAGGGACGTAAGTAGGATTTACTGCGACGAGACTGTTTGCAGCCCTCGCTTCTCTCGGGCTGCAAATGTCGAGGCACCGTAAATCCCTTACGTCCCGCGGTATGTATACTATTTTTCCCTACCTCTAAATTCAAAATCATTAAAAATGCCCTCGTTTAAAATTCAAGTAAAATTAAAAGAATAATTTAATGTAGGCTTAGACACGTAACCATGGGTTTGTAACTATGGCATCTATTATTTAATCAAAATAGCTCAACAAAAATATAATTGTGTGTTCTGTCATTCACAAAACAGTTCTATAAAAGAGATTTGATGATGAATAGTGTCCAAACCGTTGATGAGGCTGCGAAAACAGCTATCCAAGAATTATTTCCTAAAAAATCAAAGTTAAGATACGATTTAATATACAAAAACTTCAAAAATTGGTATGCTCAGAAAAGTGAGCTGATTGTTGATGAAAACACATTGCTGGTATTTATTCTCTATATTTTAGTCAAGTTTATAAGATTGGTCGTATTATTATTTTAAGAAAATATTTTTATTCAATTCATTAGCGGTTAAATCTCACCCATACACAACTGATGTGAGTGTTAACCTCTGTACTAAATGTCATATCGTTAGTTACTTTCTTTTTTCCTTAAGAATTTTCGCTTTCACTTACCTGACGTTTCAAAGAGCACTATTCCGTTTGATATCAAGATGAAAAGTTTGCACCTATCGTTTCTTGATAAATTACACGAGGAGTTTCTAAATGGTATGTAATATAATTTAATCCGTTTGTGTTTCTAAAAAATATTTCTATAGGAAAGATGTTTAAAGAGTTTAACTTGCATCAGTACCTAATGGTTCGCCATTACGTTTAACAATGGTAAAATACATTCAAATATAATTAAACAATTGTTTGTTAGCATATGTGGATATTTCATTTTCTGACACAAATTCATTTTAAGGTGCTACTCTTACAGTTTTACGTTCGAGTAACTACCTTATAAATATAATTTAAGATGGTACAATAATAATTAAACTTTTCGTTTGTGAAATAAAAAATACTGGAATGCATACCTAACCTCTTTCGTCTACACTAGATGTAACCTTTAAAATATTTGAGTTTTGTTTACAATTGTATGATACAAGGGGTCCTATTTAGCTCCATATTTTCTTGGTCTGAAAATTTCTAATATTTACGATTGAGACAACGGTGAACTTTCGCAACATTACTTCATTGGTTAAAGTACCTCAAGTAACTTTATTCAGGATGTCGTTCATGTGTCAGTAAAGACAACTGGGTAACACTTTTTTTACTATATAGTTATCTTACGGTAAGGTATGTGTTTTAATTTGTTGATTTATATAAAAGAAAATGATTGTGTAAAAGTTAGAAAGTAAGTTTTGTTACGTGCCAAATTGGCCCTTAAACATGTTTTAGTTTAATTTTGATGTGCGGAAGTTTCGCGCCATAAATTCAAAAGACGCGGTGCGCGTATTTCCGTTACGTCAAAAGTGGGTTGGACGAATAATTTCGCGCCGACGCGTAAAAGGACAGAGAAGTGGGGTTTTTCCTGTGCTCTCGGTAACGTGGCTTTTTTGCCTGAACCTTCAAGGAGTGTGGACGTGTTAGGTATCGTATCGTGCCTTATCTTTATCTATGTAGATTTCCTTGCTTGCTTATCTGTTTGTCGCCCTTATACCTGGTTTCCTGTCCATTCCCTACATAGGTAGGAGACAATTTGCAGCCGTTGGCCGAACCGTACTGCACGACCCGGAGGACAAATAGGAGGCCATGCCCTGCTAGCATTCCACGCCGGAGCACCATCTCTAATCACTCCGGGATGTAGCCCTGATGGACTTCAATAGAAGCCAACTTTAACTCAACTCCGCAGGACGCCGGATTTCTGATGTAAGTATTCCATTGTTTAATTTGTTCGCTGATATAGACTATTGACTTAAATTTATATTTTCCGATTATTGCGTAATATAATTTGTGCATTGGTGACGTCATTGTCAGATGGGCGCACAAAATCTGTACAAAGGTTAGCGTTACCAACCGCCCGTGGCGTCGCTTATTCCGCGCTTGCGCGATGTATTTATCGACCTTTTTAAACTGTAAAAATTGGTTTTAAATTGTAAGAGTTTAACGCTTCTCCAATTTAGATGTGATTACTGATACATTAAATAAGTAGTGCAGTATTTATTATTACGTTCATTTGTTTATTACTTGGACAAATAATTTAGCAAGTGGTTTATAAAGCCAAAAGTTTCATATAATGGTTGATTATGTAACTGCTATTAAAAATGTGTATGTAGTATTATACATAATATGTGTTTTAGTGATTCATAATTATTATAAAATTAGTAGAATTGTTTATCCTCACAAAAGTATATTTTTCAAACTAACGTTATCTGTTAAGCTTGTATTTTATTATAAAATGTAGATTTATTTTACGAATGAAAGAACATATGGCTTTAAGCCTGCAATTGTACGTTTTAAAAATAGTATGATCAAGCAAAAGCTTTATGATTTTATTCTACGTTTGACTTATGTCCAAAGTCTTACTAAATTATATTTTTTGTTTTGCTAACAAATTTTTACAAATATCAGTTTATGATAAAAAAAATATTGAAGCATATCTATTCCACAAGTCCGTGTTTAAATTTTTTTAATAATTTCCTTACAAGGGTAAAGCTTTTCAATTTCTCTTTATTTGCCCCCTGAGATTTCAATTCTTTTGCAGTCTCCGTAACCAAAAACGGTAGAATCTAGCTGTTCCAGGGTAATTTATTTATACCCTATCGTGCGCCTATCTTTTCATCATACCTGGAAAAGGGCAGAGTGCAACTGAACATCTTCCATAACTCAATCGTAGAACTCCATGATTTGCTTGTAGAGATTTTATTAGTCGAGTCAGCAGGAAAAGCTAAATTTCTATTCCAAACCGACCCTAAAAATGTTTTGCTTAAAGAAAAGACAATTAAAGCCATATAGTAAGGATTGCCAAATCATATTCACTTTAGAAATTTCAATAGTAGAAATCGATAATTTTAATTACCATGGTCTTTATTTCTTTCCAACCCCAAATAATTACTCATTCAAAACCATTGTTCTTCGATACAACAAAAACCTTTATTCCTTGTCTAATACAAACGGTTAAGAAATATTTGAATATTTGCGCAAAAACCAACATACAGTAAAAATTAATGCCAATGCACTCTAGAAGTCCAATTATTATACACATAATTAAATCACACCACCTGTGAACAAATACCTATAAGCATTTCGAATATGAAAATTCAGAATATAGAAAAGAGTCAATCTTGTACAAAGCCTCAAAAATTCTGTAGCGACCTTGAAGTGTTCAAAAACTTCTCCAATTCTCACTAAAAAGGACATACATACGAAATCTTTCGGGTGATTGCGAAATTAATATTGATGGGTACATAAGACTTTTGATGTCTACATTTCAATATCTAGATTTTCTTGAAATTACGATACCATAAAACGACGTTCGCAAGAATAATGACATACCATTAACACTAATAAAACTAGATCCCATTGATCCAGATGAAACGAAAATAATTTACAATACCATGGACTAACAACGCAAGAAATTAGAAAATATTGACGACCCGTCAACACAGTTTTAGGATATTAATTTATATACTATTATTACCATTGTAATTATTGTAGGAATTATTAAATTATTTGTAAACATGTTAAGAAGAAGACAATTTCTCAAAAGCAAAGATAATTTTCAAGCCAGATGAAATAAAACCAAAAATTCTTTTCTTCCGACTTTCAACAAGAGGTGAACGAATTAATTTTTTACTCATTATTGTTATCTAATGGAATGTTACTAAACTCTTGGTTAAGCAAAGTTTATTTCGTTATCATAGATATAAATTATTTACTCTATTGACGTCGTCTAGTGGTACTCAGTATCACGGGTCCAGAACCTGCCTGTATAAACTAATCGAACTTGATAAGAATTATGAGTATTCATTGCACTTTCGTACTATGTATACATGTGTTCAAGCTAAACAAAATTTTTTAAAGCACTCAATTACCTCTTGCAAATTTAATTAGCACTTAGTGCCTTGATATAATTAAATCTTTCGCATTTTCTCTTTCTTTTTTTGCACCCAAATTATGACCTATAATTCAAAGCAATAGTATCAAATACAAAATGTTATAAACTATTAAAGTTAATTGATATTAACTAAGCGACTAGCACTATAATACTGAAATAAATTTTTAAAAATTGCATTTACTGTTCGGGATGCGTCGATAGCGCTATAATATTCTATTAATTCAAAATTTTAACAAGGGTAGCACGCACACAAGCACCTTCCACAATGAGAAATATTAAATTACTTTAATATTCTTTTTATCGTTTTGTTTGGCCTAATGTGAGCTCAAATGCGTCTTAAAACTCAAGCTAATTCGTGGTCAGTAAGTATCGTTTACTGATCGAGAAAATGTATCGCAAAACGAGATCTTACGGGCTTCGTTTTATAAATTTTCGAGCTCAGGCAAGACTTGCTGACCAAGTATCGTATACTATTTTTTGCACAATCATATAAAACTACACAAAAATAGAAACATTATTAAAATTCTTTAAAAAATATTGAGCATTCAAAACATTATATAGTAGGTTACGCAGAAAATCCTTATTAAAGTACTTACCAGTAAGTTTTGGCTTTTTATACTTGTAGTAGAAGTACATACTGAAATGTTACACCATAGATCGTTCTTTGGTTAAGAATAAAACTAGTAAATTTGGCGTTACCTTTATTTATAATTACTAATTAATTAACTCTCGAAGGACCAATTAAATACATATAACAGTTTGTTAAAAACATTACATTTTTTAGGTAACTTGTACGTAACACGTTGAAGGACAATAGGGAAACCCGTATGTGTTGTGTTGTGACACTTAACTGTTTTTCGCGTTTCCTGACACAAAATACTTGTCAGTTAACGTTATTTGTTATAAAAGTATCAAAAAGCAATATTTAGACTATTTTCAGAAGAGATAAAGGTTGACGCCAATAGACGTTCTGTCAGATTCAAAAGTATTTTACAGTAAATGACAAAACACCGTTAGACGTCCACAATTCTAAATAGAACAACGCGTATAACTTTATCAATGATAATTGAAACAATGTAAAACGCAAAGCATTTATTTTGTAAAACAAAAGTTATTTATGATAGAAAACTTAAAACTAATTATTTGTAACTAAGTACAAATACTTAAAAAAATAGCTATTGCAAGCAGGTTTGTATTTGTCGCGAAGCTTTCAAAAAGCGTCTACTGATTGATGCCACTCTTCAAAACAGCCGGGGCAGAGAGGTGGTTTTGTTACACAACCTTTGTAGTGAAAACTTGTTTCTCTACGTAGATTTTTTTTCGTGCACGCCTGCATCTCAAAAATATAGATTTATTTTGCGAAGCAGCTCCGGGAGTACCTGGAACTTTTTGGGGCCGATGGCCTGTTCCCACTGGCATATTTGGCACACTAATTGATTGCGGTGGTGCTTTACGCCTGCAGTCATTTCTTTTAGCTCGCACAAAATCTATTGCTTCTAAATTATAAGAAATTTTCGTAAAAGATTAAATTAGCACATCTCTAAACTGAATGAAACGGTAACTGCGAGAATCCCCTTTGCAATATTTTCGATAGAGGTAAAAGGCATTCTATGTAGTAACATCAAACAGATACAACATAACTTTTTTATACCACCTTATGGTTTTACGTGGTGTTGCGTAAGTCGAAGTCATTTGATCACATCTATCAACTCCAGACATGTGATCATTATAAACAGCTACCTCTTCAGGCTTCATTTTATCTTTTGCAAATCCATTTTTTACCGAAATCATGCGAGGATGATTGAGAGTTGTTACCATTAGAACATCTCTCTTATCCCTCCATTTAGAAACGTACACCTTTTTTTGCCGCACCCAATAAAGTTTTCCCTTTTTCAATTTTTTTTAACGAGAAACTTTGGATTACCTCTTCTATTGTATCTTAGGTTGCCATTGTATGAGTTTTATACTTAAGAAGCATTTCAGATAATTGTATGCTATTATAGTAATTGTCTATGTATAAGTCGTGGCCCTTCATTAGGTAAGGCTCCATCAACCTAAGCACTAATGCTTCGGTTTTAGTGCCTTCTGATACATGTTTGAGTGTAAATCCACTGTACATCTCCATATTTAGCAAATAGCCGTCAGAGGTAGTCAATTCAAAAAATTTTATTCCATATTGATTCTCTTTATTTTTGATTTAAACTCGAAATGCAATTCTACCACGATAATGCAACAAAGACTCGTATATTGACAGCTGTTTCATTGGCCCGTAGGTATCTTGATATTGTTTTATTAACATATCTATGAGCGGTTGTATTTTTTCTTTACTTTTCGCATTTGTTGGAGAACAGCAGAGAACTCTAAGTATGTGCAAACACAAAACACCATTCACACACTTACAATGCCTTTTTAACATCTGGATTTCCGGCTGCCAATGGTCCGGACTGATAAGACAAATCCGTTGAGCGTTCTTCCTTGACGACTAAGATATCCGGTTGCCGATGGTCCTGGTCCTAGAGGGGGAACGTAACACGGACATCAACATCACAAACACATACACACAACCCTCGCCAACAAACACACACACACACACATAACACACGCCCTCAAGCCCGTGCACATACACACACTCACACGCACTTTACAAACACAACCTATTCACACACTTACATTGCCTTTTCAACATCTGGATTTCCGGCTGCCGATGATCCGGACTGATAAGACAATATCCGTCGAGCGTTCCTCTTTGACGACTGGGATATCCGGCTTCCGATGGTACTGGTCCTAAAGGGGGAACGTAACACGGATACCAACATCACACATACACCTTACAAACACAAATGCCTATTCACACACTTACATTGCCTTTTCAACATCTGGATTTCCGGTTGCCGATGGTCCGGACTGACAAGGCAATGTCCGTTGTGCGTTCTTCCTTGACGACTGGGATATCCGGCTGCCGATGGTCCTGGTCCTAGAGGGGGATCGTAACACGGACCAACATCGAACACATAACACACATACACTCCTCTTCCCCCCATTAACACATGACGGTTACTTTCTGTGGGGAAGCCAGGTCTGCTTAAATTTCAGGTAGCAGCTACTGAAACGTTGGAACAAATAAATAAGTAAAAAAATAAATAAAAGAGAACTCTAAGTATAATTTCAAACCTCCTCGCTGACATGACATATGGAAATATCGGATAATAATATAGTATATCAGAATATGAAAAATACCGACGCATATTTGTTTTGAAATTTGACCTTGGAGTAGACATAACCCAAAAAAGCTTACATTTCTTCGGTTGTTATAGAACGAAAACTAGCAGACCTACTGTGCGTTGTTTTTGGTCTATTTGTTTCACATAAAGCTTGACATTCAACAATATATTCAAGTATAGATGGCGTAAATAAACATTCAAATACTTCTAACGGTGTGACATCGGGGCTAATATTTATTTTGAGTTCTGCACTGGTGTTGTCAAATGCAAAATCACACACTGGTGTAGTTGTAGTTTCCCACAAATTTTCGGAATCGTCTAGTACGATATTTGAACTGTTAAGTACTTCAACTTCATCTGACTCATTGGATTTTGCCGATAGTACAATGGAATTAGTACTGCCATCGGTTACGGAACCAATAGTTCCGTCAGCTTCGTAATTTTTGTCAGACCCATATTCGCCATCACTGTCATTGTATGGATCTTTTTCGCCGTCGCCGTCATCAGAAGGAACTTCTTCAAAAAGCTTGCGTAACCGTCTCTGTTCACGTTCGTAAGAGTCGTTTGAGTTGTAATCATCCATCTGAAACCAACGTAATCACATTATTTGTAAGAACACGGAACCGTTATCAGACAATAGAAAATGTTCTTGATAAAAAATCACCATATTACTAGAAAATAAATACTTGCTTATTCTAACAAAAAACACCTTATTTTACAGGATAACAAGCTAAATAAAAGTTTTGCCGCGCAATAAAAACCAACATGACACATACAGATAGACTAAATGAAATTAAGTGGCACTGAGGACGCCGCTCAGCGTTCTGTTGTAATTTGGAAGGGTGCTGTTCCAGACCAGTAGTAGAGCAGATTTAAACTGGTTTACGCAGTTAAGGAATTGCGCTGGGCAAATATACTCCGTGCCAAATGTGACAGTAATAACCAAGTACAAAATTCTATATGCATAGTTGGACGCCGATCAACGTTCCACCAGTTTTAGAAAAGATTATAGAAGACGCCGTATGACGTTATGTCACAAAATGATCGGCTTCAAAGACGCCGTAGAACGTCAATGACCTTGAACGTGTTAACCTATCTATGTAGAACAGCGCGTCTTAAAGGTTTAACTTCTAGCTCGGAGTATAAACGTGAACTAACTATTTTATTACACTAAGAAGCAATATACTTTGGTCCTATCCATTATAAACCCATTACCTGTTTCAGGAATTCGACAAATCCTATTGTTCGCAAACAGTAAAGTATGACCCATACATTCCTGGTTTACCTGCAACTGATGTGTAATAGATTAAAATATGTGACAAGAGTAATTGTAATTTAAAAGTATATTGAACAACTTTCACACGTTAGTCGGCCGAATAATTCAACCTTATTATTAACTAAAACACATTATTTAGTGGTTGTGGTTTGATTTCACCAACATACTGCCCCACGTTGAAGGCTTTTCCTTAAAGAAAAATGAATTTACTTATAAAAAAAAAAATTTTTTTGTTTTTAAAATAACTGAAAACTGATAACTAAGTAGGTAAGAACGCAAAAGTGTGTTTTAAACATAATATCTAAACAACTTATCTTCATAGACATTTCATCTAAACATTATCTCTAGAAATAATTTTCTTCATTAAGAAGGCGGCATAATGTTGTAATGCTTTGTTACGGTTTAAATTTTTGCTAAGTCATTCCTAATCATCGAGAGTCCGTTATCCACCTTTTATGACGCCTCTGACTTAATGGTTGCGTTATTAATGGTCTTTTATTCAAAATTAATTGATACAATTTATATGAATAAGGAAAATCAAAGTCGTAACGTCAGTATGCTTCTACTGACCTAATCAAGTGGTATTCTGGTTCTGTCATTTTCGGTGTAATAATCGAATGTTGGTCACAAGTAAAGCAACCTTATTAATATTTCGCTTTTCGATAGATCCAGTTAAATTGTTTAGACGTATTGTTGTCAGCTCTAGATGTTGAGTATTTTGTTTAACTTGGATTTCGTTTGAGACGAATGGTTTAGCGAATATAAATTTAAGTAATTATTCTTCCCAAATTCCGTACAGGGAATTTGTAATCAAAGGGTAAGTATGTTTTCAACGAAACACAAACTCTACGTGTATTTTAGGAAGCTGTTGTCGTTAAAGATTGGCGATCGTAACAGTACTAGATTGTTCTTTGAATAACCCGGTAAACATCGGTAAGTGTTGGTAATGTCTATACGTGAAGTTTTAACTGAACGTTTATTCATAGGGTTGTTGGTTTTATTTGTGTTTCCTTTCGTGCCTTCATCGTGTTTATATGGTTGTATTATTATTGGTACTATATTCAGCGGCCACATATTAAAACCACGCATACAGATGAGATTCCTGTGTACCTATCCAGGCGTCAACTTGGAAGATGCTAGTTAACTATGAGAGTGAAAATTGAACACCTGGTAAGAAACCCTTCATTTGCATTACTGTTGGTTTGGGACAATTGCTAAAAGTGACTAATCCTGAACTTTTTATACATTCCCTTTTTATATATTATCTCAAAATCATATTCCGGTAATCTAATGCTCCATCTCAACAATTTTGAGTTAGGTTCCTTTAATTTACATAACCACACTAAGTATCCATGGTTTGTGTATTTATAAAATTTTCTTCCGTAAAGGTACGGTCTGCAGTATTTTGTTGCCCAAACTTTGGCTAATAATTCTTTCTCAATAGTGCTATATTTTTATTCTGTCTCATTCAATGTTGCCTTGACCCAACACTGCACCTAAGGCGACATTAGATGCGTTCGTTGTTAATATAAAGGGTCATGAAAAGTCAGGGTAGTCCAACAAAGGGTGATTCGTAAGAATGCACTTGATTTTTTCCACTGCTTTATGTTCAATCTTATTACCTTTCTTTAAACAATTCGTTAGCGGTTTAGTTATTTTCGCAAAACCTTTAATGAATTTTCTATAATGTCCACCCAGTCCTAAAAGCTATGATGTTTTAAAAATAAAGTTTTCCCTGTTGTACACCATGCTTATTTTATTTATACTCTCTGTTACATGCCGAATTTACGTTACGCTACTTAACTATTTTTACTCTACAAGGACGGCGTGATACTTCCATAGATACCTGTACGCTTATTTTGAATGATCATAAAACTACTTTGTCTATCTTAAGCCTTTGAGCGACAACCCACGCAGAAAATAACACTAATAAAGCATATTCGGTAGGTGTGCATACTGAGTAACTGCATGGCGGTTCTCACAGCTGCTGGAGTTTGATAGAACCTCGCGCATACGTTAAAGAATAAACAAAAGATAACTTCATTCCGTGCATACCAACCCTATATTTTAGAACATTATTGTAACAGTAAACAACAACAGAGAAGAAAACACGTTATCTGTTCCTAATTAGCCAAATACGCGTTTAGCTAATAAAACAGAAACTTCATATTATAAATGATTTAACTTTATAGAAATTTAACTAATTTGATTTGTACGTGCTAATTTGCTATTACAATATTGAAATTCTTATTATGAGAATCTTTTACTTAAATACGCTTTAAATAAGCGAACACCAACCTTAGTAGTTCTTGTTTAATAAGAAGCTCTTAACATTAACACCATTAACCACAATTATTAAGTTCAACAAAGCAAAATATGATGTTTATGAACTAGATAACAAAATCTAATCAACCTACAGTTTTAGTCCATTTAAAAGTTGCAAGTAAAAATCCAACTTGTTGAACAAAACAACTAAACCGGCAGCTTTAACAGGTGTAATACTTAAACAAATTTTTTGAAGATATTCCTAAAATGCCTTCGCACTATTGTAGAAAGTAGTCAAAAAAGTTATACCTTGAACGTCATTTCGAATCCAAAGTTCATCTTTACACGATATACTTGAAAATGTGATTAAAAGACAATGAAACTTCTTTAAGTTCCTGTTACTTTTCTGCAACATTTCTAAAATTTTAACCTAGCAATTTTTAGTCCAGAAAAAGATAAATGCAACACATGTGTTGCAACCGTCATGTGACATTGAAAGATCTTGCTAGAAAATCAAAGGATTTAGACAAAACAAAATGTAAGAAGGGTATTTGTTATGCATTTGTTATGTATGGATGTACAGGCAGTTAAAATGTGTTCTGTAAACAGTGCCAATAAATTTTATTTTAAGACCAGACTAAAGGTACATAATTTGATAATTTATGACAATAATTATTGACCACCTGCAGGAGTATTGTCAAGACAATTTGCCAATAGTATTATGGAGCAATGAATGCTCATATCAAAATAGAAATGCTGTATTAGCTAATGATCTCCTTCAACATGCAGTACATCAAAATAAAATCATAATACAAAAGTACTTGGAACCGGATCACACACAAATGGAGTGTGACTCGGTTCACAGTTTAATCGAGAGGAAGGTAAAAAACAAAGAGATTACACTGCCATATGACTATGTTAGCCTAACAAGGGAAGCCAGACAAAAACAGTTTTCTCTTAAAGCTATATTTATGACTCACTAATTTGATTCGTGCGTGCTAATTTGCTTTTACAATATTGAAATTCTTATTATGAAAATCCTGTACGTAATACGCTTTAAATAAGTGTGCACTAACCTTAGTAGTTCTTGTTTAATAAGAAGCTCCACACATTAACACGATTAACTACAATTATTAAGTTCAACAAAGCAAAATATGATGTTTATGAACTGGATACCAAAATCTAATCAACCTACAGTTTTAGTCCATTTAAAAGTTGCAAGTAAAAATCCAACTTGTCGTTGAACAAAACAACTAAACCGCCAAATTTAACGAGCTCGATATATTTACACCCGCGTTTCACCACGTCCGAAAACCTGTCCCTTTAACTAAAAACTCCGGGTATTGATACCGTAACTTTATACTATTGTACCTAGTTTCGAACGTCGTTCCGCACCGCGATTCAAAAATCTTCTGTCTCATATCTGGCAACACAATAATCTTCTTTTATCTTATCCCCTTTTTACAATCCGTGGATTGTTATAAATGTATTTTTCCTGGGTGTCCATTGCATGCTGCGCTTGTTCTCAGGGGTTGTTTGTCTAAACGGTTCTATTTTAGAGGTCACTGCCATTCTGCCCGTGTAAACCCCAAAACATTCTCACAATTTTACATTGTAATACCGATCATCTATGTCACTCGTTGTGTTCTCAAGCCATTTCTATGGCTGTTTCTGTGCAAATTGTGGATTTGGTCCCATGATTAATATTTCTTGAACCCTTGTAAATTTGTACAAACGACTTTATTATGAACGATTATTTCGCGGTTCCTCTCTATAATTTTTTGAATTTAAAGCGAAAGGATGTAAACTATGAATATTCACCAACATTTGTATTTAATGTACTGGGTGTTTTAATAATTTAATTCTTCATCCCAATTTAATGTTATATTGAAATTGAAACGTTATTAAATGTAAACTACCAAAGCTTATAAATTTTTAAGTGTTTTTTGCTAAAAGCTCATCTAACCAACTAAATTTAATAAATTCTTTTTTACTACCTAATGATTCCTTTAAGTAACGCGCTAGTGTTACAACTCCATATGACAACTGCTACTGTAGAAAGTATTCAGCAAATTAAAAAGTTACAAAAGAAATTCTATTGGTCAATCAAAACTACATTGTATTTCTATCCTAGCAGTTAAACACAAAGAAACAGCAAAACTGAATTTAAAAAAATTATAGATTATTTTGGAAATTTAAAAGCCTGAGGGGGGGATTTTAAATTATTTTTATTTTTCTTTAAAAAAATTAAATTTCAAGATGAACTTTTAATTTATTAAAATCCTAATAGAGGCCCATAATTTCCTATGTGGTTTGAAAAGCAATAAATATGTTATAATCTAATTATTACAATGGTTTCTAATTCCTTTTCCTTCCTTATCACTTGACAATAGTTCACTATTTTCCAAATGCCTTTCAAATCGCATTAGCTTTGTATCTTGTATTATTACGTCTTTCCTAGTTTCCCTGAGGTGAAAATAAAGTCTATTTATCAAATCAGCTCCACTCGAACCATTCAATTTTTTTTACATGTTAGTAGGAAAATCATTTAATAAAAAGTGAAAGTCGTTTGACAAACGGGATTTTAATTTGAAAAATATTTAACATTATGATGACCGAAAGAAAACTTACGTGCAATATTGTGAATCTCAATTGGTAAAAAGGCAAAATGAATTGATAACTTATAGGCACAGAACAATTTTTATGGACCTCTAAAAGATTTCGCTTAAAGACCCAAAACTTCTAGTTACGTCGCTGGCAAAGTCTGCTTTGAGAAAGATTTAATCAAAAAAAAATCAAAGCAGCACAACAATTCGATTAATCAAGTTGGAATTATAATTAGTTTAATGTGGTTCATTCACAAATGACACCACTGTTAATCAATAGCTTAACCTCTAAGTTGTTCAAAGTAATATCGAAAAGAAATACATTATTAAAATACAGCGCAAGAACTACAATGACAAATTGCGCGATACTTAGATTCTTATTTTATACATTTATTATAAAAATACAGCGTGAGTTATTTATTAGACAATTTTTGAACCCTGGTGTATAGCTAGAACGCCATCTTCCTCATTGTGATCTATTTTAATTGTAGCCCAGCCAAAGTTAGCAACTGATACTTGTTTCCCAGTGCACTTTCCATCTCTATCAAGATCACCACTTATAACATCGCAATATTCACCAGGCGGTAAGCAAGTTTGCAATACTTGATTTAAGTCACCATAGTTATTAAAAGCTACAAATCCTTTATCACCTCTGCAAAAGGCAATTTGCTGATCTCCATTTGACCAAAAATCATTCAATCCTGTTCCTTTTACTATATTTTTAAATCTGTTCATATTGTAAATTTGACGCCATCTGTGTTCGCATACCCAACCATTACCGCAAGTGTTATCTGAATAGAAAATTGGCGAAATAATATTTTCATCAGCATCTTGAGGCGGTCCTACAAGTTTGAGTTGCATATAAGTTTATTATCTGTAGTGTAACCTTATATCTTACCTTGGTCGTGACGATCAAAATGAAAACTTGACATTATACGAGTGATTCCATACGGTTGAGCTAACATAAACGCTACTGCCATTTTGTATTGTTTTGATTGTTTATAAGTTAAAATGTTGGCACCTCCTGCTCCGTGACCTCTTTGGTTATCGTGATTGTCAACGAATACTAATGCGTCTCCGCTTTCCAGAAATCCCCATCCAGGTCCCCAATTTGATAAATAATGAAGTTTATCATGACCTCTAAACACTCTTCCTATTTCAGCACTGTGTCTAAATTCGGTGACTGTACCTAGATGTAGATACTCGTTACGGGAGATTGCTTCACCGCCTAGAACAAAAAATCAAGTTTATAAAAGTATGGTATATTAAAGTCCTACCTAAATCTATAACCTCTTGGGTTATAAAAGGTCTTAAGCCCGCTGCAAAACCAAAATCAGTATTAAGATTATCAAGTTTTTCATAAACTGACTTTAAATGATCTGGCCACATGTGCTTTGCGGCATCAACTCTGAAACCAGCAACGCCCAAACGTATTAGATGATTTAAGTACTTAACAATTTCTGTCTGGACGTGATCTTCTCCCTATATTAACCGAGTATTAATCGTTCTAACGATGTAAGAAATATTTTACCAAATTTAAGTCCTTTAAACGATCAAGTTCGCAATTTCTGACGTTATGAGGATCTTGATAATCATTTATTTCACAGGTGGGATTGAAGTCCAAATATGTGTATGGAACACCTGGAAAGTGCTTACGCCCAGGATCAGCTCCACTACCTCCCGTGCCCAACGCTGGTGGTCTTTCTGATTCTCGCGACATGTGATTTATTATAGCATCAACATAGATTCTGCGAAAAAAGATAGAGATATATGGAGTTTATACTTTACCCCATTTAAAAAATACCTTACGCCTACATCATTACATCTTTTTGACATTTCAAGAAAATCTTTTTCGTTTCCTGAACGTGTTATTAGCTGGTAACTAATGGGTTGGTATCGTTCAAACCATGGTCGCTTAGGTACTATAATGTTCTCATTAGGGGAGAAACCTTAAAAATAATGGTAGAAACCAAAAAATAGTCTAAACAGAGCACTTACTTGAACGCCTGCATAACCTGCAGGTGCTAAAAATTCTTCACATTCTTCTGCAATATCAAGCCATTTCCATTCAAACAAATGCACTATTGTACTATGGCCATCAGCCCAATGTGGATTTTTGGTATCTCGTACTTGAGAGTCTGTATTAGCGATAACTGCTAATACCACAACTATTGCAATATGGAAAGCCATTGCAAAACCGATGAAAATATGAGCTAAGCTTAGGTAGCAGTGTATTTATTAAAGCGTTATCTAACAATTCAGATAAGTTTATTTTCACAACGTTGTGTAATAATATTAGCTAACGTAAGTTACCCCAAACTTATCTGCTTTTAAGGTTAATCAATTTTCGAATACAAATTCGTGGCTTCAATTTTGGTGATATATATTAGTGATTGCTGGAATTATTCTTTCAACAAACCGCTGAAACGAGCAATACAAAACGTACTTATCATTTTTCATCATTGTTTATAACTATTGTTCTCCATATATGTCGAAATATTTTTGCACTGCCAAATCTATTTTTATCAATATAGCGTCTACAAACGTTTTTTGTTTATTTTTGAATGCTGCTCTAATGGAGGTTAGACGATTTCTATTGTTGTGTTCAGAACATCTGCTCTAGCTTAATTATTTCTTTGGAATTTCGTTCTCACTAAAACTCTTATAAGATGCAAACACTAAAAATTCAATCAACTTGATTTAAAGCTATAAGTAATATGGATTAGCAGATCACCTCTCGATTCTCATTTTGTTTCTAAAGCCGCCCCCGCAATATATGCACGCATATTTTCCTTCAAATAATTCACAAATTTTTTTAATTTTCGTTTAGAACGTATTGCAGGTCTAACCTTCTGACCAAGAAACATTACGCAGCATTTAGAGATTACCCTGCAGCTTTAAGAAAATGCATATAATCTATATAAATTATCTAACAAACATACTTTTAGTCCATAAACACATCTTTCACCTTTTTATAGATGTCTAATTCGCCTGTTTCTATTACATGCGGAATCGTTTTAATTTAAAAATAAATTGATAGACCCATGTTTCATCGGAAATCAGCATCATTTAGAAATTTTTATATTTTTTTATATATGTCTAGAATTCTAAATGCTTTGGAAATATCTTCAAACAGGCATCATTCTGCTCCGACGAATGCGAAAGTATGCGAAATCTACATTGAGATAGTTTTATAGAATGCAAGTCCCTATTGATTATTGTTTCGATACTTCCTTGGCTTAAGTTAGAGCGAACTCGTCGTGCTATTTAATAAACGTTTGACAACCCACAAGAAGAAGCCGCACGACTTATAAACCTCGTACCTGAAATAAAATATTTGAAAGATCAAACTCTAATAAGTAAAAGATTTTGCACGAATAAAAGATTTAATCCGTACTTTTAAAATTATTTACAAAAAGATTTTAAATCGCAGTTAATTTAAATTAAGTAGCCAAATTATGTGCCTTAATAATGAGCTTTAATTATCTAACAAGTAGACACCATTTAATTGTTAAAATATCTCTAGTTAACACCATTAAGGAGTAAAAAAAAGTGATAAATATATTTCTAATTCATATCACTGCATGTACACTTTGACCGCTACGTTTTCCAGTGTGTACATGACATCTGTCTCGTACGATAACGATTTCAACAGTCTACGTCATATTGACCACTGTCAAACTACACACCTCCACCAAAAATCAGTGAAATGAATGCACACACAAAAACAAAGTTTAGATTAACACTTAAAATACTCTCATTTAATGCTACGCAAATTGACTGATCTTTTCGGTTAGTGCGCCCATACAAACAGTTTCCCAATTTGAGTCTTTATTTGAATGATAAGACAATGCAATTTATTCGTCTTGGTAACGATTAATTTCTTCAATTAAAATAAATTTTTCTCCAACCTAAATAAGTTATGTGTAAATTGGAGCCTTTTGCTCCTTCATCGCAATAAATTATGTATAAATAAGAAAGTATATTTAATAACGACAATCTTTAAATCAGGTAACGAAAATTTGATGATTGATTATCCTGAAATTACTATTTAATCTGAATTTGTCGTTCCAAAAATTTTTGATTTAGTTCTAACCAAACACTTGCAGTATTATAGTCGCAAGTTAATTTCAACACATCAACATTATTTTATGTCAGGAAATTTGACGACTTTGAATCTATACATTTTTCTAAAAAAAGCTTTGGGTAATAGCTTACACGTTATGCATTTTACTTCGACTTTACAAAGGCATTTATCGTTTGAACTTCAAATTGTTTAGTTTTTGCTTTTCCCAAAAAAACTAGTAAATTGCTACATATGGAAATATCTGGCACTGACTGTCAAAATCATCTTCATTTTCACGAAATTTTGCATTAAATTTTGGATATATTTAAAAGCATGACCGGTATTGCATCATCTCCGTATGAATGATCTTATAAATTTTGAAAAGACAGCTTAGGCTAAAATTCGCTAGTAACCATATTGATCTGGTTTCAACTAACGGACATAATTTATCGCTACCAAATCAAATAGTTTTTTTCGTAATAATCTTTATTGTAGTGTTTTCAAATAGAAAATTCTTTTCTTTTCCGATCAAACACGCTCTGGATGTGGTCATGTATTCCTTGATTAACGAAATCTCGTTATGTACAGAAATTCCTAAATATCAGAAAAGTTTCTCTTATACCTATATGCACATACAAACGTGGATTTTCTTATCAATTGTAATACCATCTCAACTTTGAAGGCTACCAACTGCTTTCCTCATCAGAAATTGTATTTTTGTCTGAAATCCTTTGTGTTGACTTATATTTGCTATTCTACGTTTGTCCTTGATGCCTTTAAACCTTTCATATGACTACACTCGTAAAAATCGTAGTTCATAACTATTCCTTCCTTTTTTCGACTACGATTTATTCTCCATTCTCTCTATTGAACCAAATCTGCTTTTACAGTTTTTTTCCAGACTTATTGCGAATATCAAAATGCTATTCTTGTACGAATAATGCCGAACAATACAATCGGTTCTATAAAAATTTCTACTTCTTGAAAAGTGTTATTACTACACTATGTCTCACAAATCGGTTGCCTAACAAATAAAACCCACAACTTTCTCACTGTGTATACTAATCGTTAACATTATCCTTTTTTCAATTTAGTTGCACAGCTTTCTAGAACTCGGGAAATAAAGAAATAGTACTTCCTTTTTTTAGTACTTGTACCAATACATCCTCAATAGCTGAATCAGATGCATCAGTACGTTAAACGGTCCCTTCAAAATTTGGGTGCATTTATAAAATGTATTATTTAAATATTAGAGAGATTTTCCTTGTTTTAGTTTTCATTTCCAGTTCAGGTCCTTTCGCAGCGATTCTAATAAAGACACTTAATTATGAATATCTAAGAAAAGGTATTTTATAACAGATAAATACTCCGAAGAGTCCTCTAAACATCTAGCTACGCTCAGTTTCTTATTTATTAAATATTTCTCTGTATTAGTATATTTCAGTACTATTTTTCAATAAATGGATATTATATTGCCACTATTCCAAATTTATTAGGAATATTTTCCTAATTTAAAATATTACAGTCTCTTCTCTAACTAATTAAATATCACGGTACCACTATTTTCAAATTTTTTAACTGTTGTCCGAAATTCAACCGCACAAAATAAATACTATCTATTATAATATTCCCCATATATATTAAAATACAAGTTTTAATTTCCATATTGTAACATCCAACTTATTTGTGAAACCATTCCTTAACTTGTATTGTTTAAAAAAAGGTACGTTAAGCCTTACCTTGAGCAAACACATTTGTCGCAGGTTTGATAGTCTTTTTTCTGGTACATTAAAGTTTACTGTCGTTATAACGTTTAAGGACTGCTTTTATACCAGCAGACACAGTTTTGTTTTCAGCAGTTTTCTTTATTTTTTATAGGCATTGCAACGCAACGTATTTAGTTCTATTTAGTCTAGGCGAAACTTGTTGTAGTAGTTAGTCGCTCAGCAGGATATTACTCTGGACGAAACTCGTAAAGAATTAGTCGCTCAGAAGTATATATCTCTAGTCGAGACTGTATTTTTGCCACGCCAGCAGTTTTTGCATCATTCTTTGGATCTGAGGTGATATAATTTTTTTAATCTAAGTGAGACTCATAGAAAAATCTGTCATTCTGGGCAAATTTATGCGTTGTAGGGCACTGTTCTTTGTTTTGGTAGTTTTGTTATGAGTAGATCCAGAGTGCTCGCCAGAGTGTTATGTTGTAATTAGACACAGTAGTGATTAGTTTTTGTGGAAAGTTTGCTTGGTAAACTGTAGGCTATATCCTTTTTATATTTTTATAAATTTTCTCGTCATACTTCAATTTCAAGATAACTTATTAGTATTTGATTACCATCAAAGTAGATCATTCAAATAAGTGGTATGTTTCTTTGCAGTCAAAAATTTCTGCTTCATCACAAGCACTGGAAAGTAGAAAATATTCTTAATAATTAGTTAGTTAATTTCCCCGAATAAGATTTAGAACTTATATATATATATATATATATATATATATATATATATATAATAATATATACATATATATATATATAGAATATATAAAAAAAAATTTCAACGTCATGTTGTGTGAATCAATAGTGGCTACAACTTAAAAATATTTTTAGTATACAGGGTGTCCCAAGAAAATGTGGCACATCAAAGTTAGGTTTTTTCTTATGGAACACCCTATATTTAGTTGCAATTTTGAATTCTACCCAACAAATAAGGTCAAGTTTCATTAAGGTTCCCTATGCCTATCTATTACGGATTTGAGATATTTCGATTTTTCGACAAATGTGCTATTTTTAAAAAATGTGTGTAATTCCCAAATAAAATAATATTAAAAAAAATCGTTGTACACTGAAATAGTTGGATATTTGTTCAATCTGTTATAGTATTTAGTACTCTTGAATGTTCTACAGGGTGCTCAAGATGTTACGTTCTTTTATGAGTACATGTAGACGCCGTTAACGTTGTTATTTCTAAATAGATCACCCTGTATTTTATTTTTTAAGCAAATTGCCTTTTTAATTCTCTATCAAACTGCTACAGCATTTCCTATACCTAAATGTTGAACTTTTCATGTTATATACAATTTTTACACATATACAGTAGCTTCCGTAACTCTGTATTTAATCAAGTAGTCGTCGATTTTTGTTTTATATGGTTTCTTCGTAACAAGTATCCCTACCAAATAAACATAAAAGTCCGAAATTTATTCTTCAAATTCATTGTCTTCATTGCTGGTTATTGGTTTAGTTTTAGTTACATTTTTGTAAGCAACAGTACCTGTATCCAGAAACCTGTTCAGCAGGCGTTCTAATACTTCCTTTCTGGGATGTTCCCTATCAGGATATTTCCGGGCATAAACTCTTGATGGTAAGAGACAATTTTCCAAACATTCTCCAATTACTTGAATCATATCAATTCTTTCTTGGAGTGATTATTGTTTCATCTTAGCTGGTGCAAATGTTTAGAGTACCTAACTGCATAAAACTTAAATAACAAATTTGTTTCATCAAGTGACAGCAACATCCTAGATTTAATGAGATTATTAATAGGATATTATACGGCTTGTCGTAAAGCCATCATCGCTTACTTGATTAAATACTAATTTTAGAGAAAACTCCTGTAAATTTGTAAAAATTGTAAATAGCATGAAAAGTTTAATATTTAGGTATAGGGAACACTATAGTAATTTGATAGAGAATTAAAATAGCAATGTGCTTAATAAATAAAATAACGTGCGTTCCATTTAAAATAACAACGTTTATGGCGTCTACATGTACTCATGAAAGAACGTAATATTTTGAGCACCCTATACGACATTCAAGGGTACTAAATACTATAACCGATTGAACAAATATCCAACTATTTCAGGGTACAACGATTTTTTTAAATATTATTTTATTTAAAAATTACACACATTTTTTAAAAATATCACATTCTTCGAAAAATCGAAATATCTCAACAACCATAATAGGTAGGAATAAGGAACCTTAATAAAACTTGACCTTATTTGTTGCGTTGAAATCAAAATTGCAACTAAATATAGTGTTCCATAAGAAAAAAACCTAACTTTGATGTGCCATATTCTTGGGACACCCTGTATACTAAAAAATATTTTTAAGTTGTAGCAAATATTGATTCACACAACGTGGCGTTGTAATTTTTTTAAACCCTCTCGAATATGACTACCCAAACCATATACGTTCGGTACGCAATGTTAACTACCCACTCAAGTTCCCTTACACAACCCAACCCTCACACTTTATAGAAAGGAAAGAAAAAAATTAAAATTTTTAATTGTTTTTTAAATTTAGTATAAAGGTTATATGTTCTGTACATACCTTGTTATAGTTACTTTTTAAGCGTTTTCTTATTTTCAGTAGTAACTGGTGTGTTACAATATCTTGGAAAAGTATAATTAAAGAAATAGCTATAATTCGTTAAGTTTTGTTATAGGGTTGTTATAGAGTTGCTTTCCGCTTGATATGAAAACCGCTCATGGTTTTCTGGATTCCCATCAGCTGTCCCATCAATCCACTTAACTGGTGATGCATAAATTACTTTCAGGTGATTTTTCCTTATTTAAATATTCCGGGGTAAGTGTACCACTCTTACTGCCTCTTGGTGTCTACACATTACCTGAAATGTTAATTTTATTGTAAATAATTAAAGTCAGTGTTGGTACTAAAATTTTGCCTGTGTAATATATTTTTAAAAAGTTCAATATGTAGTCACAATAACAATAACTTTTTTCATTCTCATTATGGGACTGTATTAAAAATACTGATTTATTTTTTTTTCATAACGTTTAATACGTATGTCTTAAGATCTAGCAGTACTATCTTTCATAATTTTTTTATACAACTGAATCAAGGTGCAGTATTATTTTCCATAAGGTTTATTATTTTACATAATTTTCATTATAAAACTGTATTAAAAATACAGATTAATTTTTTATAGCATTCAATGTGTTACTGTCATACAATGTAGCAGTAGCATTTTTCATAATTTTCATTGTGAGACTGTGTTAAAAATACAGATTTATTTCTTATGACGTTCAAAGAACGGCAAGATTAAATTTTTATTATAGCTAATTTTGGTTAACACATTTGAGAATTGGTTACTTTATATATGTATATGTAGTTTCTGGACTTATGTAGAAATGCTGCATGGCACTTTAATGTAACACATCCATAACAGATCTATTACAGATGTGGTTATAACTTATGTAAACGTAATATTTTATTTAAACATGAAAATATTCTTATGATTATTTTTGATATATGATATTTAGATACTTTTGTTTAGGCTTCGAAAAAGAAAGAATTTAAGTTAATAGAAACCCTTACAATTTATGAGCGGATTATTTTTGCAAAGGTAGAAATAGCTAACGATAATTAAAACATTAAGGAGTGACATAAAATAGGCTCAAACCGAGTCTGAGGTTATGGTATAAAAGTTTGTTACAGATCCAAGGCGAGACGTTGCAGTACAGTGTACACTTGGGTAATTAGTAAGTACTTTATATCTATACAAAGTGTCTAAGAAGTCAGTTACATCTCAATCATACGATAGGGTATAGTGGTGCCCTTTATGTAATCTGTTGTTCATATATTTGACCCTATGAATAAATTTACATCTTGTAATACATCAAAGATCCCACCCCTCGCTCATTGCCTTCGCAAACCTAATAAGTCCGCTACCCGTTTTGTCAAATTAGATTTTTTACTTTTATTGACTATTTTCTAACATTTCTAACCGTGGGCCATAATTTCAAAAACAGGAATCCTGTGCTCCCTTTGATTTCGTTATAATTTGTTAACGGTCACACCTATAACTAATCGAAGGTAGTATTAGAAAACATTACATTGCTACAATTTTCCCGCTTCTATATATATTTGCATCTCCTCTTTGTTTAATTACGTATCAAATTTCCGTTATTGGCCTTTATTCTAAATTTTAGTATGTCAAGTTTGAACAACCCACATTACATAGCTCTATTTTAATACCACAAATTCTGGTTTCCCTTATCTAAACATGTATTTTATATTCGCGTTAGAAACGTGGTTATCGACATAATTTATACGTCGCTCTTTGAATTGTGTTACTTTGGCTTTGTATTCGCAAACACAACTTTCTTAGCGAGATTTGCAATTATTAAAGCGAGTAATCACACGAATATTCTTTTTTTTTTACTTTCGACCCCGTCTGTTGCAAACGCGCCTCATATGTATTAAAACTTAAGTAGTAGGCGATTTATTATTATTATGAATTGTTACATATATGTCAAGAGTTTTTATGTCTCGTCTAAAAAGATATATTTTATGCCAGTAAATTGCACAGTTTAATACAAGTTGAGTATTACTTTTGATAAACATAAAGTGTTCCTGCGCAAGGGTGTTTGAAGCGGGTAGCTTCTCATATTCTTGCACCCGTCACTATAAAGGGCAGCGCCGTAAAGCGGCGTTTACTAATTTCAGTGGCGGTTCTACATTTAATGGCGACCGTGACAGGACTCAACTTGGTATTGTTCGATTTAGCGTGGCGTTGGTGTTTGGTTTATCAGTATCGCGTTTGAGTTACTAATTGAAAGACTGTGACGATGGAGAGACTTAAGAAATTTCGAGCTGCAGCACGCAGGGCTTTCACTTTAACTGCAAATCAGCTGACACAACTTTTGGATGCCGAACAACAAGATGTTGACCAGATAAATACAAGGTGTGAAATGTTAACCCAAAAAATAGCCGGATTAGAACAAATGGATCGTGAAGTCTATGACCTTTTGTTAGATACAGATGGAATCAGCGAGGAACAACTCGAAATAGAACTTCAGAGCACGGACGAGTATCAATTTATTTATCGCAGTTTGAATTTGCGTTGCCAACGCATTATTGGGTCACCTGCTATTGACAGTATTAGTAACGTCGGTAGTGGCACAGGAGGATCTCTTTCTCGTAGAATCAAATTGCCAATCATTGAGTTTAAAAAATTCGGAGGTGAGCTGCGCGATTGGCTTCCGTTCTGGAGCACTTTTAATAAAGTTCATAATGATTGTGAGTTAACCAATGAAGATAAATTTCATTATTTGTTACAAGTTATTGTCCCGGGTTCCCGAGCCGAAGAACTTATAGTTAGTTTTCCCCCAACTGGGAATAATTATGAAAAAGCTGTAGAAAGTTTAAAAGCCAGGTTTGGGAGGCATGACTTGTTAGTCGAGTTTTATGTGCGTGAGTTGCTAAAAATTATTTTAATTAAAGCACTCAATCCAAAGACGCTAAATTTAGCCAGTCTGTATGATAAGATTGCGACGCAGTTGAGAGCTCTTGACACGCTTGGTGTGACGACGGACACTTGTTCCGCAATGTTGTTTCCATTGGTAGAATCTTGTCTTCCAGAAGAGCTGTTGCGCGCATGGCAGAGATCGCTGGGCGATGTATCGGTGAAAAGAGGCGATACGCTCAAAGAACGCCTTGACGGTTTGATGGCATTTATAAGTTTAGAAGTTGACGGAGAACAACGCATTGCACTAGCAAAGAAGGGTTTTCTGCAGCCGCCATTTCTAACGAAACTGAGCGAAAAGGCAAAAGTTAATGAAAACATGGGCACGTACCGACTGCTGCTGGTTTGTTTACCAAACAAGTAAAGTGCGTTTTCTGTGAAGCTGGTCATAGTAGTGAGTCGTGTCACAAAATGCAAAAGGTTGCATTAGATGAAAACGTCAAATTTTGAAACAGAAAAGGGCTTGCTTTAGTTGTTTAAAGGTAGGTCACGTCGGCCGAAAATGTCGTCAAAAATAACTTGCATGATATGTAACAAAAGACACGTACCATTAATGTGTCCTGAGTTGTCAGCAAACAAGGGTGCTGAAGACGTTACTACACCGGTAACTCTGGATAAGGTACTACAGGCAACCAGTTGCGATAAGAATGCTGCCAATTTGTATAATCCTGTTGTGTTCCTGCAAACGTTACGAGTAAAACTCGCTGGAAAAATGGGAACGTACAGTGCGGGCTATTATAGACACAGGGTCACAAAGATCATATGTTTTGAAGAATACTGCTCAGATATTGGGTTTTCCGTGCAAGGTCACACGCGGATTACTCATACTTTGTTTGGCGGAGCGTCTACAGCGGAACAAGCTCACATTGTCTATAAGATAAAGCTTATTAATTTGACTGGTGAATATTCTTGCCACTTCGATGTTTTAGACCAACCCGTTATTTGCGATGATGTAGCTCCAGTTCCCAATGGTCTGTGGATAAACGAACTAGCTAAAAAAGGTATACAAATAGCTGACGTGGGTGATTATTCGCCAATAGAAATTTTGATAGGAGCCGATGTTTGTGGAAAATTATTGACGGGTAAGAGACATGTTTTGAATTGTGGTCTTGTGGCTATTGAGACTGATCTCGGTTGGACGCTTATGGGAAAAGCTCCCAACGAGCTTTGTAGCAAGTCCACTACTATGCAAGTCATCTCATTACTTTACAGTGAGTTGAAGGTAAATCAGCTATGGGAGCTGGACGTGTTAGGCATTATGGATCCGGTGGAAAAAAGATCTAAAGATGAAATAAATTCCGATGTACAAAAATATTTCATGGAAACTGTAGAAGAAGATGCTAATGGAAGATACGTTGTACGTCTACCATGGAAGCAAGGTCATCCACCTTTGGCTAATAATTACGAAATTGCCCGTAAGCGATTGAACCATGTTATAAAAAGCTGCAATTTGAACAGTTGTATGAAGCTTATGTACAAGTTTTAAATGAGTGGAAAGACTTAGGCATAGTTGAAGTAGTATCTGAAGAAGAGATGCGCTGTCCCGGAAATGCTGTTACTCACTATTTACCTCATAGGGCTGTAGTGAAATCTAATAGTCTAAACACAAAGATAAGGCCAGTTTTCGATGCTTCTTCGCACGAAAAGGGTAGTCCTTCGTTGAATGATTGTTTAGAAAGCGGTCCGAATCTGATTGAGTTGATACCTGCCTTGCTATTACGTTTTCGACTCAATCCGATAGGTGTGATTGCAGACATCACCAAAGCTTTTTTGCAAGTGGGGTTACATTCTGCTGAACAAGACGTATTAAGATTTATTTGGTTGGATTTACAGGGTAGTGAAATCATATATCGACATAAGAGAGTTGTTTTGGAGTGTGCGCTAGTCCGTATTTACTAGGCATGACTATAAAGTACCATTTGACTCGTATGCTCGATGAAACTGTGAACAGAGAAGTTAAACAGGTTATTATGACATTGATGAATGGCTTTTACGTTGACAATTGCATACACAGCGTCGCTACTGTGAGCGAGCTAAACTGGTTTATAAAAAATGCTCGTACAGTAATGGCCAAAGGACATTTCGACCTCAGAGGGTGGGAGCATACGCAATTGGGCAAAACGCCTTTTGACAAACCTGTGACGCAAGTGCTAGGTCTTAATTGGAACAAAATGGAAGATAGTTTAGCGCTAAATTTTGAGCACCGTGAACATGAAGCCAAAGGACCTATAACGAAGCGTGTTATATTATCGCTGACTCATAGAATATTTGATCCAATGGGATTTGTATGTCCAACTACTATTCGTCCAAAAGCATTGCTACGGCACCTCTGGAGAGAGAAAATTAATTGGGACGAAGAAGTAGACGACGAAGTTAAGAGAGAATTTATGAAATGGTATGTGGAATCAGAATGCTTATTAGGAATTAAAGTGCCTCGATGGATAGACTATTAAAATGATGGTTCGCAAAAGATCAGCTTGCATACATTCTGTGATGCCAGTACGGCAGCCTACTCATCGGTAGTTTATGTAAGAGTAGAAAAGGTCGATGGTGTAAAAGTAAGTTTACTTCAAGCAAAGGCGAGAATTGCACCTTTAAAAGAAATTACTATTCCCCGGCTCGAATTGTTGGCTGCTACGATTGCAGCACGCTTGTACGCCTCTGTAAAAGACGTGTTGAAATTGTTGATTGATTTGAAAGTTATTTTTGGAGCGATTCGAGTACTGTTATTTCTTGGATAAAACAAGAAGATCAATGGTCTGCATTTGTTTGGAATCGGATTGCAGAAATTCGTAAGTTGACCGATAAAAACATGTGGCACCATGTTCCAGGAAATTTGAATCCAGCGGACCTCCCATCTCGCGGTTGTTCCCCCAAACAATTGCTAGAATCCAAATGGTTAGAGGGACCGTCCTGGTTATACCAACCACACTGTGCATGGCCTAAGGCGGATCTTGAGGTCAATGAAGATGAGGTTGGAAGAGAACGTCGCAAAAGACTTGTAGCATTTATGCTAAACAGTGAAGACTTATGGTATAATAATTACAATGAAATCATTTGCTTGCTTGCGTGGATTTTACGTTTCATTCACAATTGTCGTTTTCCTGATGGCCGAATTCTGGATAAATGTTTATCTGTAGAAGAAACAGAAGCTGCTGAGCTGTGTCTTGTTAAAGTTATACAACAAGAATCGTTTCAAGACCAGAAGGTAAAAGAGTTGTCTTCATTGCAACCAATTATTGATAAAATGGTATTATTCGTCTGAATACCAAAGTTTCATATCGCGAAGACGATGTCGACTTTAGATATCCTCTGTTATTGCCTGGGAAGCACCCAGTGGTTAAAAAGCTTATATTGGATAAGCATGTTGAGTCCTGTCACACTGGTGTGCAGACACTTTATCTCTATTAAGAGAACGCTATTGGATTCTAGGAGGTCGTCGTAGCATAAAACTGTTATTGGAAATTGTGTTGTGTGTAAACGACAAGACGCTTCCAGAATGGAAGAAATTACGCCGCCGTTACCTAGTGATAGAGTACGTGACGCGGCAGTCTTCGAAATCATTGGTGTTGATATGGCCGGGCCTATGTTTCTAAGAAATGGACAAAAAGCATGGGTGTGTATTTTCACGTGTGCGATATATCGTGCTGTACATTTTGAACTTGTTACATCCTTGTCAACTGGAACATTTGTTGACTCTTTCCGTAGATTCATTGCTAGAAGGGGCCGACCATGTATCGTATATTCAGACAATGGAACTAATTTTGTCGGTACAGACAACGCGATGCGCAAAGTGAATTGGGACGCTGTAAAAAAATATTCTGCAGTGCAACGTATTGCATGGAAGTTTAACCTCCAACCGCAGCATGGTGGGGTGGATTTTGGGAGAGATTGATTTCCATGTTAAAACAATTATTACGTAAAGTTTTAGGAAGGACTTCGCTGGATTTTGACGGACTACATACTATATTATGTGATTGTGAAGCCATTATAAACGCTAGACCTTTGACTTACATCTCGAGTGATGTGAACGATTTGGAGCCGTTAACACCACATATGTTTCTGCAGGAACGGCATGAAATTGAGTACCAGAATTAGATGTATTTGATTCTGTAACATTGAACAAGCGACTGTTACATCACAAAAAGATTCGTGATGTATTACGCAGAAGATTTCGTACCGAATACTTGGGTCAATTACGTATGGTGTACAAACATTGCAAAATACGTTCACTAAATGTCGGTGAGATCGTTATGATTGGAAATGATCAGACAAAACGGATAGACTGGCCTCTGGGTCGCATAACAGAGTTGATACCTGGTAAAGATGGACGAGTACGCGTTGTCCGACTAAAAACTGCTAAAGGGCAGTTGGTGCGCCCAATTCAGCGTATTTATCCGTTGGAGTGTTCAGAAGGTGAAATGGTTCAGCTTGATTCTGTGAATAGCTACGGTCAGGTGGGAGCAGCTACTGAAAATGCAGTGCATGACGGCGATTCCTCAGAAGAGCAGTTAAGAAGGAACATTGTACCTGTGAGTAAAACACGTGTGTACACTAAAAGTGGACGGCAAGTTAAATTGCCGGAAAGACTTGCGTACTAGGCTGGACAGTGGCGCGTAAATTTTGTTGTGTTCTTCGGTTGCTCATAACACAAGGTGGGATTATGTTGCAAACGCGCCTCATATGTATTAAAACTTAAGTAGTAGGCGATTTATTATTATTATAAATTGTTACATATATGTCAAGAGTTTTTTATGTCTCGTCTAAAAAGATATATTTTATGCCAGTAAATTGCACAGTTTAATACAAGTTGAGTATTACTTTTGATAAACATAAAGTGTTCCTGCGCAAGGGTGTTTGAAGCGGGTAGCTTCTCATATTCTTGCACCCGTCACTATAAAGGGCAGCGCCGTAAAGCGGCGTTTACTAATTTCAGTGGCGGTTCTACCCCGTCTGTGTATTTAGGTAGCGGAGATAAGTTTTTGAAAATCTCACATTTTATTAACACACGGTCGACTTATAAACTTTTTACGATTTCCACTTGTACTACTCCTTTTACTAACCGATTAACACCCGCTGTGTATTTATAGAAGTACTTATTGTAAAGGTTCATTAAGGTGTTGTGACATTAATTTGTTTTTAAGCACATTAAGCTAGAGCTTTTTGTGGTTAGTAGTAATTTTAAAATCTTTGGTACGTTTATCAAATGTAGTATTTTGCTTATATAGTATTCCACTCCTTCTTACATAGTGCCTAAGGCTTCGATTTTACTACCTCAGTAATTTTAGTAGTGTTTAAATTAGTTCTAGTGTTGGTTGTATCCGTGATGTACTTACTGCTCATGTTGTTTAGTAGTGTACCCATACATGTACATTAAATTACGCACCTGTTTTACGTCTGTCTTGTACCATTGCTACTTCGACTTATTGTGATATTGACAAATTTCTTTATTAAAGAAATCAACAAGAGATAGTCTTTGTATTTCAGTGGGACGAATTGTTTTTTTTGGTTCCCCACCCCCAATCTGCGATTGTTGCTGGCTATGACATCCCAGCAATGTATCGCAGTGGTTCACCCGGACTATCTTCACATTCTTGGGTCAATACAAATTTTGTAACTCCTCTAAACCCTCTACAGATATCTGAAAACCCCTAAGTCGCTAATCATGTGGTTAAGGGTCTTTTTCTATAATATTTAATTTGAATTGTGTCACAAAGTTCTTAATCGCCGTTTAACTTCAAACCTCTTTTATTTAACCACCATTAACCCCACTAACGTATCTTCAACATAGGGAATGCAAAATTCTTCAAAAGCATTTAATTAGTTTCTTCTGAATCGCTATAACAAGTCCTGCTAATACAGTCGACAAATCAAAAGTAACTATTGTAAATTAAGATTTTTCTTTCGATACCAAAGCCTATATACTTCTTGCTGCCTAAGCAAATCAACAAACGTAGTTTTTTAGATCTATTTACTAAAAATCTTCTTATCGCTAACCTTGTAAAATATCTAGGGATCGTGGTTGCTCATACTGGTGTCTCGTGATCGAATTAACTTTCCTAGTGTCTAAACATAATCTTATCGCTAAATTAATATCCTAAGTACAAGAGGAGATTAATAAATGTCGTTTTCGCCGGTTCGATGGTAACATTTTTAAGCATTTTACTCATTTTTATCTCTAAATTTCTTTCTCAAAGAAAATGGAAATGGATTAACCTTGGTAATACACATTAACCAGTAACTTCAAACTTGTGCACGTACTGGGTTGCGAATCTACATTCTCATTAAAGAACATCAAATGGTCATCAAATCAAGTTACACATTTATCAGTTTAATTCTACAGTGGCCGATGCTATTTGCTGCTCAAAAACCATCTTGAGAAAAGTACATAACAAAATGCCTTCTTTATCACCAAAATCTCTTTAGCTTAACTTCATTGGCTTTACGTCACAATTTTACTCTTCTTATCTGAACTTAATTCGGAAACCAGCCATATAGGGCTTTAAAAACTGTGTACACTTATCCTTTTCAATTAATTTGTATACCGAAGCCTTCTATAAAATCAATACTTATAATAGAATTTAAATATAAACTATGCATAATCACAAAGTCTGTTTCACGTAATGTAGTGTCTCCAATTGAAATCTCAACCCGTACCATCTTATCCCGCCGTTCGTAAACTTTGGAGTACGCACCCTGGGTAGGAGGAACTGTAAAAGTATGTCGTCGAATAAATAAATAAGAGATCAAAAGTAATCGTTTACATTTTTATTTCGAATTTAAATTTACAACAAATGCACTATAACCAAAACCACAATAAAATATTTCTATAGCATAGACCTCAAAACAAATATGTTTCTGCTATAAAGTCGGTATAGCGTAATTGTAACGATTTCATGTTATTTAAGCGTTTATTCGACAATAAGAAAACATTTTTCAATTTTAGTTATTTTAGGAACCGTATGTCGAATATTCTCGTAAAATTTTATAGATGTGGGGTCTTTTTCAATCTACAAACATGGCTAATTCAACATGACATTTAAATTAGGACATGTAAGCACACCAAAAAGCAGCTAGTGCATTTTTATACTAAACAGCCATAACGATAAGGATCTTATATTTTCGTAATAATTAGAAAGATTACCTATACAAATCAGGGACATTAATGGCCACAATAATATTTATTCGAGTCTCATAGTGTTCAGAAACCTCAATTACCACAAAACTCATAAATGCAATAAAATTAATGATCATTCTCGCAGGAATTGATGACATTGATCTTAGCGTAAGAAAGCTTTAGATGTATATTATGTACGGAAATTTAACCAAAGAGAAGGAGTTTAAGAATGTTACGACTGTTAGCATGTAAGCTAGACAAGTGCGAGATTATGCTTCAATAACAACAGACGTGAGTTAAGGTTCGTGGTTTAGGAGCGGCTTTTTTAAAAAACCATTTCCAAACTTCTTAACACATTTATTTCTTAAACAAACATTAATTATGAAATTTTACAAAACTTGAATTAAATTTATTCTGTCGTCGACTGGGACGCCCGGGCTTTTTATAATATCCCTACCCCCTCACATGGCTGTGGGAACTTGCTGATCTCATGTCTGCTTATTCTTAACTGTATTCATAATTACATTGTTATAATCTTAATTTCTAAGTAATCTCGGTACCTATTCGTCGGCGACCGTCTGTGACCTGACATCTGCAGTGTCACTATCATCTGCGATAAAAGGTAGCGCATTCGTTCTCATGAATGTTAATAAACTTTACAAATTGTCCTTGTTTTACAATGTTGCTCTTCACTTAACATTTCTTAATAATTTCCCAATTATTCTATTTCTTTATACATATGTCAATTGGGGGATCCACAACTCGCGTACCTCTAGATGTACTTTGGACGGGAATTACAGAATGATGCGCGAATAACAACAGACGTGTGCATACGAAAGACCGGTGGCACTTCGACACGGACAAGAACAAAAATATTATTTAAGGGTACGTACGGGTGTTTTCAAAGGCCCCAGTCGAGTCACAAATTGTATGGAGTTTCACTGTAGGTGTTAATCAGGAGGCGGTCAAACACACGTGGTGCGTGGATTCAAAATGCCATTGGGTGATAAATTAAAAGGGTGAAAAGTGAAGTGTCACTCATCAACGTATGTTCGAAAAATCACGAGAGTGAAGTGTTCTAATGGGCTAAGAAAATAATTACTCTATCATTGAAGTTAATCTGGAAACTCTTAAGACATAAATTGTGAGTACTGTTCTTATTTTATTTTGTTTGACACTTGAAATTTATGTACAGACGAACTTGTAAATATAATTATAATTAGTTCGTAGAATGGCGAAATTAGTTTTACATTTGAGATAACATTAGTAGAAAAAAATGTTTAAAACTTTTAAAATGTGAATGTGCGATTTAAGTGAAACGCAAACTTTACCCGTAATATTTGTAAATTTTTGTGAGTAAATTTTATGTTTTTAATGGACCCAGGAATGGTGTAAAAACAGAACTTTGTATTGTGCTACGTATTTCTAAGTTTTTCGTCATTTCCAAGCAAATGGGATTTGCATAATGTCGTAAAGCAATTTAGGAGTGCAATGAAATGATTGTATTGTTTTCAGCTTAAGGTTTCTTTAAGAGATCTGTTACTAATACCTAGCCAGAAGAGCTAAGATTAAGTTTTGTTTATTTCAAAGTTAATGTACGTGTAGCAATAACGTTTTGGAAGTTTGCTATCAATAGAGTGCAAACTAAGATGGAATTTTATTTACAGTTAGTTATAACATAGGTAAGATGGTCATTGTGAGAGAATATCCAGTTGCCCCCAAAGATGAGGTTATATTTGACACTAGTCGCTATTTCAAAAATTGCTGTAACTGGGTAGAAAGTCAGGTAGCGTTTTTATGTAGAGTACAAAAGAAGCTAGCTGTGAAACGAGCTTAAAGTCAGAAACAAGAAGAACTATCCGAAATAATATTCGCTCGGGTAGCAATAGATCACCGGTATTGCTAGAACATGAGTATTTGGAGCCATTAATTTGTACAATTAATAAAACTTTTTAAAGTAAGTAGTATTTGTAAAGATCATTTTACCTTCTTAGATTTTTATTATTTACTTATAAG
The DNA here is from genome assembly GCA_036346225.1 of Platerodrilus igneus. Lineage (NCBI taxonomy): Eukaryota > Metazoa > Arthropoda > Insecta > Coleoptera > Lycidae > Platerodrilus > Platerodrilus igneus. The sequence continues at coordinate 6,013,804 of JARFIW010001600.1, read as the reverse complement.
ATATTTTTCATAGGCTCTCACTCCAGCACTGAATTAGCCGGTGCACCTTCAAAATTGTTACGGGGTTACCGCCCCTTCTGGGCAATTCATAATTAATAACGCCACGCAATTTTTACTCAAAACAAAATGTCCAATGTTGCAAGTGTAAGATTGAAACATTTCTTTAGGAGTGTTTATAACCAAAGATCAATTTCAATTAATAGATCCTGTAGAGGACTAATTTCAAATATTGATTTGTTTTTATTAATATTGTGAAAAATGTTCATTTGAAGCCAGTATCTAATCTAAAAGGGGTTTTGGTATTATGGTTACACTAGAACAAATTATTTTAAACTTAATCCAAATTTCAATAACTTCCATGTTAGGAAAATTTTAATAATTCCCTATTCATTAAGAGGAACAACTTATTTATTTCTGAAGATACTATTTAACATATAAAATCATTGCAATGCGTTTAAATATTCTATATATAAGCAATCCGCAAAAACATGCCATCTTTAGTATTTTAAAATGATATATAATTCATTTTTCTTCAAGATTAGTTAAGTATTGAAAACTAGGACGATTTCATTAGTTATAAAATGCGCCGAATACATTCTTTCATATTCTCGTTATCTAATCTGGTCATACATTTTAAATAATAATACAGTTCTCACACTTTAACACTGAGTTATAAGTTTTTGTGTATATACATCGTTCAAAATGAGATCTGAAATATCGTAACTAGAAGAACATGCGTTTGCTCTTACTATTTTCAAGTTCTGGCAAGGCCATGAACGGTGTAACGTGCGAAATATAATTCATAAACACTTCTTCCAAACCCGTCAGTGTATAAATGTTGTAAATACCGCTGTGATAAAGCCTAATAAGAAGGCACCGAACAGCTAGTTAAAAAGTTCAGAACATCATAGCAAGGTTACTGTAAGATTCCGTTTATTTGAAGGAAGCAGTCGCATAATCGCAAGTGACTAGGTAACAGTATGTTCATACAAAAAAAAATATATATATAAATGTAAGATAGACACCACAAATATAAACTAGCAAACAAAATGTGGTTGGCACAAAATTTAATTTTCAAAAATACACCATTTAAAATCATAGACCATCAAATGATTTTGGTACTATCACAAGCCTGTAAACATTTTCTTACAGTTTTATTTCACCTAATCTTTGAAAGCTTTATTTTAATATTTTTCAAAACGATTGATTATTTTAACAAGGTTTTCAAGGTATTATAATCACGAAATCATGAAGGGCCATGCATATGCGGCTTATCCTGGATTACGGACCCTATCTATACTTGATAAGATAATTCTTGTGAAATACCCTAAGAACTCTAATATGTGAAATACTTATAACAGGTTGATGATTTTAGCTCATAAATTTAAAACTGCTTTGTCTATATCCGAGCCATTCATTTAACAACGGTTTACGATTTGTAAATAAGCTACTGCATTTAAAATGATCAAACCTGTCGAATACAAGTGTGTGTCTTGATGACTAGAATAAACTTTATTTTTACGTCTTATTTTTCCAGTTTTTTGAAGACAATGATTTTCCACGTAAAATTAAAAAAGTATGTATATATCCAATATTATGTTTAGTGAAGTTATGATAAAAAGACTATAAGAAATATCAAGCTACGAGGGTAGGGTGAAAAGTTTTCGGCCTGACACATAGATGGCATTCCAATCAGCAAAAATTTGTGCTTCCCGCCTGCGTGCACATGTCATTAGTTCGTATGGCAAGTTTCAACTTGCTATCTCAAGTAGTTTGTTTACAGGAATTTTTTTAAGCAGACATTTTTTGCGTGTTTACTTCAGATGGATAAACTTGAATACCGTGCGGTCATAAAATTCTTCGTTTTGGACAGATTAACCGCTCAGGAAATTCATCCTAAGTTGATCAAAGTTTACGGAGATCCTGCCCCTTCCCTGTCAATCGTTAAAAAGTGGGCAACTGAATTAAAACGTGGTCGCACGTCTTTCGAAGATGGCCCACGTGAAGGACAGCCAAAAACCGCAACCACACCAGAAACGATCGAAAAAGTGCATGATATCGTGGTGGACGATAGTCGAGTGAAAGTGAAGGAGATAGCTGAGGCTGTACTGATATCGGACGAAAGGGTGCAAAACATATTACACAAAGAGTTAGGGATGCGAAAGCTCTGCGCAAGATGGGTGCCGCATTTGCTGAATGCCGATCAAAAGCAAATGCGAAACCGAGTTTCGCAGCAATGTATGGCCCGGTTCAATAAGGATCCGAGCGATTTTGTGCGGCGATTTGTCTCTATGGATGAGACATGGGTCCACCACTACACGCCAGGAACGAAACAGCAGTTGAAGCAGTGGGAGAAGCCGGTTGTTCAGCGCCAAAGAAAGCGAAGTCGATCGCATATGCCGAAAAGATTATGGCCAGCGTGTTTTGGGATGCGAAAAGGATCCTGTTAATAGATTATCTTGAAAAAGGCAGAACAATTACAGGCCAATATTACTCCATCCTTCTTGACCAGCTGGATGCCAAAATTTGCGAGAAGAGGCCTGGCTTGAAAAAGAAAAAAATCATCTTTCACCAAGACAACGCACTTGCACACAAGTGTGCGTTGGCGATGGGAAAATTGACGGATTTGGAGTACAACTTGCTCGACCATCCCCTTATTCCCCCTGATTTGATACCCTCAGACTTCTATGTTCCCAAACTTGAAGAAATTTGTTTCTGGGAAGCGCTTCATGTCCAATGAAGAAGTTGAGAGGGCTGTAAACAAATATTTTCAAAGCCTTCCAGACTCTCACTTCCGGGAAAGAATACTGATGTTGGAGAAACGCCGGACCAAGTGTGTTAAAGTTAAGGGGGATGATGTGGAAAAATAAAATCATTTTGAACATCCTTATAACAGTGTAAAAAATATTTAACTTGAAACATCTTCCAACACATTTGATATTTACAACCTAACCATATCATACAACATCCTTAATTCACTTAATAACTATCAGAAGTTTTTAAAATTACGCCAAAATCAACTAACAATAATTACATGTAATTGTATCATGGGCAAAAAACGGCTTATAGGACACTATGCACAGGAAATACATGTATTTGAGGAGTATCCAAATAGTTTGAGATACTAGTACAGGAACTCAAAAATTTCGCGCTTTTTACGATTTTAATGCAGTCCAGAAATAGATGCTGAGCAGTTCTAACGATACAAATAGAAAAGGAGCTCCAGGTTGGTGTCAAATAAAAGTGCTGTCAATTACCCAACGTTGGACGCCTATAAAAGAGCTGTGGATGTATGATTGCCTGGATTTGGGTGTCAACAAAAGTGCTACGATGAATGACTTTAATTGCCCGTCGACTAATTATTTTTGCTAGATCTCTGATTCTTATCTTCTAGATTCTTATTTTTTAGAATTAATAAAACCACTGTGACCATGTAAGTATAATAATACGAAATAATTCTCTTGCAAATAATCTTTCAAGTACAAAATAATGCACCCACACCAACTTCCTGATACAAACAATATCTTAAAAACAAAATGTTGAATCAAATTTTAAGTTCATTAAGCGCTTCGTTTACCTATGCTCTTATTGCAACATTTCATAGTATTTTAGAACTGGCTCATTTACTTACGCTTTTTATGTCTTAATGCTATCTGATTCAATGGTTAAATTTAATTTAATACGTTCAATTGAAAACGCGTTTTTTGTTACTAAATGAAAATTCTTTTTGGAACACGCGACTTTACTGAAATTGATTTGTATTCTGAGCTGGCCTACAAATTTCCCAGAGCCTACATCTTTCACTATCTCTGTGCAATAGTCTATCCTAGGTCAACCTCTATTTCTCTTTTTTCCTATCTCTGCTGCTAATATATTCCGCAGTATTTCCTCATGTCTTAGTATGTGGCCTATCATCCTATCTCTCCTATTTTTTACTGTTTTCCACATATTTCTTTCTTGCTTTACCATTTCTAGTACCTCTTTGTTCTTACCTTTGTCTGTCCATGATATTTTCATCATAAGTCTGTAGCACCATTTCAAAGGCTTCTACCTTTTTCTTGTCCGCTTCTCGTACTGTCCAGGCTTTACATACATGTGCTCCACACATATATTTTAAGTAATCTTTTACTTGTTTCTATGTTTGTTGTCTTTGAACACAGTAATTGCTTTTTCTTGTTAAATGTAGCACGATCTTGTGCTAGTCTTTGTTTTATATCTTTTGTGCTTTTCCCATCCTGCGTTATTTGGCTTCCTAGGTAGCAAGAATCCATAAACTCTTGTAAGTTCTCGTTACCTATTTGTATTCTTGTTTTGATTTATTTTCATACTATACCTTTCGTTTTATTTTTGTTAGTTTTCATACCGTATTTCTCTATTAGAACTGTTTCCATTTCATTAAGAGCAGCTTCAAATTTTTCCTTGCTAGATGCTAATACCGCTATATCATCTGCAAATCTAAGTACATTAATCTTTTGTCCTTGCATAGTAATTCCGAATGTCAAAGTGTCTTTTTCCGTTTCTCTTTTTAAAATTCTAGCATGATGTTGAAACAATGTGTTTGTAATGACTAAATTATTCTTGTTGCGAAATTCTACCAGCCTCTTTCCCCTGTCGTTTCTCGTACCTAAACCAAATAAACCTAATACCGCTCCTTCCCTTACCTCACATACCACTGCATTAAAATCCCCCGTAATTATTAAACTTTTATTTCCTTAGTATGTCTTCAATATCTTTGTAGTTCTACCTCTTCGTCACTGTAGCTAGAGGCGGGCATGTATACTTGTATTATTACTGTATTTACCGGTTTAGATTCTAATCTAACCATGAGTCTTTCGTTCTTTTATAAGTAATTTTATACACAGTGTCCTATCTTTTTTTCGCATAACTATCCTCACACCCGAATTACCTTCCTCTGATCCTGTATGAATTATTACCCTGAAGTCTTCACTCATCCCCGCTTCTGGCCACCGAACTCCGCTGATCCCTACTACGTCTAGTGCTAACCTATCCATTTCAATTTTCAGGTTCTCTAGCTTACCTACTTGCTTCATACTTCTGACATTCCACGCTCCGACTCGCAGAATGTTCCTTATTCTTATTCTAAATTTTTCGATCGCATCCTCCGAAGTGGTCCGCTCCCGGAGATCCAAATGGGGGACTATTTTACTTACGAAATCTTTTGCCCCAAAGAATGCCATCATCTCAAGTACAATTCAAGTACGTTGTGTATTTGGTAGATAATGTGGTGGTTTCTTGTTGCCTTCCAAATCGCGGTAGTGTGCCATAGAATGCGATACCGACCCCTATGGTATTTGCCAATCTATGTACTGAAAGAGCCGCTGCTCTCTTTCGTTTCTACTTAGGTTGAATCTGTAGTTTGGCTCTTTAAGTCACTGGAACGAGGAAGCCATTTCATTCGTTCTAGTAATCTAAAACTTCGTCAAGGTGCAGGTCCAGTCGGAATGGACCTCTTATAGACAACTCTTTATGTTACACCTAGAATACACACACATAATTTTCAACTTATAATGACTTTCCTCCCTAATAATTATGAGTTTACTTGTTTCACTTACTCAAATTTCATTCCCCAATCTATCCTGTGTTGCTTGAAAGCTTTCGTTATCTTTTTCAATCAACTTCTAAATTCTTTCATTCTAATACAAAGTTCCTTCACACATCACATTCAATTTCAACAAAATTCTTTCTACATACACCAACTCATCACTAATAATCAAAATATTAATCACATATTAGAAATAAACTTCATTACATGGTTTCAAATTACAATAGATGACGTCAACTAATGCTACTGCTTATAGACAAACCATAAGGGACATAATTAAACTGGTAAATACATCATTCTACTAAAATTCCTCTATACCTTGTTACAGGCGGAAAAGCTACTAAGTGTATCTTTTCCAGTCAAATTATAAAATGGGGGCGGCCTGTAAAACAAAATTTAAAGGGGGGTCACCGGCACTAGCTAGCGGAAGGTCGCGGATCATAAAGAGGGTTAAAATTTTGAAAAAAAGGTTAAATTAATTTATAATATACTACAAAAATGTGGCACTTACCTTTCATAAAATATTGTGGCTTAATGACAATTGCCAAGGGCGCCAGACAAGTCGAGAATGTCCAAATGTTCGTACAAAACCTTGAGAGACTTGTCATCCCAAGGAGGACAATTGTTTCTTTTAATCAATTCCTCACTTTTTTACTACTTATATATAAAAAAATAAGAAAAACTATTGACTTAATCAACAGCAAACAAAACTATTTAATTCACAGAGCAATAAACGTGAACCTCTTACATTCATTGATTTTAGTTTATAAATTTAAGTAAATAGGTGACTATGGAATTTATGAAAATTTTGTGTACATAAGTAGTTATCAAACACTTGTATATGAAAGAAACTTATATTATAAATCGTACACTAATTTAATCCTACGGTTTATGGCCAACACGTCCTAACAAATAAACTAACTAAAAATTGGTCATGCTACTTAACTATAAAAGCTTTCTTACTAATAATTGTCCATTGTTTGAGGGTTTGTATTCCAACGTAGAGCAGTTATTAAATTTGGGAAGAGAATCTCGCTTGTTGCTTCTGTTTGTAATGTTTAAGAAAATTGACTGGCACACGAACTCGGCAGAATTTTTGACAATATCACTTACTTGTGCGTCACACGCCTACAAGTTTTTAATATTTATCTTGCATCACTATAAATCCGCGAACATATGGGCATAACCCTCGCGAAACTGGAAGAGTAACACTTCTTTCCAATTCTTTTTACTAACGTGATACGAAGTGGAATATTCTATGTCATGCCAGAGAACGCTACCCGCAAAACTACGTTCCTCTCTACTTCTTAACCACGGACGGCCCCATTGGAAGAAGCTATGCGTCTTTTGGCTAAGCCTTGAGTTATATAGACTAATTTCCTACCCTAATAATTACGTACGCCATTTTCTGTTATCCAATGACTGAACTGAACCTCCCACAAAACAAGATTTCAGAAACCAAATCCAACCCCTTTTTAGATGAGAATCACGGAAGCAATTATTCTCCCACGGGTTTAAATTATCTTTTACTTTCTACGAATTACTTAAATATGGCAATGTGGAATCTACCTATGGCGGCCGTAGTCTGGCATTAACAAAGACCGGCTAACCTACTTGAGCCGAAATGGATTTTAAATACAATGGATGTCTCCAGACTACTTAAGATTACTTGTAATATTTGAACAAATCAAATTGGAAATAGTGTCCGCTATTATAATGTTTTGTTTCCTATAATCCGCTGTAAATCAACGAAAGTATTAAGAAGGTTAAGCTTTTCAAACTGAAATTGGTTTTCTTTATTTACGCTAAAAAGGTACTAAACTTTTAAGAGGTTTATTGTATTTGACTTACGATGGGGTCTAGAGCTTTAAATGATGACTTGCCGCTGGAATTTACTAGCCCGAAGCTATCGGTAAATGTGGTCTTTTATTATAAAGGATCCTAAATAAAATGAGGTGATTTATTGGTGTAAATTTTTGTTTATACTTTATTCAAGTTACTGAATTTTTAATTAATTAATTTGTTTAATCGTTAACATTACAAAATAATGTTACAACCTCTTTGATGAAAGTGAATTCTTTAAATCGAGTTTCGAAAAAACTTTCTTATTACTTAACCTCGCTAAAATAATATCCATTGACGTTGTTTATTACTATTACATTGATTTATTCTTCTAGCATTCTCGCATAATCTCATTCTACCATTGCTTTTCCTGACTACAATTCATTGATTCTCAAAATAGGTATTTCATTTCTCTAGGATACCCTCACTCAACTATTTCTCACCTTCATTCAATTTTTTTCTCTATCTCATGTACTTCTGAAATAGGGTTACCTTTTGCTGTAAAAGTTTCCTTATTGACAATTTCTAATTTACGTTCGTACTCTGCAGCAATTCTCGACTGTTCATCTACTAATTCTGAATATTTATTTAATGATGATTCTACTTCATCTTTTACTTCACCTTGATCCTTAATAGTTGTCACATCCATATTTAATCCAGCTACAATCATAAACTCATACTCAAACTTCATATTCGCTAACTCACATTTCGAAATCGCCATACTATTTATACTTGCAAACTTTTCTATTGTTCGGTGCTATCAAGTAACGTTTCTTTACGTGTATCAATTTTTTAATTAATTGTTGAATATTATTTTCAATAATATGTTCAGAAATCAGCAAGGCTTCAGCTTCTGTATCTATAAGTACTTTAACTGTTTTATCCTCTACATTTAAATATAAATATGTAATAAGTTTTATTTAAGTTGCCATCACTTTTTAATTAAAATTTTACAAGTTCTCGTTGATGTTCATATTAATTAATTTTAACGGATGTGCTTGGTCTGTCTCTTATTGAAAATCCTGCCTCGATGTCGATTCTCCCTTTTATGGTTTCTGCATACGTACGACTATTTACCCTCGTTGAATTACCTTCACGTTCTCCATTTCTTTGTGAATTTTCATTATTACTATTTTCTCTATTTACACTCTTACTTTCCAAAGTTCTCATGCCATTATTTCTTCCCACTTCCCTTCTTTGTGTATTATTCTGGTTCCAATTTGACCTATTGTAATTCCCGCGATTAAAATTTCTATTATTAATACGTTCATGTCCTGTACATCTCTGATATCTGACAAAATTTACCGAATGATTCCTAAACATATTCTCTGTTCTCCTCGGTTGGCATATTTCATCATATCTTTGTAAATACTCCAGAACTACGTCCTTGTCTACGATATTTTGCAAACCTATACACTGGATAACTTCCGCCTCAAAATGTCATGCCAAATATTTAATAATCTGTTTATCTTCCACTGGAGGATCTAATTGTTTCACCACACTGAATTTCTTAGCATATAGCTCTCTTGTTACACCTAAGTCTGTATTATATTGTCCCATATTTAAATCACCCCTTTCTCGAAATTGTTGATTATCCCACCAGAAATGTTTCAAAAATAATTATTCAAAATCCTTAAATATATTCAATTCATTTCTATTAAACTAAATAATATCTTTGCACTACTTTTCAACATTGATCTAACTATGTTTAATTTGGTTGTTCATCTAAGCTTCCCTGCACTAACGTCCTAACGTTATTTAGAAATATCTTGGGATTTAATTTATTATCGCCATAAAATTTGGAATATGCTCTTTTGAAACATTACTTTGACTCCACCTCATGGGTTCACCAAAATTTATGTTCTCCATGCTCTCCTCTAAATTCAATTTTGTTTCCAAAATAAGCAATTTGTCACGGTGAACCGCCGCTGCACTACACTAAGATACCATAGCTAACAACAGTCGAAGACTGGGAATGGGGAACTAAAGAAAACCCAAGAAAACAATTTGTCCTGCTGAAATAAAAAGATTATCATTTGATGTTTCCTTTATTTAAAAAATTCTAACCAAGTTGTATTTTTTTTCTTTCTTCAGTACTACATATTTAGAAATAGCAATGGTAAAAGACAAGCTAATTATGGTTCGGTAGTTTGAAAAACGGTGTTTAAAAACAATTTATAATACTACTTCTAATACAAATAATGAAAATGCGTGTTATTACATTGAATTCCAACTACAGACTGACGTTTGTACACCTCATTTAAACACGTCCGTTGGAGAAAACTATTCACATGCACATAAGCGAAATATGATTTGTCTAGTAACAAGTCCATTACACTATTTTAACAACTTCTAACATTATTAGCTTACAATAAGGGTGCAATTTAAAGTACATGCGCAAGTAAGTTATTACAAAGCACTAACAGTGCGGCGCAGGTACAATCAACAGAAGTAACTTAAACACTAGCTAAAATTAGTAAGCCCGTAAAACCCCAATCGAAACATTTGATACAAAGAACAGAATGTTTTGCAAGCAGGATTCACAAATGGCACATTTGCAAGACTAGAGATAGTTACTATCTAAATAAGAAAAGTATCTGAAATAATGCTAATGAAACCATGCACAAGTCGCCACAACCACACGTGTACTATATATAATAAGAATATAATGTTTGCTTCAAAAGGGAATTAATGTAACGACACTTTGACGAACAGTTTTACCGACACACTTGATATACATATTGCTGGTTTACTGTTAACGAAAAAAGAATTAGTACGATGTCATCAGATAAACAAACATTGAAAATAGATTTCGGTACGCTATGCGCACGGTTACAGTAAGTATTTCCATTAAAGCTTAAAGTATGTTAATACACAATGGTACAAGTGACAATCGTAAAAAGTTTAGGTGTCTACTGTGTGTTAGTATTAGGTGAGATTTTCATACACTTCTCACTCCTCTATAAACCACACTTAATGAGGGTAATCATCATCTCTCAGAAAGCAACAGTAATACTTAGAATCCGCAGAAGTCGATCATATAAACATGTAGCGCACGTATACCTTCGGTACAACCTAACCCTACACGAGCTCCAAGAGATTAAAAGGTTGTAAATCATCACCCAAGGGGCACCTACCAAATATACAAACGAAGCCAGTAGTAGAGAGAATTAGAACATCACGCAACAACGTGCTTTGTGAGGACAAAGCAAAAATAAAGCATTACATAGAGCGACCTATGAATTGCTTTCATAATCACCTTTTCAACTCAAATATGAAACATATTTTTAGATAGGCGAAAAAGGGAATTTGTAGTAACCGCTAGAACTGAGTAAAGTGGGTTGCCTAACTTAATATAATTTAAAATAAGCGACAATAGTGGAACTATAATATTTAGGGAAATATTTTTAAGTAGAATAATAAACCTAACAAATTGCAAAAATCATTAACATTAAAATTTGAGGAAAACTTCGATGCATCTCTTCAATAATGAATCCCTTGTGCTGAAGAATCTTCTCATCAACTTTTTGAATTAACTCTTCACTGATGACACTAGACTATTCAAATCGATCATTTGTTTACAACATTTCTCTTTTCATTGAACAATCTGTACTACTTACGCACATTTCCATCATGCCTTACTCCTTTCCCATATATCAACAATTTGTTACGTTTTTTCTATGCTGTCAATCACTGCATGCCTGGGGCGTAAATTTTATTACGCCCCAAATTTGATTGCAAATATTGCCGTCACGGGTAAATTCAACAAAATAAAAAATATGACAATGACTTTCTTGTTCGCTGAAGCTAAAGTATTCTCCGCTCGTTTTCTGGAGGTTAGGATCGCGTGCAGGTAGTTTCTACTATGTTTGGTCAAATTCTATAGGTAAAGTGAGTATACCTACACTTTTACAGAAGACGAGATGTTCTTTTAAGTAATTAAGGGGAGGTGCGAAAATAGAAAGAAGTCACTTTGCAGGAGCTAACGCGCACACGCGTTTAATCTGTTCGATGATCGATAGTCAAGTGCCTTGACTTAAAATACGTCTTCTCACTAGACTGATGATATCCCCTCCATACCATGCTTCTTATGGCAAACCGCGCTAACCACATAACATTCCTTTCCGTGAAAAATACGTGCATTTGCGGGATACAGGCAATGAATTATCGGATTATTGTCCTCTGCTTTGTGGGAAATTAGAATCGTAAAACTTTACACGTAATAGCTTAATTACATTTAGGATGGGAAAAAGCTTTCCCATACTGGATTCAAAAATCCCCTAATTTTAATATTAAAACGAAATTTGATTCAGCCAATAAGCCCAACAAATTTGTGTGCAAGATAACAAGTCCTGGTGTTAATAAACAACTTGGAAATCATATACTAGATTTTTTACATTGTCCAGATGCACGTTTAAGGGAAACATTTGCGTCTACTTTCACCAAAGAACATGGTATTACGCGATTGGAAGCGACAATATACAACTGTACAATTGGAAACTATGTCAGTGCAGAACAGGTGCTAATTCCTTAAAAGACTGTTTAACCTTATTGAAAGATAGTTATACTTCCTAAAGGAGCCAATGTACTTGGTACCACTTGCCAAAATATGGAGTAAAGTATCAGACAAGCTACAAAATAGCTGCTGTTTAGTGTATAATACCCTGCTACAGTACGTGTTTTGGGAGAATGGCAATACAAAGAAATTGACTGGTTTGCAAATTAAGTAGTCCGAAAATGTTGCACACGTGCTACATTAAAGCAGGTAGTACATATTTTACACAATCTGCAACACCATATTCTACAATTCCAAAAGACATAATCATTTCGTAATTGGGGTTGATAAATACGCCTAACATTCGCCCCAGAAGTTGTTCTACAACGCGTAAATATTGGTAGTAAACTCTATTTGTTTACGCTAAAGGAAATTGCCCCGTTATGCACGCCATACGCTGTAAGTGGAAGAAAAAGACAGTTGGAATTAGAGGAAATGGATGCAAAAAGGCGAAAGTCGGACTACTTGGAAAACACTGCGACAATACGCGAACAATACAAAGATGTGTTAGAAAAAGGACATCTTATTAGAGAAAATGCATAATAATTAAAAGATTATTTTATGTGCCAATGGACTGACTTAGATACATCCGGGTTCTACAAGCTGTATGCATTTGTGGTTAGTAAGAAAGACTCTTTTAGTTATGTAGGCGTCCTTGTGGAAAAGGATGGTACTAAATCCGTATACTTTTTAAAAGATTATTCTAAAAAACGTATTTATCACAATGGCAGATAACATAGACGAACTAAGGAATGCGGCTTTCGTAACCTAGGTATACACCGCACGCAAGGGGGTTCCGCTAAACATTGTATATTTGCCTAGTATGGAACCTTTCGGCTCATTTAAAACTGAAGGTCCTACAACCTAAAGCGACCCTATATTCCCAAAAGTGGTGGACATGCAACTACGTAACAGTGAGTGGGAGAATAAAGATTCCCTCCAAACCGACAAGAAGAAGTCGATCAAGCTAACAAGATACGTATGCAGGATATAGTGGGAGAACCGCGATTAAAAGATTGTCACAAGCTGCAAGAATTACACGAAGAAATGGATCTGGTTGTCGGTGGAATCAAAGACATTATATATAGAAACAAACTTCGGTACATTATGCAATTCGAAAACCTAGACAGTCTCTATGTATCACACTATTGGCTAGAAAAGGAGATAAAGGACTTGGGTGTCGAGTTAAATTTTAAGCTGCGAATAAAATTAGATAAAATTAAAACCACTCCCAACAAACATAAAGAAAAAACCGTTTTCTGTGTATAACTTTGTATTAAAATTAAGTTTAAATGGCTATATGCTTGGTATTAAATATTTTTAAATTATGTAATGTATAATGTCCGAATAAAAATTTTTATAATAGTATTACATTGCTCTTTATTTACGACATCTTCACGACCTTGGTAAAGTAGCCGAAACTAGGTAACCGAGAGAATAGCAAAGTGGTGAATTTACCTATATGACTGATGGACTACACACACCAATTGCAAAACCATTTTGTGACAATATAATGTTGGTTAAAATTTGCGACCTTTCTGACGCCGAACAAACATCTGCAAACAAAAGGATGTTTATCCTAAAAAAAAAGAAATTTGTAGTGCATTTGAGAGCCATCTACGAGGAAAGTTCGACCGATTTGTTTCCGCTAGGCATGGTGTTAAAGCTAAGCTTTCGTTTTCTCTGGAAAGCACTATCAAGATGGGCCAGGGAGTGAAAGAAATTGTGAAAAAAGAAGACCTCGAAAGTATTAATAAAAAATTCCAAAATCCTATGTGTTCCGTACAAAGTAGAACTAGCAGATGTTAAGTTGGAAACTTTATTGGAGGAACTACTTGATATATTAGACGGACTCAAAAAAGATTATTACTATCTTTTTGATATGCATGTAACCCACGATTTTGCTGGCATATTTAGCAAGATTGAGATGTGTAATTATTTAACTACAAACTATAACTTTTGCTACAAGGGCGAATACGAAGAAAACTGCAATGTTATAGTTGACAACGATAAAACTGTGGCAACCGATTGTTTAGCATGGCTAACAACCAATGCAAGAATTAAGATATACAACAAATTTGTGTGTCAGATAACAAGTCCTGGTGTTAATAAGCAACTTCGAAATCATATAGGTACTAGATTTTTTACGTCGTCCAGATGCACGCTTAAGGGAAACATTCGCGTCTACTTTGACCAAAGAACATAGTATTACGCGATTGGAAGCGACAATATACAACTGTACAATTGGAAACTATGTCAGTGCGGAACAGGTGCATAATCCCTTAAAAGATTGTTAAACCTTACTGAGAGATAGTTATACTTCCTAAAGGAGCCAATGTACTCGATACCACTTGCCAAAATGTGGAGTAAGCTATCGGACAAGCTACAAAATAGCTGCTGTTAGTGTATAATACCCTGCTACAGTACGTGTATTGGGGGAATGGCAATACAAAGAAATTGACGGGCTTGCAAATTAAGTAGTCCGAAAAATCTTGCACACGTGCTACATTAAAGCAGGTAGTACATATTTTACACAATCTGCAACACCATATTCTACAATTCAAAAGACATAATCATTTCTGAATTGGGGTTGATAAATACGCCTAGCATTCGCCCCAGAAGTTGTACTACAACGCGTAAATATTGGTAGTAAACTCTATTTGTTTACGCTAAAGGAAATTGCCCCGTTATGCACGCCATACGCTGTAAGTGGAAGAAAAAGACAGTTGTAATTAGAGGAAATGGATGCAAAAAGGCGAAAGTCAAACTACTTGGAAAACACTGCGACAATACGCGAACAATACAAAGATGTGTTAGAAAAAGGACATCTTATTAGATAAAATGCATAAGAATTAAAAGATTATTTTATGTGCCAATGGACTGACTTAGATACATCCGGGTTCTAGAAGCTGTATGCATTTGTGGTTAGTAAGAAAGACTCTTTTAGTTACGTAGGCGTCCTTGTGGAAAAGGATGGTACTAAATCCGTATACTTTTTAAAAGATTATTCTAAAAAACGTATTTATCACAATGGTAAACATGTAACTACGCAGCAGTGAGTGGTAGAATAAAGATTCCCTCCAATAAGAAATTAAAGTTTCCATGTACGTAGCACCAGCCATTGGGAAATAGTAAAAATGTTAAACCTATAAAGGTGATTCTTGATTGTGGTCTGGAAAATAGTAGTTTCCTTGGGCTAAATAAAATAGCTTAGACTGATTAATGTATACGATCATATATTCCCGTATGCATACACACACACTCAGAGGTGCGCATGGACAGGGGTGTGCATTGGCATGGGTGTGCATGGGCAGGGGTGCGCGTGGGATGTGTCTGGGCGTGCACGAGGAAAGCGGAAGTTAACAGTCACCAAGCATATAATTCTTTATTTGGGTGGCATCGAGTACTTGCTGGTGTATGTATCCGGAGTAAAAACACGATTTGTACACGCAGCTTATTAATAAAATTAGTTTATCTAGCAAAGATGACAAGTGTTACGTTATCCCTGGATGTGTATTAACCTATGCATGGAGTCATAAAGATACAGGTCTAAGATAGTTGTTTATATTTGTATAGATTTTGTAAATCTATTGTATATTAGTTTTAAGATCCTATAATTTTTAAGTTCTTCTTCTACCTTCCCTTCTTCCAAATCCTTCCTGCTTCTATCCTGGTGGACAGAGTGTACGTGTTACCTCCAAGTGGTGTTCGCTGGACAACCAATATTTTATCGTCTTTGTAATCGGCAAAATGTTGGTTGACTAATAACGCGTACCAGTTGTAATTATTACATTTAATAAATTACTAAACCTAGTCTATGCGTTTTATGTGGAAGTATGTGGAGATATGTGGAGGGATGTCGAGGGATGTGGAGGGATGTCGAGGGATGTGGAGGGATGTGGAGGGATGTGGAGGGATGTGGAGGGATGTGGAGGGATGTGGAGGTATGTGTAGGAATGTGGAAGTGGAGAGATGTGGAGAGATGTGGAAGGATATGGAGGAATGTGGAGGTGGGAAAGATGTGGAGGAATGTGGAGGGATGTAGAGGAATGTGGACGGATGTGGAGGGATGTGAAGGGATGTGGAGGGATGTGGAGGGATGTGTGAAGGGAAGTGTGAAGGGATGTGGAGGGATGTGGAGAAGGTGGAGGAGGTGAAGGGTGTGGAGGGATGTGTGGAGGGATATGGAAGGATGTGAAGGGATGTAGAGAGATGTGGAGGGATGTGTAGGGGGCTGTGGAGAGATGTAGAGGAATGTAGAGGGATGTGGAGAGATGTGGAGGAATGTGGAGGGCGGTGGAGGTATGTTGAGGTAGGCGGAGGAGGTGAGGAGGAGATGTGGGGGGATGTGGAGGGATGTGGAGGGATGTGGAGGGATGTGGAGGGATGTGGAGGGATGTAAAGGGCGATGGAGGGATGTGTGGAGGGATGTGGAGAAATGTGTGGAGGAAAGTGGAGGGATATAGGGGAATGTAGAGAGATGTGGAGGGATGCGTAGGGAGCTGTGGGGGAATGTGGAGGGATGTAGAAAGATGTGGAAAGATGTTGTGGGATGTGGAGGGATGTGGAGGGATGTGGAGGGAGGTGCAGGAGGGTGGAGGAGATGGAGGAGGTCCCAAAACCGGTCTTCTCCGTCTACTGCCACTTATTCTTCTAAACTTTAAAATTTTCATCTGATGTAGTTTCATCCCAATGTTTAACACCTACTTGTGAATTTATTTATTTATTACTGTAATTCTTTAATTTGTTGTTGAAGAATGCCAGTTTTTTTTTGTACAAACCTTAATTATATCTTGGATCACAGCTTAAGTCGTTTACACTGCTATCAGCACATTTATAAAACTAGACGGAAAAAGTGTATACGTTGACGACCTTTAGTTGTATTGCAAGTGTTTATAAAAGTTTTTTAAAAATTCGTTTGTTTACATTATTGAATGAAATTTACTGGTATATTTAACTACATTATTTTCAAAAACTTACCCATGTCAATTACTTCTTGATATATAAAAGGCCTCAAGCCCTTCGCGAAACCAAAATTGGTGTTAATATCTTTAATGCGATTGTAAATTTGTTGTAAGTGATCGGGCCATGTATGCTTTGCTGCATCTATTCGGAAACCAGCCACTCCAAGGTCAATCAAATGATTCAAATAGGTTACAACTTTATCTTGCACATAAGGATTTCCCTAAAAATAACTTTCAAACTTCTTATTCAGATCTTTTAAACGTTCAAGTTCACAATTTCGCACCTTTTTGATGTCCTTATAGTCATTGATTTCACATGTTGGATTAAAATCTAAATGCGAGTATGGAATAGCAGAAAAGTTTTTTGCCCTAGGATCTGCTGTACTGTCCCCGGTGCCAACTACGAAAGCTTTTTCAGATTCACGGCACATATGATTGATTACAACATCAGCATATATTCTAAACATAAACATCGTTTAATACTATTATAATCGAAAGATCTCTTTCAAATACAAAGTTACAGTCATATTCTTACTTTAAATAGTATATTATATACTAAGGGACGTAAGTAGGATTTACCCTGATGAGACGGTTTGCAGCCCGAACTAAGCGAGGGTTGCAAATTGTCGAGGCACCGTAAATCTCTTACGTCCGACGGTATGTATATTATTTTTTTCTTTACCTCTAAATTCAAAATCATTAAAAATGCCCTTCAATTAAGTTTAAAATTCAAATAAAGATACAAAACTATTTAAAGTAGGCTTAGACCCGTAACCATGGATTTGTAGTCATGGCTTCTTTCATTTGGATGACAATCATTTACGTCCCAAGCAAAGTAAGTAAAAATTTACGTCCCGCTTCACAGCCATCCTAGTAAATGCAACTTACGGAAGGTCGTCTCAGTGACGTAAGTGTCACTTACGGCTAAGGTAGGATAAAACAAATTATAATCTAAGTACTTTGATTTACATATGAAACATTTTCGTGTTCCAGTATTTCAGACATACAATTTAACCCACGATTACCTTAAACATCAGAAACCACCCCATAATTTAAATTAATCATACACCGATTGAACAAACTTCTTCTAATTCTGTAATAATCAGTTAAAATTTAATTTAGCAATTAATTTAAAAACTCACGTACTTGGCATAAAATAGTTTTAAACAGCGTGCATAACTACCCTAAAATACAATAATTACGTAAACAGATTTATAAAAGCAAAACTTTTCAGAACTTTTTTAGTCAGTGTCAAATTGCGAACTGAACAAAAAGTTTTATCTAAAAACAATCTTTCCTAAATATTGACTCCTTTACAAAATTTTTCAAAGAAAATGGTAAATACAAATGTTTTTTATAATTAAAAGTTCTTTTAAATATATAACCGTATTTTTAAATTCTCCGATGGTTTTCCAGAACATTAAGACACACCTATCATGCCAAACCCTAAAGGGGATAGGTGTAGCTCATTTGCGTTACATTAGATAGAATCCAAATGAAAAAAGAAAAAATTAATCTTCAACGGGCAGACTAAACACGGATGTAGTTGGTATATTATGATTTCACAAATAGTAGTGTGCACTAAGCATGACACTTCAATTATTTTTAGTTGTATAGAAAGAATTCGGATAATAAATGCATGTAAACCACAAAGCCATAGTTATATTTTTTTTATAATACATGGTTGAACGCAACTCAAGTCAATAAGTTATTTAAAAACCGCAAAAAAAACAGCTTTCAATATTACGTTTTACGATGTGAGTATGGGAAATTACCCCGGTTAGTAGTTTAAATAAAACTATTACACATGTTCATGTCATTTAAAGCATTAGAATAATTAAAGAAGTAAATAACAGTGAAACTATTATTATGCATGTTCCATACCGTAGTTATTCCAAAAATGAGAGAGTTTTTTACAATTTTTAGTAGAATCGGGCATAATTAACGCTACATAGAAACACGTGTAGTTATAATACAAAGTAACCCTGACAATATAATAATGATACCATACTATGTAGTTAATCAATTAAACGTAAACGTTTATTTAGCAAAACTCGGAAATATCAAGTTACACGTAATTTCAGCAGAAATATAGAACAAATACAATTTTAAAATGTTTTCAATGTATCCATTAGGACTGCTGAGAAAATGAAATAGCCGTGGCACATGATCTTTACATGATGAAACCCTATGGACCTACACATCTTTTACGTACTTTAATACAAACTCAGCATTAAGACCGCATCCTCGAAGGCATGTAGTGTGCGAGAAAGGGGCAGGTGCTAGACACCCGACGGAAAACAATTAATTAATTACAAGCGAGCCGCTAACAAGGACCAGTTATTATTGATAAATGGAAGACGCAGGGTGCCATTGACTAGAGATTAGCCACCGGGTATTTAACGTCGTGATATCCGCAAATAACTCATAAAGATTCGAAATCTAATTTAGACAGTTTGACTTCAAACCAACTTGGTTCAAAATTAATTGATCCTTTTGCAGCGTAAACTCGAACCTGGCGAAATAGAAATCCTTATTTAAACTGGCATTCTACTGTAACATTATTAGATATTTACAAATTGTTCTTATTCTTTTGTTGAATACATCTGTGCATGACGCTTGTTCAATTAAATATGAAATTATGAAACATACACCCAGTCTAAAATATAGTATTCCAATTTTATTAAATGCATAAAACCTGGACATTCAAATTTTACTTTAAAGATTAAATTACTATAATAGGGCCGTTAAGATTATGACTAATTGAAAAAGAAATTGATTTCTGTAATTTCACAGTTCTGTATAGGCACATATTTACAGGAATAATCTTATAATATAGATTTAAGTGATGCAGTGAGGTGAAGTTGATGTTTTTTCTTTAACTAAAAAATAGCTTGATTGTAAAATAAACTCAATTCCACCAGAATGCCCACTTAAGTGGGATCCCAGGAGCGCTTGTCCTCCACAGAATTATCACTGGACCAGATTAGTTAGCGCCCATAAATTTAAAACAGCATTGGAAGCCTTTCAAGATAAGTGTAATTGATAACGTAGCTTGAAATTGCACCTATTTAATTGTTTCATTTTACGATTTTTTCCATTTTTTCTTTGTTTCTATAGGGGCCCGCTCGCACATGACTGTAGTTAACACCTTTCATTTATTGCGGGCTTCCCGTTCCTTCTGGCAAATTCCAAATTTACTAATTTAAACCTACATTGACCCGTAGCATAAGTAGGTTTTGCAAAACTTCCTTTTCTTAATTTTTATTTTGTAGCACCTTTAGACTCAGTTAACGATCTCTTCCTGCACTGAAGTACTTTCCTCGTTAACGTTCATTCATCGCTTCATACAAACGCTTTTTTTCTTGCAGCTTTTAACTTTCCTTCTTTTTGCACTTTTATCCACCACATCCTACACGTCGTCCGTAGTCTATCTCGTTTTTCGAACAACTCACCTGTTCTTTGTACACTCTCTTTACTTACACTTGCCATCCATTCTTTCTATATGACGAAACCTTCTAATGTTCATTTTTCATGCCGATTTATCGATTTGGTATTTGAACTATAAGCATTTATTATCCATTCATTAGTAAACATATTCACAAGTTGTTAACCTCAACTCTCGATACTCTTAATTTATGATTAAGGTTCAATCGTGCAAATTTCGGTACTTTCTAACAAGTTATAAAGTTACAAAGACTTACGATTTATGGCTTCTCGAACTTTTCTCAGAGTCGTGATGATAGTGTCTTCTTCAGATTGTATAACGTTGTTGCCTGCCAATGACTGTTGTAGTGCCCTAGGGAAAAGATAAGGAAGGAGGAACAAAAATTTAGAACACTACATCGAAGCATGCGGTAGCGGCGCTCGTTCAAAAAAACGCAGTCGCACCGTGAAGTCCGGCGCTAAAGTGTCTACGTAATTCACTAATGTCCCAGAACTTTTTTTGTCCATCGCAGGATTGGGAAACCTGCTGATATATTATATCTAATTAGAATAGAGAAGGCCGTCACTTGAAGAGCGCGTGTTCACATTATTTCTCCGAGAGCGATAAAAGAATACAATAGATTCAATAGATATATCAATACAATAAGATCTGTGGCTAAAAACAATCTTTATAGCAATCATCATGATATACTGTGCCAGCTGTATGCAAGTCTCCTACAAAGCATTGCAATAGCGTCACCCAATTTACCGTTGCGCTCTTTTGCATGACCTAAAAGAAGTTCGTCAAAATTTGCTGTTCGTACCGGGTAAACCTGTCTATGCCTATCTGTTCTGTATAGCAAAACAGACACTTTGCTTTAAAATCAAATTGTAGTTGGGTTGAACTCAAACATGATTGCGAACATGATGGTCCAGATTCTCAGTTTAAAGGAGTTACTTTGAAATCCCTTACAATTGTTTGAAATCTCGTATACTGTTTCCTACAAGAAGCAACAAGAACGACATTTTTGTTACCCTCAAAATGTTCACGTTTTCTTAATTCACTTGTCTCTAGCAACACATGAATTCCTTTATCACCAACATCGCACCTCCCATTTGTAACAGTTTCCTCACATATAATACATTTTTCAGACATATTCAGTAACTGTACAAATCGTATGATGAATAAATACTAAGCAAACGCTAACGTACTGTACGTAAACATGCATATAAAGCAATACTAAAACTGAAGGGATCTGACAGAGGTAATGCACGATGCTGTGAGAGAATGTTATGAGTGAGGGAAGCATGCGTGTCGCAGATACTCGTAGGTGTTTATTTATTATGGGGTAATATCCTGAATAGTTTAATTGGTTAGACTGTACGACACCTAATTTTGAAAATTTTGCTTATAAAATGACGTGAGTGTCTAATAGTTCGAAAAATCACAAGTGCGAGACTATAGGTTGATTTAATCGTTTATCTATACGAGCCCGTGGTGCACATTTAACGTTTCTGATTGATTATATTTTGTATGAGGGAAATAATCTGTTTGAATTACCATCCAAACGTGCATTTGTTCAAACTAACCCCATATTAAGGGGATTTAAAAACTATGTTGGTATTTATTTCCCTCTAAATTTGAAACTATTAATCCTACAGAAACATAATAGAGACCATTTTTGTAGAAAATTTTATGTAGATTAATTTCGCATTTTATATTATTTTCTAAAACTCCTAGTTTTTGAGATATTTACGACCATTTGATACTAACGATTTAAAATCTCCTTCACCTAAACACAAGCTTCACTCAAGCATCGAGCTAACAGCATCGACACCGTACCCACCGACATCGAGTTTTACGACTCACCAAGCAAGCCTGCAGAATTTACTGTGGCGACTACCAAGTGCCCGAGGAGTAAAATCCGCCATAAATGTCAGAGACGCGTATTTGTGAGTATATTGCTCTTGTATATTATTAATCTGCCTAACGTATACAGCTCATACATATTATTAATCTTTCGTTAGTCTTTAAGTTGTAAATACGTGTTATGGCTGGTTCTCTTGTAGATATTGATGCGCCTTTTATTCCACTTCTGATCAGAATAATTACATTGGAATGTAAGCAAAGGGTTTGTACACAAAAGATGATTGATATGCCCTTGCGGGTAATGGACTAGATTGACAGGTACAAGAGTTTTGCATTTAACACCTTTACCAAAATTACAATAGAAACATTTGAGATATTATTTGCATATGGTATGTTCTTGAACGATTGGTTAAAATATAATTGCCGTGATGAGCGTTAGTAAGTTCAGTTCTAATTGAAACTTTGATTGCATTATGAGTTCAGAATTAAGCTTTAAAAGTATTGATATGAAATGAATTAGTGGTACATACTGTTTAATATAAATTGCCCTTTGTGATACAAATTACTTGGATAGTTAATGCTTCAACAGTAATTAATTAGTATAAAAAGTTAGTATTTGTACTGTTGGCGATTAGCAAGAAAGAAATTGTTGCGAAAGCCTTTAGAAATCCATTGCAGCTACGAGTTGTTGAAAAGGCTTGTATAATCAATTTGATAATAAAGAACTGCTGTTTGTGCAAATAGAGTCTTCGTTATAATATATGATTTTGAAATATTTTAATAACTCCTTCGCACTTCAAAAAATACTGTATTTCTCCTCTATAAACTACAACACAGTAATAAGACCATCTAAAGTGCGCTGTGTCACAAAACCTTGTTCTGGCGTCTCTACCAGTCGCTATCAAAGTGAACAATTGATGAATAATACTAATAATACATTTAACTGATAGATTTTATACATATTACTAATATTTGAATTTTGTACCTACCATAATAACCATCCTCGTCCGGGTTGGGTAGGTTATAATAAAAACAGTGGTTGTATTTTTGCTGTTAGGGTATTTAAACGGATATTTGACTTGAGCGCTCTTAAAACCATTAAGTTCACCCTTGGGGGCTTCATTTTTATAAAAAAATAAAATATCATTGGTTTAAAACATAAACACGGGAGATAGCGCTGGTATGTACGGGAGGATTTTATTTTACTTTGTAATAGATAAAGATGTTACGTGCTCTTAACACGAGGTGTATTAGAAAATTATTTTTCGTCTTGTAATGAACGAAGGTGTTATATGAACTTAACATCTTCATCCACTAGGATTACACCTCTGCACGGTGTACCTAACACCCTCATTCATCAGTATCTCTGAAAATACAGCAATTTGAAACATGAAAAGGGGGACATCATAGAAGACGATCATACCATCTTCTTACATTGAAAATCCCTTCTAATGTTTCTTGATCTGTTAATTGATGATCGATACTCAAAGTTAAAATATTCTGTTATTTTATATTTACTGTGAGGGAATGTAGCTTATATTTTAAATTTTATATTGTCAAACGTGTTTTATATTTTTATATTAGCTAGGGCAGCACAACATATATTTTACTCCATTTGTACCTATTTTTTATATTTTGTTCCTATTTTCAATTATCGATTTATTATCTGACTATTATTCAAATTTAGGCTTTTATAATTACAACTTTCCCGAAAATATCGTCGCATGATTACTACTTTTCACAGTAAATATTTCAAAAGAATTCTACACAAATTTTCTAAATATTTTTGAATTAAGAAAATTAAAAGAATATTGCTTGGCACAAACTAAACTTCTCCCTCCCTCTTCTTCGCGCATGTCAGCTGGTCAGCTAGTGTCAAAGATTTTCCAGTAGTTATAGCTTACTTAAAATGATAACAAAGTTGTTATTCTACGTAATCAAAGACAAAGAATTTCTGAACAAAAACATGAAATCTGTTTGAAACTAAACAAAAATATATATTAGAAGTGACACGATTTTATCGCTTACTACTACTATATAGGATTTGATCGTTTTTCAAACCCGGGTTTTAAAATTAATTTGTCACATTTGAAAATCGGCTTTAAATTAAGAAAACCGGTTAAAAAGAATTCAGTTATTATGTAAAAATTAATTTTTAACTTATTTGATTTGCTATTCATTCTATGCAAACGGCACTGGGCAGCAAACACATTTTTTTCAACGTTACGAGTTGCGTTGGCCAGTGTTTGTGCATTGTGCACTGCGCACGTAGAAAAGACGTGCCCGCTTAACCGACTTATTTTATACTCGCTGTATGTTTGTTGTGGTTTGTTTAGTATTCTTCTTAATCTTCTTTGGGTATTAAACCACTCATAGTTTTTAAAATTATCTTTATTAACGTTTCGATCCATAACCTAGGATCGTTTTCAAAATTATTTTGAAAGAAGATTAAGAAGACTTATTTTATGTTAGTACATATGTGCAATCCGTCACGAGTCAAGACTGGTTCGCTTAATCTTGGAAAGTGAAAACTGGGAACAAAAATATAAAGTTGTCCTAGTTGGAAAAAATAACGGAAGTATTAATATTTATTGTATAATTTATTATATAAATTTCTTCTGTCAAAAATTAATGTAAAATAAAAAATAAAATAAAAGTTCAGATTACA
The DNA here is from genome assembly GCA_036346225.1 of Platerodrilus igneus. Lineage (NCBI taxonomy): Eukaryota > Metazoa > Arthropoda > Insecta > Coleoptera > Lycidae > Platerodrilus > Platerodrilus igneus. Next base: position 5,988,916 of record JARFIW010001600.1, on the reverse strand, counting down.
AAAGGATAATGGAAGTTCTTAACCAGACATGAGAACGGATGTGAATACATTGTATTCCAGACGTAACTTGACACTGCAGGTGCAGGTTACAATAGACTGTAAGAAACTTATTGTTAGAATTAAGATTGTTACTTTCTATTGCATAAATGAATAAAGAAAATAGCAGACATGAGCTTTGCAGTTCCCACAAGCAATGTGAGGGGCAGGGACGACATAAATATCCCCAGGAGCCCAAGATGTCCAGTCGGTCTCGAGCTTTACAACTTTAACATTGTTGTTTGTTCAAGTTACTCAAATTTAGTTTCATTAATTTAATTAGTGAAAGTAATTGAAAAGTAATTTTGATTGTTAAAAGCGTTAATGAATATAACGCAGCCATTTGTTAATTTCCATTGTAATTTCTGTTTTAAATAAATTTGTTAGAAGTGTTTTTGGAAGAAGCCTTTTTAAAAAGCCGCTCCAAGACGCTCAAAATCTAACTAACGTTGCAACATAAATTGTCCTCATCAGGCTTCGGAATTAGATTAACAAAATTCCTAAAAAATGTGTAGAATTCTTTAAATTGCATTAATATTAATAGTTAAAATAATAAAATTGTAAAATAAACTTCAAAAATATTTATTTAAAAGCTTTAATTTCATTTTTAGATAAAAATGAATAAGTCGGAAGTTTGGGATAGTTTCAAAAAGTTAGAAATATACAAGACCACCTGCAATCATTGTAATAAAATGTTGAGCTGCAAAGGATCATCTACGAGCAATCTACATAGTTATTTGAAAGCAGTTCATAAAATAATCATCGTAAAGAAATCAAAAACAATCGGCGGAGAAAAACGCCAGGATCTTCCTCTTTTGCAAAAAACAAACGAATATTTTGAAGTTTATGAAAATGAAAAAAAGTAGTTTAGAGAAAATCATATCAAAAGTTGCGGCAATAAATTGATTTTGTATTAATAGTATTACAAATAGGTCATTCATACGAGAGTTTTCTCAACAACAAGGATATTCATTACCTAGAAACAACTCTAGAGTAATGGATCTCATTCGTGCGTTTTATGACAATGTCAAACGTAAAACTATTATTGAATTAGATCAATAAAAAAGAAGAGAAAAAAATTCTCTATAACTTTAGACGAGTGGACTAGCAAAAGAAATTATAGATATTTAAACATTAATGTACACCACTAGGCAGAAGATTTCAATTTGGGATTAGTGCCAATAGCTCGTTCCTATGATGCTGAGAGAACATTAGAATTGGTATCTGAAAGGCTACAAAATTTCAATTTGAATATAGAAACTTACATAGTTGCAGCAACAAATGATGGTGCTGCAGTAGTATAACTATGGAGAAGCTGGGACAGCCCTTTTTAAAGGGTCATAAATATCTTGTAAAAGGTGTGTGTATTATGGAAAAGAGAAGTATGTATGTGTGAAGGTCATGTATGTGTAGGTGTGTGTGTGTGTGTGTTAGTATTAGTTAGGTTTGAGGATAACGATAGTATGGCTATGGAGAAGCTGGCCGGCCCTTTTTAAAAGGATCATAAATATCTTGTAAAGGGTGTGCGTATTATGTAAAGGAGAGGTATGTATGTGCAGGTGTGTGCGTGTAGGGTGTAGGGTATGTATGGTTTGTCGGTGATGTTAACGTGGAAGTCGTGCCGCCCTCGTGATAAAAGTGTGTGTGTGTGTGTAGATATCGATCGGGGGGGCGGTGTTGTTGTTGTTTTATTTTCGAAAAGAAAGGTATGTATCGTTATGTGTATAGGTGTGTAGGGGGCGTGCGTGTTTTAGTCTAAGACGAAATATCGTAAGGGCGCGCAAGTGGTGCGAACGTGTTTTTGTTTTAAGAGTGTGTTTTCGGGATTATCTCATCGGACACGTGCAAGACGTTTCAAGTAGTCTTTAATAATTTGAAAATGTTACGCTCGATGTGTCGTAGGCAATTATGATGAAGTATAAGAAGAATAAGGCTGGAAATAACCGCAAGGTTTTTATTACAGGTGTCAATAAGAAAAATTGCGTGCTGCGTTTGTATTTGAAAAAAAATTTCTCCCCTACTACGAATAATAGTTTCGTCGTCTTGGTAAAAGAATATCCAAAATATTTTTCTATTTATTATTGTGTAATTATTCGAACGGTAAACATCGTGTGTCGAAAGTGTAAAAATGTCTCAAGCTTCGGACGAATTAAAATTCCAGACGCGCCTACCTCAACGCGTGCAATTTTAAAACAATTGAAAAGTGCTTGCAACGTAGGTCGAAAACGTCACTATGAATCGATGCTGCTAAATCTGAAATGTAATCAGATCGTTTCTAATGCAAAAGCAAGCGTGATAGGGCGATCAGAGGGCAGGTATTAGTAAAAGAATGGATCCGGCGATAATACTAGTGCGAAGGACGACGACGAGGGTTATGCGAACGACGTCGAAGTCGACGATCCTGCTGAAAATTTCGATAGATTAACATCAAAGAAGAATGTCAAAAGACGTAGAACGTCGAACAATATCGTGTGGGTCGATTTGAAATCGGCTTTCGCCCGCAGGATACGTTCGAGTGCTGTGGTCAATTTATATCACATAGATCCCATGCAATTTTAGAAGATGCATTCGCCCTAATAGAGCGACGTTTGAGAAAATGTTTGAGAAAATTCGGATCTCTTAAAATTAATTTCGTGTTTAACGGTGAATACGTAAAGCCCAACGCATCAACATCATCGTCTTCAGAAGCCGTGGATACATCGTCATCATCATCATCGTCGTCATCGCTCAGACATTTTACTACTAAAAATTATAAAATTTTAAAAATTGAAGACTTTCAAACTCAAGTTAAACCCGAAGCCATTCAGGAATTGAACAATAAACTGGACGAATATACCGAAAAGCAGAGCGGGTTAGCTCTTTCGAGAATATTAAATTTAGGCGTCAATATAAATCATGCAGGAACCTATAGTATGCATTCTTAAGGAAGGGGGATAAGAAAATTGTTTACGAGATGATATGTTTATTTTTAATAATCATATACGTTTGTAATATAGAAGAATGTTGACGGTCGAAGATCTTACGAAATTACCGCTCGAGTATATCGAGAGGCATGCAAGTAAAGACGTCGCCAGAAATTTCGATAAATTACCGAAGTATTTGCAAAAACAATTATGGACGCATCGCTATTGTTTAGCGCATGGCTTACAATCGTCGTCGCATGCAGATCAGATAGATGGACCTCCTCTGCAAATAAAATCGTGTCCTGAATGCGCATGTTCTACCCCATATGTACGCGCGCACAACAACACATCGCAGCCCTGCAATAAAAACGTATGAATGCAATTAAAAATGCTCATTGTTCGAAATGACTCCTAAAGGACCGCCCGCAGCCGTCGCAGCATATCTCGCCTACTCTTTAATATGTAATAATTACCTATACATATTTAAACCGAGCGTGCCCTCCTGGCAAAGAAATCCGGTTCCCGTAGATCCTCCGAATGCATTCGTATGTTTCGAGGTTGTTGAAAATAAAGACGTTTTGGCATTGTCGAAGTCCGAGTCGTCACAACAACAACAACAAATAAGATGCTCTCGCTCTAAAGATTGGAAACGTATGGAATTAATTACCATGCAGCTGCAACAGCAATGGCAGCAGCAGCAACAGAATCATTCGGAAGAAGTTCCCTTATCGCCATCATCAGAGACGTCGTCGTCGTCGTCATCGTCCGCGGTATCGAGAGACCTTTTAATTTATAAAAGTTATCTAGGAGGAGGAGGACGCCTTCAACGACGACGAGAAATAGAAAACGTAGATGGATCTGGCGACGGCGAGGACGGCGACGACGACGACGACGACGGTGCCGAATGGTTGAACAATGGATCCGCGGGCGATTGTGTCGGAGACGGAGTTGGCATCGATCCTTTTCTGATGTTTAAAATAAGATTTAAATATAATAGCAGTTTTACGGAGACCGAATGGTACGTCATGCCATGGAATCATAAACGAATCGCCTTCGAAAGAGAAAGAGAGCGAGAAAAAAAAGATCGAGAATTTGATAGTTCAGATGGTGTATGGACGTATTTAGAACACATCGTACTTATGCAATTAATAGGAGCGTGGGCATACTACATCTATTACAAATATAAAAATAAACTATGCGCGCATGAGCAACATCGTTTGAGCTCGAACGAAAACCTACGCATGCAAAATAATTTTCAGTTCTAACCGGGAGGTATCTTCGTTCAGGGTGTGTATGTGTGCGTGAAATTTTGCACTTAATTAAATAGCAATTATGGTGAAGTATATTCAAGACGAAAATAATCATACAAGTGGTGACGACAGTCAAGTATTTTTAAATAACGATGATGATAACGTAATTTCGTCATCTTCATCATCTACGTGTGCAGTATCTGGATCGCCGCAAGTTTTGTCAGGTATTCATGTCTACGATAACGATCAGGCGATGGATCCCCTGATATGTAGCACCGAATACCGATTGAATTCCTCCAAGGCGAATGCGCAATGGTGCGCTCACGGTCATACGATCGAAGTGGGCTTAACCAAACGATAGAGCAATATGGATTTTAGCCCTGTTATCAGACTTATATGCCCCAACAGATTTTGTAAAGAAGGCGAATTGCAAATGGACGAAAACGAGTGGAAAGATTTGTCGTCTATCAATATCGAACATAAATTTAGAAAAATTTTTTCCAACCGCTCGGATACTGCCACGGTTGCATCTGCAGGCGCTACCGCCGCCTCCGTAGTCGCAGACGTATGGCACTGGAGGCGTGAAATGCATCAGACGATCGACGGATACTTGGAAGTGGAATTTAAAGACGAATACGAGTCCATTCATAGAGTCGAGGTGCAAAACTGCTGCGGCTCTCGCCGCATTAGAATCAACAACAACAGGATCCGGATACAATGTTGCGCGAATTCTCTCTCCCGCGAAGAATTTGCAAAAGTGTTTACTCTAGCGCCTCTTATAATGCTCAAATTAGAAATATTGAAAGGACAAGATTTTCAAGAGTTCTACGATAGAAATATAGAGTGCGTCGCCACTTGCCTTCCCGAAGAGTTCGGAGCTTACGCATATAACAGGTGCAAGAGCAGTAGCGGCGACGGCGACGACGATGGAGGTGAAGGCGTCCCCCTCCTCGAGGATGCTGGACTTTATTCGAACGTGCAGGATCAAATCTTATGTCGAGTCGAGATGATAAGCGAATACGTATTTGGAAATCCATCCTTAAGTACCCTAAACGTTCGTTACGACATCAACAGACTCGGCTTATTAGAAATCACGCGCCATTTCCCTCACGAAATTGTCGATGACGTATTATGTTTATATCAAAAGAATTTAAATGTCGAAATGAAACCTTTGTATTTTAAAGATAGTGTATGATCCTTTTTTGTAAATAAAATTTATTCTGTATGCAGTTATTTTTATATATATATATATATATTTAAATTGTTACGTTATTGCAGGAGAGATGTTAGTCAATGTTGGTACACGGGGGTGAAGGGTTGTTCAACAACCTCTTAAATAAATTGCCCTTCGAACTGCACCTTCCTGGTCATAACTTCTGCGGTCCCGGAACCAGGCTACAAGAGCGTTTAAACGGCGGAGACAAAGGTATTAATCCTCTAGACAAAGCGTGCAAGCAGCACGACATCGCGTATTCGCATCACAAAGACGTGGAGCGCAGGCACGAGGCCGACAAGGTCTTGCAAGAAGCGGCTTGGCGGCGAGTCAAGGCCAAAGATTCTAAGTGGTCCGAGAAGCTCGCAGCGTTGGGCGTAACGGCTGCAATGAAAGCGAAACGCAAACTAGGAATGGGAATAGACAAGAAAATGGCCGTGAAACTGGATCGTCGACAGCGAGGAGGACGACGACGACGACGACGACGACAAAACGACGACGTCGAGTACGTCGATGCTCGGGTAAATTCAAAGACAATAACGGTAACGTCGGCAGAAAATGCTCCTTCAGAGGCGGTCTTATAAGTAAAATATCTAAAGAAATCAGAAAACAAAGCATCAAGAGTAAAGGACACGGAGATGCTTCGCATAATCGTCTCATTTCGAGCGCGATGAATGCTGCAAAATTATAGTCAACAGGATGGGAGGTCGTTCGAAAATTAAAGTACCGCGCATAATACCAGTGCCCAAGCGAGGAGGCTTATTGCCTTTGATTCCGATATTTGCGGGTCTTTCGGCGCTCGGAGCACTGGCCGGCGGAGCGTCGAGCGTCGCAAACGCCATCAATTCGGCCAAAATGCAAAGAGGTATTTCGACGAGAACGCGCGTCACAACAGAGCCATGGAAAAGAAAAAGTCGGCAGCGGATTGTATTTAAAGCCTCACAAGAAAGGTAGCGCCTTGTACTTGAAACCTTATCCGGGGGATTCAAAAAACGGATGACTTCGATGGTGCCGAGGAATGCTAAGCTCGCCACCACCACCACCACCACCACCACCCTTACACCTCCCATGCGCGCATTGACCGATCTCGATCTGCACAAATATGCTAAAGGTGTTCCGTATTTTAGAGGCGTGTACATGCGAGACGAGTTGCCGCTAAAAGACGCGACGGTAGCTTAGCACCGCCGTGGCGAAACGAAAGTGGTATTATAAATTTAGACGATGGATCCGGTCCGGGCACGCATTGGGTCGGTTATAAAAAAAGGGCCAATACGGTGATATACTTCGATAGTTTCGGAGACCTGAGGCCTCCCGAGGAAGTCTTAAGATATTTTCACGGTAGCGATATATATTATAACGTGGAAAGGGAGCAAGACTTTAACACGATCGTGTGTGGTCATTTAGTGTTGAAATTTTTACATAAAGAACCATAATGCCCTCGGAGCGCTACAGTCATGTCTAGGACATTCACGATATTCGGGTATGGAAATACCATCAGCAGCGGTACGCTATACCCACCTGTGAGACTGAACGATGGCGGTACGTACACCTGCGGCTTGGTGGGTCTTTACACGTGCAACACCGTTCGAAATATTTACGAGGGAAATAATAAGTTCTATTACGATAAAGATAAAGAAATCACCATCGACGAGGGATGCTACGAAATAGACGAGCTAAACACGTTCCTGAGAAAAAGATATTGAGTCGGCTAAAGCCAACAAAGAAATTAATTCGTCCGTAACTTTGGACGACGACGGATTGGTCGACGGCTTGTTTTCTTTAAGAGCTAATAATAATACCCTAAAGTGCGAAATAAAATCGAAATACTCCGTAGACTTCACGAAGCGCGGCAACATCGGTCGAATGCTGGGATTTTATGATCGAATTTTAGAGGAAGGTCGTTCGCATACGTCCGATCGCGATGTGGAAATAATTTCGGTATCTAATATTTTCGTAGATACTAACATTACGACGGGAGCGTACCGCAATAACCAACTTTGTCATAGCATTTACGAATTTGGCCTAACCGTGCCCCAGGCTACAGCATAGAACAACAACCCAGCAATATAATTCGTTTCCCTCTGTGCGTGGACGAATTCGATAACATTACGTTGAGACTGGTGGATCATACGGGTGAAGCGGTTAATTTTTCGAAGGATACGTACCTTTGCGTTCGCCTAGAGCTAAGACGCGAATAATAAAATTATTATTAAGTTAAAATGGGCGTCGTTTACGATGACGAGCGTCAGCATCAGCAGCAGCAGCAACAGACGTTAGCCGCAGTCGTCAATATACCTAAGAAAAATCCGCGCGTTGGGCATTGTTATCGTCGTTGCTGCCGAAGTCTTCTTCTTCTTCTTCTTCTTCCTCAAAAACAAACCTATATAAAACGCAAAAACGTTCTCGAAATCTGCAGTCGCACGCAAATCATCGTTAGCCATAACGAAATAAAAAGCGGAAGAGGTGTGAAAAAGCGACATCATATTAAAAGAAGAGGAAGAAGAACCTCGTTCTTAGTCGCGCAGACGCAAGTTTCTTAAAAGCGCTCGGCTACAAGCTTTTGAATACGAGATAGAAAAAAAGTACTAGAAATGGCTAAACGTGGCGGTAAAATACGTGGTGATTTTGGTAGTAGCACGAAAATGGTCGCAGATCACATCTCGTCGGTGATTAGTTCTCCTTTGAAGAAATTACGTTTCGACGAGGTGGCCAAATTAGACGTATTCAAAAGGCCTCGCTACGAAGAGACAATTTCGAAAGAAGATTATTATTCGTATTTACCCTTCACGCGAAACACAGACCACAGCGATAGAGTGATTATAGAAATCCAAAATTCCGATGCTATAACCGCAACCTACGACAGTTACATTAATATTAAGGGAACGTTTTCGGTGAAAACCGAAGGTAAACCGTATACGATAACGAACAACGCAATATTATTCTTGTTCGATGAAATACAGTACAAAATGGGGAGCACGCATGTGGTCGACGTTTGTAAGCAGCCTGGTATAACGTGCACGATGAAGGGTCTCGCTTCGTATCACAAAAAATTCAACGGTTTGAGCAATAGCACCTGGGACCCTCGAGGAGATACAAACGCCGACATTTTTAAGAACGGACGCTTCTCGTGCAATGTGCCTCTAAAGCATATTTTTGGATTTTGCGAGGATTATAAACGAGCCGTCGTAAACATGCCGCAAGAGCTTGTTTTAATTAGATCCAAGAGCGACGTCAATTGTTACAAGAGCGACGAAAACGAGCTAACATTTAAAATTACTAAAATATTGTGGGAGGTTCCGCATTTAAAGCTTAGCGATGAATCGAAATTAAATTTATTCCATCATTTGCATAAAAATCCCAGAATTGTGGTTTACTTTCGTCGCTGGGAGCTTCACTAGTTGCCGTCCTTTCCGTCTTCGAAAATTCACGTTTGGCGTATTAAGAATTCGAACGAATTAGAAAAACCTCGATGGATTCTATTTACTCTTCAGCATGGCAAGTATGATAATGCGAAGCAATCGGCATCCCAGTTCGATCACTGCAATCTGACAAATTTAAAACTATACCTTAATTCCCAAGAATTTCCACTTCAAGATATGAATTCGGACTTTGCCAATAACGATTATTCGACCCCGTTCATGCACTATTCGAAATTTCCGGAAAACTATTATGCAGGCGCGAGCAATTTGAGCTACGCTCTGTGTTGTTTGAACGAATATCAGCAATTTGGCAATTGTCCCGTGTTCGTGATCGATTGCAGTCGTCAAGAAGAATCTATTAAAATTCGGCCGTCGATATACGTCTCGAAATCGAATCCAGCAACATTTTCGATCAAACCACTAAAGCATACTGCTTAATTTTGCACGACTCTATATTCGAATACGATCCGTTTACGGAAATCGTTACGCGTCATATTAGCGAATAATAGACATGAAGGTTATTAAACAGAAACAATCTCTACCGGTTGCAAATATGGATCTAACGGTCGAGCAGGATGATCCTTATTCCTATTTTGGAACGCGCAAAAAGCACGGAGATCTCTTACCGGCCAGCATAAGATGCATCGTATGCGGACCTTCTGCGTGCGGTAAAACAAACCTGATTTTGAGTTTGTTACTGGCACCCAACGGATTGGAATTTGAAAACGTTTACATTTACTCCAAGTCGCTATTTCAGCCCAAACTACGATTTTTGAGTCGAGTTTTGAGACCGATCAAGGGACTAGGCTATTACGAATTTAGCGAAAATTCTGAAATAATTTCACCGCAAGATGCTAAGAGTAATTCGATTTTCATTTTCGACGACATTCAATGTCACGAACAAAACGCGATTCGTCAATATTTTCAATGAGCCGTCATAAGAATATAGACGCGTTCTACCTCAGCCAATCGTATGCAAGAATACCGAAGCATCTTATTCGCGACAATACAAATTTAATTATAGTTTTTGCAAGACGAAATGAACTTAAGACATATCTATTCGGAGCACATTAATACCGACATGAGCTTCGAAGATTTCAAAAGATGTGCCGTCTAGCGTGGGAAAAAAGACGGCGATGGCAATAAAGCCGGATACGGATTCTTAGTGGTAGACAAAGAAAAAGCCATAAACGAGGGCCGCTACCGTAAAGGATTCGATCATTACATATGTATTTAAAATCACGACGTTCGAGCGAACTTTCATCAACGCAATGTCTGCGGCTGCGATGAGACGAGGACGACGACGACGTCACTCTACGAATTTAAATCGAGCCGTAGTGCAGGCCACTAAAACGATAAGAAAAAGTTTTAGATTTTAAACGAGATCAAAATCGAGCTCAATTAAAATACGGAATGAAGCATGCTCAATTACTAGAACCGTTAAAATCGCTATCAAAATTCTCTGCAAGTAAAAATCCTAATTATATTCGACGTCAGAATGCGGAGCACGAATCTGATAATGTCGGCGACGGTTCAGATGCCTTACTTAAAAAGTATGCCGACATCCTGTCCAAAAGCGAGGATCCCAATATAGACGATACCGGAATCGGCATTCAATACGACGACCTTTCGAATAAATGGTCTATGGGCAATTCAGAGTTAGCTATTGCAGACGACGGATCTACGATTAATATTAGAAATAAAAATATCCTATTACGGAAGGCTTACTTCGATTGTTAACTTATAAGAAAATCCTTCGAATAAGAAAACGCCTGCTGGCAATCCTTCCGAGCTAGATGTAAAAATTACATCGATATTTTGAAGAAAACCAATGCATATAATAAACTGTTTCGCAAGGATCTGCCTAAAACGCCCAAATATAAAAATTATATCGTTCCGAATTTAACACCGTCGCCCGTGGCGACTACAATATCTACGCCTCCTCCCTCGCCGCAGCATGCTTCGTCGCCGTCACCGTCGTCGTTGTCGTCAAGAGAGATGAATACAGCATCGGCGACTCCTACGATTCCCATGCAATTACGATCCAAAATAACGAAGAAAAGAAAGGTCTCGGTATGGATAATTTATCGAAAAAGACAGCCATCGAGTAATATAAGCAGAATTTGGCGATACAAAAAATTCGATAATTCTAATCATGAGATAGAATACGTTCATTGGGACTCGCCGGCCGAGCTGGTGAGCCGGCTTCGTTTGTTGATGGCCGAACGTTCGGCGGGCAACAATAGCTCTCAGAATCAAAACGAATTTCTTTCTATTATATCCGAATTAAAGGAGGCGAAATTAATCGCCTAATAAAATATACACGTTCTATAGAATAGTCTCAGAAATAAAATGGTCGTCGATAAATTTGGAAGAGCGTATGTTGCCAGAGACTCTGGAGGCGGAGGGTTTGGTAATACCGCTGCGCGCGGGCCTCCTGGTGTAGGCTTTAAACTAACTCCGGAAGGCGATTTCAACATAGAAAATAGAAAACTTTGCAACGTAGGCAATCCCGTGACCGGAACGGATGCGGTAAATAAACGAAGCGCCTTGGTATTGGACGAGGACGAGAAAATAGTTAACTTGAAGGATTTTAGAATAGTGAATTTGGCCGATCCTAAAAATCAAACGACGGCGTAAACTTAAAATTTTACAGCGAAGAACTCAATCTGCGTATAGGCAAAGCATTGGAAATATGTTTGACCGCTTCATCTTCGGGAAAACGCATGCTAATAAGAAACTTAAATTTGACGCCAAATCGCGATCCATTGTAAATTTGCACGACCCGCAGAGCTCGGCGATGCCGTTAACAAGAGATACGTGGACTCGACGTTGTCAGAAAAGCGCAAAATTTTATGAAACTAACCACGATCGACGACGGTAAGGCCAAGAACTTCGACTCTCGAGGCTTGAGAATTGTCAACATAGGCGAGGCCGAAGATGAGCACGATGCCGTTTCTAAGTTCTATGTGAACGCGAGAATACAAAATCTTATCGAAGGTGTCGCCATTCACCGCGATAACGTGATCATTCGAGATGTATCAATCGGTCGTTCAAGTGTTGAACGAAGTTGTTTTAAACACGAACTTCCTGATTTTCAACCACTTGAAATTAGACGGAGTCAAGACGTCTGCTGGAGGCGATTTACAATTTTACAAAATTAATACCGACGTTATAAGACACCTGCACGTGTTATTGGAGCAAGATAAAGCCTCGTCGTCTAACTCTCATACTCGTGTCAAACCTTAAAAATGTCTAAGAAATATAACGATAAGGAAATACTAGTGGATGAACTGCACAGAGGGTTAGAATAAATTTTCCACGTCGAAGAACGATCATCAAATCTTATCACGACTTATTCCAAGCCGATATTGCTGAATTTATTCCATATTCGAAATATAATAAAGGGCATAAGTATATTCTACTCGTGATCGATTGCTATTCGAAATATTTATGGACGAGACCGCTTAAATCCAAGAATGGTCATGAAGTCACATCTGCGATGCGCGAGATTCTAAATGAAATTAAAAGATCGCGGCCGCCTTTACCGAAAAATCTGCAAACAGATAATGGTACAGAATTTTATAACGGCCAATTTGCACGGCTGATGAAGGAATATGGCGATATTAATCATTACTCCACATATAGCTCAATCAAAGCCGCCATCGTAGAACGTGCAATCAGAACGATAAAAACAAACTGTATAAAGCTTTTAGTCTGAGAGGCAAATGGAAGTGGATTGATATAATCGATTCGATTGTATCGAAATACAACGATACGGTGCATTCGACCACTAAAAGAAAACCCAAAAATGTGACCGCGAAAACGCGTCTGAAAGTTTACGATAAATTAAAACTGGCGACTAGAAAACCTCGTTATGCCGTGGACGACTTTGTACGCATTTCAAAATATAGAAGTATTTTTCTAAGGGCTACAATGCAAACTGGAGCGAGGAGACGTTTAAAATATGTAAAGTGTTTCGAGCAAATCCGACTACTTATTTACTCGTCGACATGCATGGCGATCCAGTATTGGGACAGTTTTATGAAGCTGAGCTGCAGAAAACGAGAGTTCCAAATATTTACCTTATCGAGAAAATACTAAGGCGAAAAGGAACCAAAATTCTCGTCAAATGGTTGGGCTTCCAAGACCCTTCCTGGATTCAAAAGCTTATCTTATATAGATTGTTACATTTAAAAATAAAACATTTGTTTTTATATTTTTATTATATAAATATGTTACGTTTCAAAAATAAAAATTTGTTTCTTTTTTTGTTTGATTTTTATTATACATTTTTTGATCTTGTAAAAATAAGAAAGATAGAGACGCTACAACTGCGATACTTTGACATGCAGCAGCACTTAAAATGTATTATTTTAGTTTATTTTATACATAATATAAAAATAAAAATACAATGCAATTTTTTATCTTGGCTTGTTACAATATTTTAATTAATTTTATAATAAATATAAAAATAACAAAATACAATGCTTTTTCTTGATTATAATATAACAAAGAGAGCCTCTACAACAGCGCTTAAAATATATTTTAAATTAATTTTATACATAATATAAAAATTAAAAAAAATACAATGCGGTTTTTATAATATAAAAATACAAAAGACAATGCAATTTCTTTCTCGTTACAAGATTTTAATTATTTTTTTTATAATAAACATGCAATTCACAAAATAAAATATGGTTTTATTCAAAGGTCCTTTATTAGATAGTGCCCATGAGGCAAAGTATCTATTCCGTTAGATAAAATGTATCTTTTATCATCTTGATAACTTAAAGCAATTTTCGTCTGACGTATGGAATATACCTTATGCAAATATGATCGTATGCTATTTTGGTCTCGTTCTATAACTACTTTATTTCGTAACGTATCGAGATAGTGATCGAAACAGATTTGCTGATCGATAATGTACTTTTTTTCTGCGACGGGAAAAAAATGTGACATTTAATATTTCTTGACAGGTAACAAAATGTCACTTTATATAAAATTACTTTTTTCCCCGGGAAAAAAATGAGTACTTTTTTCCCTGGTAAGTGCAAATAAGTAAGAACACGAAGATATTTAATTTTAGAATATTTTATTATGTATAAGTTACGTTTCCTTAATGTTAAAAGTACAGTTATTAAATGTACATTGCCTGAAAGACATGTTTTTGAACAATTAGGAATGTCTGCTACAGTGGAATTTTCTTGATTTGAAATAATATTTTGTGCCACTGACACAACTGCCGTTGATGTACTTGTTCGCAAATTGGATTCTGTTTCAGCTGATGCACTGCCACACAAACTAAACAGTTTCTTAGCTATTTCTGTCTTGTGCACTATCGATTCATCAACATACCCTTCAGCGACCATTGATGACTTCCAACCACCATGTTTCTTTAGTGTCATCAAGTCTCCCCCAGATTCAACTAAAAGTGTAGCAGACGATCTTCGAAATGCATGACCTGTATATGACTTAGCATTTTTAAGTCGAAGAAAATTGGCTACTATTTCAGGTACCTTATAAAACTGATTTCTACCCACAACTTGATTGACGCATTTCCCATTGCGATATGCATAAAACAGGCGGCGATCCTTTGCTGCTGCTGGACGAAGTGCCATGTACATTCTGTAAAATTTAATATATTCTTCAGTAACTATAAATCTCCTATTTACATCATTCTTTGTTTGCTTAAGTTTCACAATTAATGACGTTCCCACGTCTTCAATATCATCTAATGTTACCTGGCTAATTTCACATATTCGACAGGCTCCTGCAATCCCAAATACAACAACAACCTTGACCAATAAATAAACTTCATCAGGAGCATTATTTAAAAATCACTAATATGTGTACTCGTAAATATATGCAGATTTTTTGGGCATGTAACCTTTCCCATTTTGTTTCAGAAACGTAATTAGTTTGCAATATTTTGAAATGTCTACGTTATTATTGACTTGTAACATACTTTTTATCATTGAATAATTCAGACCACACTGTTGATGGCTTTTTGTTGTTGCGCTAGTTCCGAAAAATAAACCAATAACACCGTCTCCGAGTAAGAACTACATGTCTTTTTCAGCCTTCCATTCCATGAATCTTGAATACGCAGTTTCGTAAATTTTTCGTGATTTAGCTGGCAATAATTTTATTGATGCTACTTTCGCTGCCTCTACCAATTCCGGTGGAGTAAGAGAAACTTCTGAATCAGTACTGTCCATTTTTGAATTTTGAATATTCAAAACAATCGATATAAACAACTTAAGTTCGCAATTTTTGTAACCACTGCAAAATTAAATTGACAGATATTTGATTACTTTAAAGGTTTCCTTAGCAACGCAGATCTAACTGTCCCTATAAGTACATCAGCCTATCCTGTTTGAAACTTCAAATTTGACATAGATTGATTTTTGACTTTAATATAATTGGTAATATTTTTAAATATTAAATCATTGTTTTGCCAGTCACAGAAAAATAGTGTACTTATACGCGGGTAAAATGATTAGATTTTAGCTCTCGGTGTTTGTCTCCTTCGCTTCGACGTCGGGAGACAACACACCTCGAGCTAAAATCTAGTACTTTCCCTTGTATAATAAATAACTATTTAACAACCTTAGCCTTCTTTATTATCTCACGGCCTTCTATTTTTAAAGAGTACATTTTCGATCAAAGGCCTACAAAGTGCGTTAAAATACGACCTCTAGTTTCGTCTTTCATAAGACCAATGACTTTTTTATTAATTAAAGGAATTTTATAGATGTTATCGGGATCATAAGCGCTCGTATCAAATTTTTCTAGATTCGTCTTTATACACTCTTCATAGAAATCATTGCACGTCACACTATACAAAAGGCTGTCGGTGTCCATGTAGCATAATTCGCAATTATTTGCAAATTTTGCCTTCATGAAATCGTAGTGAAAATTATATAATTCAATTTTGATAATTCTAAGATGGCCATACCTATGTAGATAGGTTTGTTGAACTCTATCTCTGTTTTGCTCAATTCGATCGCGACCAGATTTTTGTCAAAAATCGTTGCCGAATGGAAATTTGGTTTGGAAATTAAAGATAGAGCACCATACCGACCGCTCCAATGAGTCACTAATTTTATGACGCGTCTTTTCCTAACATTCTCCATTGTTTTACCAAAAATGGAATTGTTTGCAAATTTATATAGATTTTGTGCAAATTCCGTTTTAGCTTCCGTGCGCATTCTTGTATTTAATACGACAAACGGTCTCAACCAAGGAGACTGACCGAATTCTAAAACCTTATGAACGCGCGTCATAACTACGCCCGCAGATAAATAAACCTGGAGATTTCTGTAATGCACAACGTAGTTGAACTTTTCGTGAGAGTGCACATTAATTTTGAAAATTTCGAGCCCGGAGGCGTGTCCTGTTCTGGGCACATCGGCAACTCTTTCTGAGCGTCGTGAATGTCCGTAGGAAATTCCAAGTCGCATTCAATAATATAACCTTTATCGCTCGTAATGCTCACCGTTGTAACATTAAATTTTAATATTTCTTCAGGCGTTAGCCATTTGAAATCCCCGTAAGGCAAATAGCAAGATTCGGCATGACCATAGAGATTATTAATATCTCCGTAAAATAAAAATTTATTCGGCTTGGATGGATCATACGTTTGGGGATAATATTTATTATTGGATTCTACATATCGTTTTACGACTTGAGTAAGGCCCCCCCGAATGCCTCTTTCGATCATTAAAAACATGTCGACGTCACAAATTAGTTCTAGCCTGATTTTAGTATATAATAACATGCTAGACCACGAGTAGCTCGCCAAAGTCACAAAATTTAAGGGATCCAATTTGTATGTTTCAAGACAATTTTTCTAAAGTCTTGGAATATATCGCAAAGTAAAAGAATGTCGCATTTTAAATATAGGTCCGCGTAGTCGCCTAAATTTTGCATTTAAAAGTGCTCCATACGGTTTGCGCATGAATATATTCCGATTCTTCAATATGTGATTCATTAAGATTGCTATAAAACATTCTATAGGAGGAAGATTTTCTTCGCTTAATTTCAAAATGTCATCCAAATACTCGTAGGAAAAATACCCTTGCGCATTAGCAATTTAATGCGATCCGGGTTTAGCGAGCTAAATTCCTTTTTTAAAACTTTAAAGTCTTCGAAAGACAACTCGCATGCTAATTTTTCCAATGACATTGCCATAAAGCGAAAGGAATCTATGAATCTGAACGTCACATTTACGTCGTTGTATTTTTTAGAAAATGTTATGTATTTTTCATTATTCAAGGGTATTATATTCATGGGGCCTTCGAAAGCGTTAGCAAGCTCTTTAATAATAAAATGAGCATCATAATTGCTCAAATTATGATAGACTACGGGAATAATTGGAAATAACCTAAAATTTAAATTACAGCTGCTATGCGCAACACCTCTTACAGAACCATTCATGTGATCGTGATCGATAACCTTTTCGTCGTCCGGCAAGAAATCGACTTCGCAAATAAAGCACGTTTTTGCCGTCGAGGCATCTATAGAGGACGTAGCAGGCTCGTTTTTAAAAAATGCGCTCCCATAACATATGGCAATATGTTTTAATTGTCGCACAAACCAAGAAATGCAGTCTGTGCCCGTGTATGAACTGTAATATGAAAGAGATTCGTCATATCCACAATAAAAATAATATCCTATTGAAAACGGAATATGTTCCTGGTATTTGAAAGTGCGTTCTGATTCGGAAGCTCTTTCGGTTTTTTTAATAAGGCATTCTATGTCAGAATAAACCACCATCGGCACAGGTATTTTATACTTAAAATCTTTAAATTGTAAATATTTGTTTTTTTCGGAGGGTAAAATAACACGACACTCGTTAAGTTTTTCGCATACTTGCTCGTGGGCATCGAGACGTTTGCGATCGTAAAAATAGGAGAGACATCTATCGCATACGTAAAAGTGACCCGTATGTTTAGTTAATTGACCTCTCACAAGTGAGGCTAAATTTTTTATAAGACAATAATGATATCTAACGCCCCGTTTATAATCTTTAATATTTTTTTTTAATTCTTCCAAACTTTTTCCAACTTTATCGGCCTCGTCGCCGTCGTCGTCGTCCTCGTCGCCGTTGACGTCTTCGCCGTCGTCAGAATTAAATTTTGACGACTCGTCGACATACGCATCTTCAACAATTAACAGATTAACGTGTTTATCTCGTTTTTGGCTAGTTAATTGTACCGGTGTTACGATGTATCGAGCGCGTTTTAAAATAAGAGCAAAAACATTTACAGAAATATCATTCTGCTTTTCGAATTTCAATATATCCGATATAGGCATGGGGCTGACGAAATTTTTCATATTAAAAATTTCTGCAAAATGCGGATACGAAGTTGTGCGATTAGCATGCTTACCTGCTGTAGGCTTAATTATTCCGGCTAAAACGCTCCAATAAAAGCATGAAAAATCATTGTTTATAATGTTTAAACAGGCCTTTTTGTTTTGAATTGCGATAGGAAGAGGCATGAAACAACTCGCGTGAAACATATCATAGCATTTATTAATATTAACATTTAAAAATAATATTTCGGATAGCGTGAATCCTGACCCGTGCATTGCGTCGTTCTCTATTTTATCCAACAAGCGTGTTGCGATATTGCACGCAAACCACTCGTTAAACTTCTCTAAATTGCCGAAACAAATTAAAAGTTGGGCGTCGAAAAATACCTAGTTTGAAACTCATTTTCGTTGAGCGCGACGGAAAATTTGAAAAATCGCACGCTAACACGACATTAATTTTAAGGTTTACCGAGTGATTTTTAAAAATCGTATACAATTTGGATAAAATTAGTTTTTTACAATCTTCGATAAATAAATTAAGATCTTTATGTGCAACATTAATAATTTGAGCTGTTTGAATTCTCGATTTAAACGCAGACACGATCGGCTTCCAAACCAATTCAGAATGTCGAGGCGTGCTCCGAGAATACATCCATTGTTTAGGAACATTCTGCCGCAGTAGTTTTTAATAGATTTTTAAATAGCATTTTATATCTTTTCATATGGCATAGAAGATTTTCGAATAGATTCAGATAACTAGCCGAGAGCGAAGAAGAAGTTTGTTTCACCGTTCTTAAAATCGATTCGGTGTTATGAATGTGTGATTTTAATATTCGAACCCAATTGCGAAATACTTTAGTTTTACGACATTTCGTTAAAATTGCGTGCACTTTTCGATACAACTGTAGCATCTGATCACAACACATCGAAACGCCCGCGTCCGCTTCGATTTTTCTGTTAGTTAACATTTTTTTTTTCGTATTTCAATGCCAACTTTCTGTATTTTGAACCGTGCAATTTTACTAATACGTTCGGCGTATCGTCTTTAGGCGATAAATCTCAGGACCATAAAATGGCTTCTAATTCGGCATGCAGTTCCCGTTTTATTCTAACAATTTGTACGAGTTTAAAATCTTATACAAAAGGATAAGTCTTTAGCATATTTTTCTGAATCTGTAATTTTAGTTGATTTTATAGAAAATACATCTGTCGTTCTAACACATTTACTATAGACAAATAAATCGCCGATTTCATGCAAGCGCATGCGGAGGGTTTTCTGCAAATCAACAAAGAATTAATAAATTGAGTTGAAAACACGAATTCTCTATTTTTAAGTCCACGTATAGGCAATCGGTTCTTAGAATTGCATAAAAGAAAATGTCACTTTCACATTTATACTGAAAATTAAACACTGTTTTTAATGGCGATACGGCAGATTGATCTACAAATCTAAACAACCTAATACCGGCCGAGATGCTTTCGCTAATATTATAAAATGCCCTTCGGTCGTAATTACATAAATTAAAAGCTTTTCTTTCATACGAGACACGTCGGTGAAGCAAAACGCTATTGTGTTAGAATACGAATCTTCTAAGCACGTTAAATTGTCGAACAAATTAAATTGCATGCAAAATAGAAAAAGGGCTCGAGACCCAATCAAAAACCGTCCCGATATTTAAAGTCTTTTAAATAAGCAGGCAATTCCTTGCATGCGATTCTATAAAATTATGTGGATAATCCGCAATTAGCATATCACGATTGTAATGGGTTGCTGATCTAATTCTATATTCAATACTCATAACTTTAAAAATCAAGATGTAAAAATACTAAAATTATAAAAATTAATTACCATGTATAGGTAGGTATTCTAGTGTGATGACGATACGGATGGCTTTTTTGCTCTTGCCGTTCTTGATTTTCCTTGGGAGGATCCGTGAGGGCTGATGATGATGGATCCTTTTGTTTTTCGCCCATGCAGCAGAAGGAAATACTCGCTGCAGGATTAGGTTTACCTTTAAAATAAACGAATTTCGTATTAGTTTTTTAAATAAAAAATTAAAATATTAAATACTAACCAACTTCGAACGATCCTAGGTAGTGCAAACAAAGGCATTCCTGTTTATTCAGCTCTTCGATATCTTTGTCGCTAATTACGTCCGCGATTCTCTGCGGAAGGAACACAACGCATTCTTCTAATTCGACGAGAATGAGCCTAGAATTCTTCTTTGACTGAAGAGATTTGATGCTTAAAACCGGATAAGGGCGCTGTAGCTCGAGATCTTTGACTTTTACGGTCTTCTTCCTATCGATGCGGCTTACTGAATTGATTTTTTTAATTAACTCCATATTTTAATTCTAATTACGAATATAATTACATAAAGTTAAAAAATATATTTACAATTATTACCTGTTTTTTAATGCAAGCTGCACGATGACAAACACGTTGCACGACTCTCAACCTTATATTTTACAAGATAAAAAAGCCTTACAAGGGATCCTCTATTTATATCACTCCGAATGACGTACAATTTATTACGCATCTGAAAACCGCTCCCCACATACACGATTCAGACATTAACGATAGCAATTCATTAGAATTAAATAGCATTGCCCTTGTTTTGGACAAAAAAAGCTCATTCAAATTAAAACGCCATCTTTTATTATGCGGATATTGAAGTCGCATAAAAATTAATGAGGCATATTTTTTATTCAAAGATGTAAGTAACTAAAACATTTTCCCCGACTCGGCATCGTTAAAGAATATAAAAATCCCAAACGTCTATATTTCGAGGATTTATGAGCCCATATTTGTTAAAAATAATGGGTTCCTATATAATTAATGATGCAAAACGATGTGTACTGAAATTAAAACTTACTCACGAATGATGTAATCATGAAACTACAGTATTTTCTTTACGCGTTCCAAGAAGCTATCTTTTATACATACAATGTTTTAACAAAAGCGATTCCCGACTTCGATAATAAAAAATAATTATACAAACATACTCGATCATTTATATTTTAACTTCCGCTTTATATAATGAAAGTATACTATGCAAAATTTACGACCACTTTTTATTTCTCGGCAAAAATACGATTTCGTCATCGTATATGCTTTGGGTTCATATAATGCACACAAAATTAAGGAAGAACTTTTTTACCATTTATACCGAAACAATTACATTTAAAACGTCTTGCACGTGTCCGATGAGATAATCGCGACCCCGTTTTTTTTTCTCTTGCCCGACGATCTGAAATCTCTGCGTTATTTTAAATACTTCATCATAATTGCCTACGAAAACATCGAGCGTAACATTTCCAAATTATTAAAAGTTTACTTGAAACGTCTTGCACGTGTGTCCGATGAGATAATCATGACCCTGTATTTGTATACGAATTAAATAGCGCACTTTCATCATCTTCTCTCTCGGAGGGCAAAAAATACACGCACACGTCATCGATCGAACCATCTTGAGCAAAAATACAATTACGTCAGTAGTATAGCTATGGAGAAGCTGAGACAGCCCTTTTAAAAGGGCCATCGCAATTTTTTTTCTTATCGACACCTGTAATAAAAAAAAACCCTTGCGGTTATTTACCCAGACTTATTCTCGATCGCGACCACCACCCCCGAAAACACACTCTTAAAACAAAAACACGTTCGCACCACTTGCGCGCCCTTACGATATTTCGTCTTAGACTAAAACACGCACGCCCCCCCTACACACCTATACACATAACGATACATACCTTTCTTTTCGAAAATAAAACAACAACAACACCGCCCCCCCGATCGATATCTACACACACACACTTTTATCACGAGGGCGGCACGACTTCCACGTTAACATCACCGACAAACCATACATACCCTACACCCTACACGCACACACCTGCACATACATACCTCTTTTTTACATAATACGCACACCCTTTACAAGATATTTATGATCCTTTTAAAAAGGGCCGGCCAGCTTCTCCATAGCCATACTATCGTTATCCTCAAACCTAACTAATACTAACACACACACACACCTACACATACATGACCTTCACACATACATACTTCTCTTTTCCATAATACACACACCCTTTACAAGATATTTATGACCCTTTAAAAAGGGCTGTCCCAGCTTCTCCATAGTTATACTACTTGCTGCTGATATGAAAAAATTTGGCAAATTATCATATATAATTAATCAACTATGCTATCCACACGCCACCCACTTAGCAATTACCGATGTCTTATATAAACATGATTGAAGCTGAAACCGAAGTAAATGTTTCAAGTGAGGAATCGGAAGGTGAAGATGAAGACGAATACAACGATTATATTTGTAACCGAGAACATCATATTCCTATTTTGTCTGACAATTACAAACAATCAGTTTCAAAAATTTGAAAAATTTGTAAGTTCTTTAAAAAATCTCTAGTAAAAAACGCCATTCTTCAAGATTATATAGAACAAGAAAAAGGAAAGGAATTAAATTTAATTCTTGACTGTAAAGCAAAGTGAAATAATACAGAGGACATGATTAGAAGATTTCTGACAGTAAAAGAATGTGTTGCTTTAGCATTGAATGACATAGGTTTTTCGTATATGTGGAATGAAGCTCAATACCCTAAACTTTTGGAACTTTATAAAGACTTGGGACCGATTCGTCTAGCAGCTGAAGGTTTAGGACGACGAGATGCCAATTTATTAACAAGTGAAGTTATATTTGAATTTCTGTTAAATGAACTAAAAAATGTTAACACTGAAATAAGTTTGAAATTATTATATGCTCTAGAAAAACGAATTCAAGAAAGAAGACAAGTAGAATTAGCAACTCTTTCGCTGTATTTGCAAAAATGCACAAAACATTTCCAGTTCAGCAAAGAAGTGTACTTTCTTTAGCTTAAAAAACCGAAATTATTATGTTATCTAGAAGATATTGTCTAAAATATTTCCAAATTCTTATGTGGGAACCGATTCTGAAGAAGCGCGAATCGAAGAAGCTACTTATCAGAGTAATGCTTTTTTAAAGGAAGCCATGGAAAAATCAATTCATAAGATTCTTGAAAACGCTGAAGAAGCACTTATAAATCCAAAGACACTGAAAGCTGAATTTTCATTATTTGAGGGTACGAATAAAAGAACCATAAACGTAGATTTGTAATTTGATGCACTGAAAACTATAAAACTAAGCTCATTAACTAGTGAACGAGTACTTTCAATTTCAGGCTATATTGTGTCCAAAATAACAATAAGACTTAGCCGCCAATCAGTGGATATTTAATTTTTTAAAATGCTATTTTCTTAGGAGAAATTAAAATTTGTGAAATAAATATAAATATTATTTAAAATTTAAAATTTTTGTTTGAGTTTTCATTATTTTGTGTAAGTAATGGGTAATCCTTAATCTGTTTTTATATTTTGACTTTGATATTGATTTCGTTTTTTTGTTATTTTATATAAATTAAATAAAATATTTTTGCCTATTCTATATTTTTAACTAAAATCTGAAAACCGGCTAAAACCGGTTTTTTGAAAGTCTGGAATTCGAAAACCAGTTTTTCAAAAGTAGGTTTTTGTATAAACCCTACTACTATACCAAAAATTGACTTTTTTTATTTTAAAAACGAGCATGAATCATTTTTAATTCCTAGGTTAGAGTTAAAGTGATAATTAAACGACATGACTAGTATTTCACTTTTTTTATATTTAGCTTCTTTTATTGAAATCTATAACGGTTAAGGGCGTTACAAATTCCAACTTTTAAACATTCAAACTATTCATCAGAGTGTACGTACCTAACACCAACCTTGTTACACCTCTTCACCATATCCACAAATTGAGTTTCGTTTCCCGATCGTGTTGCTAATTTGTAACTGATAGGCTGGTAACGTTCATACCATGGCCGACTAACTACAATTACATTTTCATTTGGAGGAGATATCTGCAAGATATGGTGCTAAATCTAAATTTGAAGATTATAATCTCTTACTTGAACTCCTCCGTAGCCCACCTTTGCCAAAAATGTTTCGCATTCATTGGCAATATCTGCCCATTTCCATTCAAATAAATGTACAATTGAATTTTTATCATCCTTCCAATGGGGATTTTTTGTTGCATAAATTTTACTACTGTAGTAAGCAAGAAGTTCTATAGTAACAACTAGTAACCAAACAGTGTTCATGTTGATAAATAAATAGTGTTATAACGATAATTTGAACTCGTAAATAAGAACCGACTGATACGATTTCAACCTTACACTTAATTTTTGTTCGTAGAGATAAACTTGCCGCCTTCTATAGAATAGTTTGAACGATTAAGCAATCTTAACTATATTTTAAAGAGACATTCTATTGGCGCTGCTTGTGATTGTTTTAACGAGAGAACTATGAGTTTATCAAAGTGAAACAAATCACTAAGAATACAAGATAAAGAAAATGTTCCTTAATGGAAATTTCCCACTTGAGTATGTTATCTATTTGCACATGCTACAGTTCATATTTTTTACATTTCTTACCAACCACTTCACATTGATCCAAAACCAAAATTACCTATTTATAACCCAAATATTTTAACACAGAGGAGTCATCATTAGGTTTGCAGTCTTGGAACTGGTTGCACAAGTACCTCCATTGTTTCCTATTCTGAGCTAACCTATACATTTCCCTGAAATTCTCATAACCTACGTATTTCATTATGTCTGCAAAAGTCTAATTTAGGGCTCCATTTACCTGTCGTACAGCTGTTTGCTATTTGAATAAGCTATCTACTATTCGTTTATACATATAACTCATTCTTATCTATTTCGAACATTTTTCCCATTTTACATTGTCGAATGCTTTTTCCAGATCTACAAACTTTATACACACGCTTTCTTCTTTTTAGGGTTCCGTACCTTATGAGATATAACGGAACCTTTATAAGATCACTCTCGTGTCCGTCCGTCCGTCTGTCACAGAGGTTTTTCTAGAAAACTATGTAACGTAGAAATTTGATATTTCGCACAATGCTAGGTCTTTATATCGACAGTCAGAAAATAGAAAAAAATATTTTCAGGTTAAAATGGCGGGGGTAATTCGGTCAAAAGAAAAAAAGTTTTAGTAAATATATCGTATGAGGTTTCATTTGAAAGAGGATTCTAAAAAGCTTCTAAAAATATTTTTTTTATAACTTTCGGTCCAGTAGTCTTCATAATATAGCCCCCCCCCCCCGTTCTCCTACATTCCTAAGCTAAAATTTTGATTTTAATAGGGATAGTAGCTATTGAGTCATAGATTATCGGAAAACTGCAGGTTTTTTTGGCAGTCTAATAGTTGCTGGGAAAAAATTTTTAAACACAGTAATAGACAACGTATTTACTAATGTACCAGTACAATGTGAGACAATATATTTATTTTTCAGTTATCACAATCAAATTTGAATAAGATTTAAATATACATAAATAATAAAAAAGCTTAATTTGGCTTATTGATTGCTCACTCTAGTATTGGTACGGAACCCTAATAGCGCGAGCTCAACTTGCTCATGGCTAACTTTTTTCTATCGTTTTCTGCGTTATCAATCTTTGTAACGCGTTCCCTTTACTTTAGATATAGACCAAATAGTAAAGAACGAAAAAAAGGTTTTAAAAGGATTTAATAAATGCGGATGTACTCTGTATATTTAGATTTTGCGAATAAGCAATGTTAATGAAGCATGGCAATTTAATATTTTTTAGTTTCCATTAAGGAATTTAGGCAATAAACTTAAATCACAAAACCACAGTTCATTATTTTTATACTTAATTGAACGAATCATAGCTCAATGGCATTTGAAAACCGCATAAGAAAAACTTTTCATTGTTACGCATTACGAATCCGAATACAAGAACGCAAGTGTACGTAAATACCATAGACAATTTGTATAAATAGGCCACTTGAATGAAAGATTTTTATAACGCAACTATGTTATTTCAAAATAGCTTTAGAATAAGTAATTGTTAAATAGTAGTGGGATTGTCTATATTCATGCTCTCATTTATTTAATTACCTCGTATTTAGAACAACTTTTTTTTATACCTTTCATTAGATATGCCGTTCTGAATTGACCTGCACCTTAATGAAGTTCTAGATTACTGCAACGGGTAGAACAGCTTCCGCGTTCCAGTGATCTAAAGAACCAAACTATACGTCCAACCAAAGTAATAGGGTCTTTAGTGAGGAACCAGACTAAGATAGGTCCCCGAAAGAGGGCAGCAGCTTTTTCGGTACTTCGAGTGGCAGATACCATAAACGCCCAAGGTCCCGGGTTCGAATCCCGACACGGTCCGCTTGAAAAATGTTAAGCGAGCATTTTTCACAAAAATACACCCTCGTTCGGATGAGAGGTAAAATGGAGGTCCCGTGTGTGAGTGTTGTCACGCACGTTAATGATCCCTACCTTGCTTAGAACAGCAAGGGTTCGGAAAAATTCCAAATTCTACAGGTAAAAAAAAAACTCGCTTCCTGATCAATGTAGTACCTTCGGGTAGAGCATTGGAAAATCACATGTAAGGCAGATACCATAAAGCGTCGCCGTGGATCAATGTAGTAAGCGTAAGACTACGGATCCCAAGGTCCTGGGTTCAAATCCCGACACGGCCGACTGCTTGAAAAATGACAGGTGAGCATTTTTCACAAAAATTACGCCCTCGTTCGGATGAGAGCTTAAATGGAGGTCGCGTGTGTGAGTGTTTTCACGCACGTTAAAAATCCCTACCTTGCCTGGAACGGCAAGGGTTCGGCAAAATTCTAAATTTCCAGGCAACAAAAAACTCGCCTCCTGGCCAATGTAGTACCTTCTGGTGGAGCATTGGAAATGTAAATGAACGGCAGAAACCATTAGGCGTCGCCGTGGATCAATGTAGTAAGCGTAAGACTACGGATCCCAAGGTCCTGGGTTCAAATACCGACACGAACGACTGCTTGAAAAATGACAGGTGAGCATTTTTCACAAAAATTACGTCCTCGTTCGGATGAGAGGTTAAATGGAGGTCCCGTGTGTGAGTGTTGTCACGCACGTTAAAGATCCCTACCTTGCCTAGAACGGCAAGGGTTTGGCAAAATTCTAAATTTCCAGGCAACAAAAAACTCGCCTCCTGGCCAATGTAGTACCTTCTGGTGGAGCATTGGAAATATAAATGCACGGCAGAGACCATAGGGGTTGATATGGCATTCTAAGACACAGTACTGCGATGTGAAAGGCAACGGAAAATCACCACATTACATTCCAAGTACACAGCGTACTTAAATTGATATTTAAGATGATGGTATCCTCTGAGGTAAAAGATTCCGGAGTCAAAATAGTTCCACATTCGGGTCTCCGTGAGGGGACCACGTCGGGGGATGCGAGTCGGAGCGTGGAATGTCAGAAGTGTGAAGAAAGTAGGCAAGCTAAAGAACTTCAAAATTTTAAATGGATAGGTTAGCATTAGACATAGTAGGATCAGAGGAATGAAATTCGGATGTGGGGATAGTCATGCGAAAAAAGATAGGTCAACGTGTAGAAAACTACTTACAAAAGAACGAAAAAGTACTCATAGTTAGATTAGAATCTAAACCGGTAAGTACAGTAATAATACAAGTATACATGCCCACGTCTAGCTACAGTGACGAGAAGGTAGAAGGGCTCCGTCAACTTGGCCCCCCTCCAAACGATTTATTAAAATGTAGCATGTGCACCAAAAAGTACTAGTCTTGCACCACCAAAATAATAGCTTGCACCATGCTGGAAAAACAATTGCGGTAATTTGTTTATGAGGGGGGCTAGAATGACGCTAGCCCCCCTCCATTCGAATTTCAAAAAAATGACATGTGCACCAGTTAGGGAAAAGCTTGCACCACCTTGCACCACTAAATTTAGAGCTTGCACCACTTCAGAAGATTAGATACAGGACCTTTTCTCGAGGGGGGCTAGAATGACGCTAGCCCCCCTCCAGTCGAATTTCAAAAAAATGATATGTGCTCCAGTTAGAGGATAGATTGCACCACCTTGCACCACTAAATTTAGAGCTTGCACCACCTTCAATAAGTCGTTACATTATTATTTAATATTATTTTACATAAAACACTGCCATACTCCAAGGTTTCTGAATTGCACTACCAAAAGAATTCTAAGCAGATCCAATGCCGAAATGTTTTTCTTGCGCTTCTTTTATTCAAAATAGTGCAACTATATTTCATTTAATTATAGGAGTATTATCTAATAACAAGGTGATTAATAATACTGACTTTAGGACAGAATCAGGACGTTCCTACAAGAGGCTTACTAATGCACTTGCAAGGTATTACAGAACACGTAATAAACCGCATGATTTAGGGGTGTCAAATTTAAGTCAAATTACAACCAAATATAGCAGAATTCAGTTTCAGAACCAAAGTCGTAGACAGATACTTCCGGAGAGGTCATGCACAAATTTTTTAATTTAATTACATTTCTATGGATGTATCTATCTACAATACACTAACTCCTCCGCTTAACTTTCTATGAGTTTCACAAATTTCTCTTTCTAACTTATGACTGACGGCCTATTAATTTTTTTCTAAAATGTCACTTTCACCGTTTTTTAACTACTTCATAACTGACATTTCTTAAACTTTGAATTTCGAATCGTTCTGGATATTAATTTTTTTTATTAACCCTTGAATTTCAGCACATACGGTACATTTATTCAATCTTTTATTTTTAAAATTGCAAAAAAAGTCTTATCGTATGTTGCGGGATTTGAACCCGGTATCGTCGGACTGATAGCTTCTCTAGGTATGTATAACTCAGACATCCTGCATACTAAAGATTAATTTTTACATTTTTGAATTATTTGAATTATTTCCAGCAACCCATACATTTAAAGGGTTTTTTATAAAGTTTTGAATAAAGCTAATATTTGATCTTTTCGAAAAAATCACTTTTCCCACTTTTCTCAAATACCTACGAAATGTATAAAAAATTTTGAATTTCAAACCGGTCATTGGTTATTTTCTCTATAAATTGCCAAGGAATTAATTTTTGTCTACTATGCTTCTGGAACTCTCTTCTCCTGCCAGACAAAATATTACTATTTTTCTAGAGGCGTTTAGTCACAGACGGCCAATTTCTCTATCGACATTATATGCAGCCCGTTCTTAGAAATTTCGCTATTGTTGGATAATAAGGCATTTGAATTTTTCACCCGCCGAATTACATATTTATTTAATGCAATAAGCGATCAATTACAAATGCAAATGTTCGCTTTTTCAAGATTTACCGAAAAAATACGTTCAAGTTTTGAGTACTGAATTTTTTGAAACTAATAGTCTGAAGCCTTTTATTATTTAAATTAATGTTCAATTGTCCTAGGTATATTCAGATATGTATTTTAATTCACTATCAATCTTGTTTCTTTCAATGTCATTTATTTTTTGCTAAAATTTTTAGAATTGTGAAAGCTATTAGCAATAAGAATTAATCTTTTTTATAATCAGAAAATTTATTTTAATTTCAAAAATTTTTTTTAAAAATGTTGGTATTAAGAGATATATTTTTAATTGTACTGTCCATTATCAATTTTACCTATTAGGTGATTTACATTTTTAGAATTAAGAAAACCTGTTCGAATAAGAGTTAGTCTTTTATATTTAAATATTAAAAATTAGTTTAATTTTGAGTTTAACATTTTTATGTGTTTGAATTCTTGAAATAAAATTATTTAATTAATTACTATTGATTAGTTACTTAATTTGAGCAATTTCAAATTTTATAGAAGTATATAGCTCATACAGAAGAAAATAATACGTAAAAATCTTTAGGTGAAAAATAAACTAAGCAACAGCAATGAAATTAATTATCAATCTAACTATAATAAGGATACCTACCTATGATTCTAAGTAATGCTCAGCAATAAATTCAATCTCAACTAGTACAAACTTTTTCCGATTTCCATATATAATATTGACTATTCCAAGATTACTATAAAACAGTAATCAAATGCAGTTTAATAAACATTCTAGAAAATTTGAAAAGATTTTCAATTTCAGCGGGGAATCTTGATAAACTAAAAATAGCATTATCAAATCGATGCTAAAGGGTGTCTAATTCTGGATAGCACTGGATGGATAGTTTTGTTATCTGAAGAGATAGAAAATTGGTTAAATAGGAAATGTTTTGTAGATGTTGTTGTTGTTAAGTAATAATCGTTATTTGGAATTCAAAAGTTTTTATACATTTCGTAGGTATTTGAGAAAAGTGGGAAAAGTGATTTTTTCGAAAAGATCAAATATTAGCTTTATTCAAAACTTTATAAAAAATCCTTTAAATATAGGTTGCTGGAAATGATTCAAATAATTCAAAAATGTAAAAATAAATCTTTGGTATCCAAGATGTCTGAGTTATACATACCTAGAGAAGCTATCAGTCCGATGATACCGGGTTCAAATCCCGCAAATACGATAAGACTTTTTTTCGCAATTTTAAAAACAAAAGATTAAATAAATGTACCGCATGTGCTGAAATTCAAGGGTTAATAAAAAAAATTAATATCCAGGACGATTCGAAATTCAAAGTTTAACAAATGTCAGCTATGACGTAGTTAAAAAACGGCGGAAGTGACATTTTACAAAAAAATTGAATGGCCGTCAGTCATAAGTTAGAAAGAGAAATTTGTGAAACTCATAGAAAGTTAAGCGGAGGAGTTAGTGTATTGTAGATAGATTCATCCATAGAAATGTAATTAAATTAAAAATTTGTGCATGACCTCTCCAGAAGTATCTGTCTACGACTTTGGTTCTGTATGTTGCTTAAAACTGAATTCTGCTATATTTGATTGTAACTTGACTTAAATTTGACACCCCTAAATCATGCGGTTTATTACGTGTTCTGTAATACCTTGCAAGTGCATTTGTAAGCCTCTTGTAGGAACGTCCGGATCCTGTCCTAAAGTCAGTATTATTAATCACCTTGTAATTAGATAATACTCCTATAATTAAATGAAATATAGTTGCACTATTTTATATAAAAGAAGCGCAATAAAAACATTTCGGCATTGGATCTGCTTAGAATTCTTTTGGTAGTGCAATTCAGAAACCTTGGGGTATGGCAGTGTTTTATGTAAAATAATATTAAATAATAATATAACGACTTATTGAAGGTGGTGCAAGCTCTAAATTTAGTGGTGCAAGGTGGTGCAAGCTCTCCTCTAACTGGTGCACATATCATTTTTTTGAAAATCGACTGGAGGGGGGCTAGCGTCATTTTAGCCCCCCTCGAGAAAAGGTCCTGAATCTAATCTTCTGAAGTGGTGCAAGCTTTAAATTTAGTGGTGCAAGGTGGTGCAGGCTTTTTCCCTAACTGGTGCACATATCATTTTTTTGAAATTTGAATGGAGGGGGGCTAGCGTCATTCTAGCCCCCCTCATAAACAAATTACCGCAATTGTTTTTCCAGCATGGTGCAAGCTATTATTTTGGTGGTGCAAGGCAGTGCAAGACTAGTACTTTCTGGTGCACATGCTACATTTCAATAAATCGTTTGGAGGGGGGCCAAGTTGACGGAGCCAGGTAGAAGCGATCTACAAAGATATCGAAGACATACTAAGATACGTAAAAGGACATGAAAAATTAATAATTTCGGGAGATTTTAAAGCAGTGGTAAATGAGAGTAGAGAAGGAGCGGTGGTTTAGACACTAGAAATGACAGGGGAAATAGGATGGTAGAATTTTGCGACAAGAAATATTTAACCATCACAAACATATTTCAACATCATGTTAGAAGACGATACACGTGGAAGATGCCAAGAGGTATAAGTAAGATATCAAATAGATTCCATTCTTGTTAGACAACGGTTTAGGAATCAAACAAAAGACTGTAGAAGCTACCCAGAAGCAGATATAGACACTGACCACAACATC
This sequence comes from Platerodrilus igneus, assembly GCA_036346225.1. Taxonomy (NCBI): domain Eukaryota; kingdom Metazoa; phylum Arthropoda; class Insecta; order Coleoptera; family Lycidae; genus Platerodrilus; species Platerodrilus igneus. The sequence goes on along the minus strand of JARFIW010001600.1, from coordinate 5,956,882 downwards.
GTAACTATGAAGACCGCACTTAAATTAAAAAAATTTTAAAAAAAGGAACGGAAAAAGGCACCTTGACTTTGAGAAACTAAAAGATAAAGATACCCACAAAAGATTTGGAAAAAATCAAATGAATTGCTGAAAGATATCGAGAAAATTTCTTCTACTAAAGAAGTAGAAACAGAATGGAATAACATTAAATCCATGGATAACAAAGAATATCCTGAATTTAATGGTGGAAAGACGAAAATAAAACAATAGATCAGATGAAATGGGAAAACAGAGATACAAAGCCATAAAACGGTCTGGAAATTTGTTTTAAATACAGAAGTATTCATGATGATACCAATAGGGCTGTAAAAGGCCCATCCCAAGTCGTTCAGTAGTTGTTTTGTATTAGATCTTAACTTAAACAATTAATTTGCATTGGAAGTTTAAAAATTTGATGCCAAGTAACGTTTTCCATCGAGTCGAGAACCACAATTTTTTTGCATACAAACCTATTTTTTCTATATTTAAATCCCTGAACATCGATTATATGCATGTCAGTATATGTTTGTGGAATGCAGTTTAACTACGACTAATTAAATTGACATTAAGATCAGTCTACTTATATTGTTTCCGCATGCCCTTGAAAATTATCCCCACTGCCGTACTTTTAAGACGTATCACAATAGTGCAAACATTTTGGTTGAAACCGGCCTCCGTATAGTTTGCAGCTAACTCACTTTTTTAACTTCTTGTTTTGAAACCTACTGTGAGATTTAAACAGTTGAACTTTTTTCGACAGACTATTTTTTCAACATATCATATCAGTGCTAGTTGTTTGGGCTGAAACCGTTCTAATGTACTTTTGCAGGCACACAGTTTGGTCCTAAACGTCCTCCCTCAATACAATTATGCCTTAAATTTATACAGCACAAGTTAAGTTTTTTCTCTATATACGGAAATTAAATTGCAGCTTTATTTATGTAGTTTAACGCTGTTAATTCAAAAGGGCGTAACTGCAAATGTCTTGGAAACTGTGATATTGCCAACTTGCAGCAAATTAAGAGCTAATATAATAATAATATAAACATAATACATAATATTGTTGTAAAAGACGCGTCCACGACCAATTCATCAAATATTGGTATAAAGAATCTTACCTCAGGCACGATTATATTAATTTTTTTAAATGTATTGATACCATAGTAACAGTTACATTGGATGTATCTGGAAAAAAAATTATACACAAAATGGTGAGTTGAGAAAACGAAAAGGATTCAACGGCAATATGATTAAAAGAAGTAACTAGAAAAACAAAAAATTATTGGTAAGCACAAAATAATAAAAGATTGTTTTGCATGCAAAAAAAAGTTCAACAAAAAAATTCTGCCGCTCACCATTGTGATACTAATAGTCAATTTTGGACGATGACAAATCAAGAACAAAGTCGTTTTTCCTAAGCTCGATTTCTAAGATTGCCAAAAAAAGGAATACTAAAAGTTGTGATTACAACTCAAGACGCACTCATTCGTTTACGTGCTCATTTAAAAACTTGGAGGGAATTCGACTACATGTCCGTAAATTATTTTATCTTACAACCTTGAGGTATCGCAACAAAATGACAATCCACTCAGGGCTTTTCTGAAGCAATCCCGTTCAGTTGCACTTAAAAAAGACAGGAGAGGTGGTACTTCTCGCAAATTTGATAGGAATTTAATAATACAACACATAAAGTCATTCGATCCTAGGATAATACATTAGAGGCGAATACATGCTCGGAATCAGCTTTATCTGCCGAGTGATATTACCATTAAATTAAGGTATGATCTTTTTGAACAAAAATACGTTACATGTTCGCATTATTTATATTACCAAATAGTTAACGAACTAAACAAATTTGCAAAGCTTGGGAATGAGGAGTGTTTTGCTTGCGAAAAATATGAAATTCACAAGAAACATACTGCGCATAATGTTTGCAATTACTATACCGATTGTGCGTTATACACAGCCCATCAAATTAAATAAATCCTAGGGAGAGAAAAGTATAAATTAGATTTCGAAACAACAAAAAATTCTCCTATTTACACGCCGATACACAGAAGCTATTTCGTTTTTATGTTTTTTTAGTTATAAACGCTCAAAATTTTTCTTATTTTAAGTGATAATGCTTACATGATGTAACACGTTTAAACACATTATATTTACTCAACGGCTAGTAGTTTTTTACAAAAATTTTATGCACGCCGGCAGTAACTCTAAAATTGTTCCAATCGCGGTTTCGTGATACGCAGTCTTTCTGGCCGAAAAACGCGTTCTATGCATTTTTACTAAAGATGGAAGATTTAAAAACAATTACTCTTTGGCTGAATATTTGTTCCAGACATAAAACACAAACTAAAAGAGCAGACACATACAACCACGCAAAGGCTTGTTTCATTCTCTAATGGGCCTCAGGCCATATTCGACATACACATATCGTATGCACTTGACAAATGATAACTTGTTTGGGTGTGGAGAAATTGGATTGCCACAGAACATGCTATTCGACTGTGAAGACTTCCTAAACATACATAACAAAAGAAACACAATACAAAACTTACCGATACGACAGTACTATGTAACGTTCGGTTTAATTCAACGTTTAGTATTGTATAGTTTACTTTAGCGAGCATATTAAACATGCCAATTTGTGATAAAGGACAGTCAAGTAAACTGTACACTTTTTCAAAAATTGCGAAGAAGGCTAGAAAGTGACAGTTGGGGATTGTCAAATTAATTAAAAAGTGTCGAGTCGCGTTTTACGTTTGGGGTGTGTTTTAATTAATCTTTTGTAGGTCCACTCTAACATCCGATGTTATATACCGTCATTGTTATGCCGATAAGATGCCAATTCATAGTGGGAGTTTATTTGGATGAAAGAAAAGTGACCTCAGATTACATTTGCCGTACGCTGTAATCAACCGATTTAGTCGGGAACCTGATGAATTAACACACACACCAATGATAAAGTTAGTTGGGCTGTTGCATTATACCGACACCCACTCTCCTCGCTGTGTCTATAGTGACCTGATTCACCCCACAAACCCTTCAAGGTAAGCGTTGCACTGTAGTAGTTACTGAATGACCAAATTAATTCGCACGCTGGTATTGGGATATTTTACTCTGAACTATAGAATGTTCTTTTGCATCTACCGTCAGTGAAGCTAAAAGTAGATAGTGTGTTTCGCCCCGTATTTACCCTACTTTCACTGTAGTCTACAGTGTAAGACAGAAAGCCGCTTGTGTACGCATTGTATATCTATTAGTCCGTAAAATTTTAAAGCTGCGATACTTTTCCAAATTGTACAACTTGTTTCGTAACGTAAGACTGTACCAGTTGTAGCGCCTAGATAGTTCAAGTAGACTTACGTCTACCGTCCACATTGTTACCGGAGGTTTGCATGCACCCGGTGTAACCCGCGTGCTATTTCGGGCTATAGTCTACACTCTTTTGGTCGTCAAACCTAAGAACCCGTACTGCCGTGAGGCCCAGGTGCATTCAACCCTACCCCCATCTTAGAAATAATTGTACTCACAAGTATATCTTTGGTAGCCCTAGCCAGTGCGAACTTACACTTAGTTGTTACTTTTGGTTAGTTATCCTAATTAATTTGATCGTAGTTGTGGCGTACTCAATATACGCCGTACCTACATTTGCTTATATACACCTTTGTTTATGTTACTTACTGTACTTAATTAATGTGTTCTTTTCAGCTATGTGTTTGTAAATAGAGTTAAGAGTATAATCCAGGTGCATTATTCTGTTGTAGTAATTTGCGTGAGTAGGGTGAATCAGTACATTCTACACCGTGAGTTTTCTTTACTTTCATATTTTTTGATTATAGCAAGTGCAGGGGCGTTTGCTCGACCAGTAACGAGACCCCGATTATATCTAGCACAGTGACATTACTGGTGGTGCCCACCTAATTTTGCCGTCATTCCCGATTTTTGGCATACTACCAAGTTTACGCCCCATTGTAATTGTCATCTTAGGGCATTTAGCAATCCCGACCTACGACTTTTATCATACCCACCCCTCACCGGCTAGAGCTAGGCCGCGCACGGATTCCGATCCGTCCCTTGGTGTCGTAGTGCTGAATTGGCCCGTAACAACTAATCAACGAATTCACATTTGAACACCTAAATACACCTGCCGACAAAATCACAAACACTATGCACCAACGTTACTTACAACGACAACCACACTGAGACGAGCACATCACGTTCGCACACATTCACTGGATATTCCAGGAGTACTCTGCTCTTGAAGACCGTGTAACTAAACATAACAATACAACGACTGAACCGAAGTAAACCAAATCGTCTCCAAATTAATACTAACCTTAGATTTAGAATAGTTATAAATTAGTTTTAATACTATAGTAGAATAGGATATTATACATTAACATAAAATAGGAAACCTATATCCGAAGCATAAAACTGTCAATGAATGTGCAAAATAAAACAACCCTAAATAAAACACAACACACATACACACGCGCGCACTCAGGGGCGGTGCGCAAGCAATATTTGGTTTCCGGGTGCCGACGGCCAGAGACGTGCACTATGACTGCGGACAGCCCACTCTCTGATTTACGGTTACCGATGGTCGAGACTGAGTAAGAGGCTTGCGAAAACACAACAAAACAAAAAAAAGCCTCACACATATATACAGACAAACACACACCACTCACATACGTGCACGCGCACGCGCGAACACTAATACATCAACGCACGCACACATATACACTCACACAAACACTTAGGAACGGTGCAACAACAACCACAGGTTTTCGGGTGCCGATGCCGAGGTCGCGAACAACGAACTGGGATAGCACGCAAGCACACAATACACACTCACACACACGCGCGCCCACGCACGCACGCACACACGCACGCACGCGCACTCACGCACGCACCCACGCACACACACGCGTACGCGATTAGGCACGCACGCACACACGCACGCACGCACGCACGCACGCACGTACGCACGCACGCATGCACACACACCCCCACACGCGCGCGCACGTACGCACGCGCGTACGCACACACGCGCTCACACACTCACGCACGCACGCACGCACACACGCACGCACACACATACGCACACGCACACGCACGTGCACGCGCACGTGCTCGCACACTTACACACGCGCGCACGCGCGCACGCTCACGCACACGCACTCGCACACGCACACGCACCCGCACACGCACACGCACACGCACACGCATACGCACACGCACACGCACACGCACACGCACACGCACACGCACACGCACACGCGCACGCGCACACACGCAACACACACACTGCATGCCGAAAACTGGTTACAAAATAAAAATAAAAATAGTATGGTTTTTTGTTTTTGTAAGTATTTTCAACTTAAATGAAATAAATTTGGATAATGTTCATTAATGCAACGTTAGTTATGCCTTTTCAACAGTAACGGTTTGTTAAGTCAAAAGAACGTATTTATCGAAAATCACCCTTAACAGTTGTTAATAATTTAAATTTAAAGGTTATCTTAGAACTTGATTATATTTTTATCTACATATGCATGTAACCCACGCCGATTCATATAAAACGCCGATTTCATAACTCATAAGGGTAGTATTGTTTTTCAAATATGATTTTTCTATAAATACGTCCTTTTGAATTAACAGATCAGCATATCGACTGTAGCTTTTTTTCCTTAGGATAATGTTGCTTATCAGGCTACCGTTGCATTTGTAACAGCGTCACGCTAGTAAACACAGGCGGCATCCTTTAATAGGCGGCACTATTTTGACGAAACAAATTCCTAATATATATGTTTATTTTATAAAATATCTTTAACCAACATCTCAATGCTCAATATAGATTCTGTGTAAGGTAGTGATTTATAATGGAAATATACTCTTTATAAAAGGATGATGATATTATTTTTGTTGCGAAGGGTATCACATATTTTTCTATAGGGTTGACCGTCTTGACGTTTTAAACATTGTAATTTATAATACCAAGAACGTAAACAGGTTTAAGAAAAAGTATGTAACTTAATCCTTTTTCTACAATCGCTGAATGAAGAAGGTTTTTTGGCTTGATATTTGCAACAAAAAGTTGACTATTGAGGACATTTAAAAAAATTTTAATCAAATATGCACATTGAGTGTTTATAAAAATGAATTAATTTGAAAAATCACTAAAAATCGGTTCCTCAATTGATTCCGTCTATAAGCGTAATATTAGTCAAGAGAAGCGCGTTGGCGGGCTGTTAGTCAACGCATAATATTTTTAATACAGTATAGTCAGGCACAATTTAGCGCTTAGGGTGGAAAATAATAAACTTTTTTGTAGCAAAAACGCTATTTTCTACAACTTATTGAAACGTTTGGTAAATGTGATTCTATTATGAGACTCTATTATGGGAATACAATTGAAAAATAAAACTATGCCACATTATTTAGGTGACAAAATTCAAAATCAAATTATTCAATTTTGACTGAAAAATCAAACAAAAAATTATTAATAACTTGTACAGAGCAAAATACCATTCCAAAATTTTAGACTGTATCCCAGATACTTGTCATCAAGAACAAATAACTATTATTGTACGATTGGTTCAATTTAATAACAAAAGTTGAAAAACTTGAAATTCAAGAACATTTTTTAGGGGTTTTCCCTATTTCAGACCAATCTGGTGTAGGTTTAGCCAAATATTTGACTGATTTTCTTAAAAATGAGATTATTAACATCTTTAACAATAGATGACAAGGATATTATAACGGAGCTAATATGAAGGGCAAGCATAATAGAGTACAAAAAAAGATATTAGATATTAATTCTAGAGCGGTTTTTGTGCCTTGTTCCGCACACACCTTGAGTTTGGTTGTTAATGACGCCACAAAAATTTCACATAAAAGGTTAGCTTGTTTGAGATAATCTAAGAATTGTATAATTTTTTTTGACTTTAACTAATAAGTGGAAGTTTATAAAAAAGAATGTATTGCAATTAACTTTGAAATCAGTTTCAAACACTCGATGGAAAAACAGAATTGAAGCCATCAAACCCATTACATATTATCTTCCCGAGTTCAGGGCCGGTTGCACCCACATGTAAGCAGTTTTTTTATTACATTTAAAATATATAACAGTAATTGTTACGTCGTCATCGAACAATTCGGTATTTTGTGACAATAAATACTTTGTGCGTGCATCCTACAGTTTGAGTGAAACATTTTATATACCGGCAATAACAGTGCATAAAGTGACAGTCGTACTCGAGCCTTTAGAGAAGCAAGTCGCCTTCGAACCCTTGAAAAGGACGGTTGTGTTAGAACTTTGAAAGCGAGACCGACACCATTTCATTGCGTGTTGCTGGTTCTCCGTAAAAGCTTTTGTGCGTGAAAGTGTCTATTGCCCCCAGCGGCGCAGGACTTAAGGTATTTATACCCTTTTACTAAGTAGTTTGGTGTAGTTTTTTTTTTTGTTATAACATAACCGCTCCACCATTATCGTTATTGCTATAAAAGCAATTGGTCCTTCCCTATAATAGCATATTTATCACACATTTATATCAACCTCCTTAACCCCAATCAATCATTGGCCCTATAAGTCGATCCGGATTCATTAGTCCTGTGGTTACACATGTCCTAAATTAAATATTATTGTGCATTTCAGCGAGTTTTTAATTAATTAATATTTCAGTTTTAAATTTGTGCTTAAAGCCCATATTTAGCGGGTTAAAATGTGTAAACATTATTTATACTGTCTTTAGATTAAATTAAGCGATTTCGCCGTAATTGAAACCAGCAAGCGTTTTAATTACAAAGAAATTCATAATATAAAATTTGTCAGTTTTCAGTTTTAAATTCATTTTAGCGGCATAAAACAGAAAGCAACCTGAAAACTATAAATCGCTTTATACTTCTTAAACAAGAAAGGTAAAGGGATTTGCTTTGTATTTAAAAGCTATTGCACGTTTTGTATTACAATATTGAAAATATCTGCAGAGGAATAAGGTTGTAAAGTTGCATCTTTCGGCAAATATGTTAAGCCACATGTTTTAAACGTTTCTGTGAGCTTTTGATGGTAAGCCGCTCGGGTTGTTAAGCGGTACATCTTATATTCACGCTTCTGTTTGACGAACCGTTAGTCATAAAACGTGATTTATTGGTTATACCCTATTTTACATTTTTCGTGCTTTGAACAACTCATAATATTTTAATATTTCTCAGTGCACATTTAGCTTTACCGTTTTACAACAGTTTATTGTAGTCCTTTCAGAATCTTTGAGAATGGCTCCAAAGAAAGCACATGTGGTAGAACTCCAATTACTGAAAACACGGATTTTAGAAATATTTGAGCTTTGTAATTCTATACAAAGTGACCCAAGTTTAAAGGCATTGTTCCTTATTCAAACAAGGGAATACATGACCTTTATGCAAATTTCAATACAATTTTAGTCGCTGTCTTGGCCTCATGTGACGAGGTAGACTCATTAACTTACAACGCTGTACGGAAGGAAGTAGATTCCGCTTATTTTTCATACTGCTGCATCTCGATACGATGCAAGAAATGAAAGCACCACAAATTACAGAAAATGCTCCAAGCAGCACGGTATCAAAATTGTTACCGTTAAAGCTCCAAATTTTTAATAATGAGGTAACTGAATTTTCATCTTTCATCGATTTATTTGACAGCCTGGTCTATAATAACGCGTCGCTGTCCAATATCGAAAAATTAAATTATCTTATCAGTTGTTGTACCGGGGAGTCTTTAAGAATCGTTAAATCTGTACCCATTTCGGGGATAATTTTATTATTTCCTATAACGCCTTGCGTGAGAGATTTAGCAATCCGCGTTTATTGGCAACTTTGCATTGGAAAGCAATGAAAGACTTTCTACCTTTAAAATCAGAAGACCCTAAGAAACTTAGGGCACTTATTGATTGTTTTCGGAGAACCTTGCTGTTCTAACTAACTTAAAGTTTCCCACTGAACATTGGAACTTTATTCTGGTCGATTTGCTTTTAGAAAAACTTGATCCGTTCACTAGAAAACGCTTCGAACTCCAATCGGATCCGAAGCAAATACCTAATTTCGAGGATTTGAGATATTTTTTAACCCAACAATGTGCAGCGTTGGAAACCTTTTCTTCAACCGCACCTGTTTCTTATTCGACGACTGTCCATACATCTCACACATCAGTGCCTAAGAAATCCTCAGCGTTTCAATTTAAACCAAGAGTTTCTTCTAACGTAGTTTCACTGGACACACCAAGTAGCTCCAGTGACTCAAATAATTCATTTTCGCACCATTGTCCTTCCTGCAAAGGCAATCACTTAATTTATAGATGTCAATCGTTTCTAAAGAAAACTCCGACGGAACGTTTCGACATTGTCAAACGCTTACGCCTTTGTTTAAATTGCTTACGAACAGACCATGCGTCCATGCAATGCAAATCTTATAATTCCTGTCGAACTTGCGCCAAGCCGCATCATACCTTGCTACATTTTGAATCGCAACCTGCTTCTAGCCGTTCAGCTGAACCGACCGCTACACACATGCATAAAAATGCCAATAGGACGCAGTCAGCCTCTCCTATTCCGGCAAATGTTTTGTCTTCACAGACGAATTCAAATCTTGGGGTTACTGTCTTACTCTCCACTGCTGTTGTGGAAGTTCAAGATCGTTCTGGTAGATACAAACCGATCAGGGTACTCTTAGATCCTGGTTCCCAAGCTAGCTTTATTCGAGACGATTGCGTGAGCAAACTTTGGCTTCCACGCATACGTTCTCAAGTTCCGATTTATGGACTTGGGCAGACAACTTCAGCAGTCAATAGGGGTGCCGTCAGCTGCACCATTCGCTCTATGTTAGACTCTGAAAATCTCTAGAAGTCACAACTTTTGTGCTTTCGTCAATATCTGGCAAATTACCTAGCGTTGAAGTTCCTAATAATTGGGAACACTTATGCGGCCTGCACTTTGCAGACCCGACCTGGAACTCTCCAGGAACCATTGACATGCTCCTAGGAGCAGATGTTTATCCGTTCATCATCAATGGCGGTGTTATACATGGCAAGTTTCTTCAGCCTGCCGCCATAAATACAATTTTGGTTGGACTATTATTGGTCCCACAAAAGCTTGCAGTCTGATACTGTCCAAGCATTTTTACGTCTGTAGAAGATCCTATCGACCAGACCCTAAGGCGGTTTTGGGAGATAGAAGAGTTGCCATCCAAGCCTTATACTTCTCCAGAAGAAGAAAAGGCAGATTTGATTTTGAAAACACGTTTTCTCGTGACCCTAGCGGTCGTTTTATTGTTGCGTTACCGTTCAACGATACTTTGCCCGTTTTTGATAATTGCTTTGAGATGGCTAAAAAAAGACTATTTTCGTTGGAGCGCAAATTGCATGCTCAACCGGAGCTACGCGCCCAATACAACAATTTCATGCAGGACTATCTTGATGCGGGTCATATGGCATTACTCGATTCTCCGCCCGTTGGGAACGATAATTATTTTTACCCCATCACCCTGTGTTTAAAGAGGAAGGTCATACTTCTAAAATTCGTGTGGTTTTGACGCCTCTGCAAAGGCTAAAACAACGTGTCACTTAATGACACTCAATTGGCTGGACCTAGTCTCCAAAACGACATTTCGTCAATCTTACTGAAATTTCGTACTCATCGTTTCGTTTTTACTTGTGATGTTCGCCAAATGTATCGACAAATTTTGGTTACCGAAGAACATCGAAAGTTTCAATTAATTGTTTGGCGGTTCTCCGCAGAAGAACCCATCCAGACATATCAGCTTAATACAGTGACCTACGGTATTAAGTCATCGCCTTATCTAGCATTAAAACTCTTCAGCAATTAGCCATTGACGAAGGCAAAAGGTTTCCGTTAGCCGCTGACGCTATACGGTCAAATCTATATATTGATGATTTCGTCGCCGGTGGAGATTCTATACAATCGGCCCGCGAAATTAAAGATCAACTTATTCGACTTTTACATTTGGCTGGTTTTGAACTTCGAAAATGGAGTTCTAATTCAGTTTCTATTTTGGAAGGCATTCCGTCAGATTTTTGCCAATATACTTCTCTCGATTTCGATTCGGACGAATCAATAAAAATATTAGGTCTTCAATGGTCACCTACAGAAGATATTTTCTCGTTTCGGGTTAAACCATTAAACCAAATATGTACAAAGCGCAACATACTTTCACAAGTTGCCAGAATATATGATCCATTAGGATTTTTAGCCCCACTAACACTTTTTGCAAAACGCCTAATCCAGCATCTGTGGATGTTAGGTTTGAATTGGGATGACATCCCACCAGCAGACATTTCGTCTCAATGGCAGCAGTATCAAGAAGAGTTGCCGTTATTATCGTCATTAAAGTTACCACGTTGTTTACCCCCTTCGGATCCTTTTACTTGTCATTTGCATGGGTTTTGCGATGCTAGCGAGGTAGGGTATGCAGCGGTAGTGTATTTCAGTTCATAAATCAAACTACTGGAGAAATAACTGTACAATTTGTAACCGCTAAAACCAAAGTAGCTCCAATTAAGCGCATTTCAATTCCACGTTTGGAATTATGTGCCGCCGTTTTATTAACCGATTTACTTTCTTTTACCATTCGGTCTTATCAAGGCTTGATTGACATCTCCGATGTTTCAGCGTGGAGTGATTCTACGGTCGCTCTCACTTGGATACGTTCTCCACCTTTTCGTTGGAAAACTTTTGTGGCAAACCGTGTTAGCCACATTCAAGAAATCATTGCACCTAGCCGATGGTTTTATATTAAATCTTCGCATAATCCGGCTGATCCTGCATCTCGGGATTAATGCCAAGCGCGGTTATTTCATGTTCGCTATGGTGGGCGGGGCCTGAATGGCTTCACTACCCTAGTGACTCGTGGCCGCCTCAACCAACATTGTCAACCTCAATTGCTGAGGTAACTACGGAAAAGAAGATCCTAACATTTGTCGCTCAAACAGATCCAAACGTCATTGACATTTTACTAAGTCGCTTTTCATCGTTATATAAAATCCAAGGCATCGTGGCTTACATTTATAGATTTTCTAAACCCATGGCTCAACGTCATACGGGTCCCTTAACAGACATTGAACTACACAATGCTCTCATGATTATCGTTCGGCATGTACAAAATGTTACATTTTAAAGGAAATAGCTTCGATTAAGGCAAACCGTAAATTACCTAAAAGCTTGCGAAAACTTTCGCCATTTGTTGATCCACAAAACATCTTAAGAGTAGGTGGGCGCTTGACACATTCTTCGCTTTCCTATTCCGAAAAGTTTCCTGCGTTATTGCCTCAGCGGCACCGATTAACCGAACTTATCATTCTGTCAACTCATGAAAGGTATTGCCATCCCGGTGTTAATACCACAGCGTATCTTATCCAACAGAATTTCTGGATCCTTTCTATTAAACATTCAATCAGAAATTATTTATCATCCTGTCATAGATGTTTTCGTACCAAACCGGTCCTGGTAACTCCTCCTATGGGAGACCTACCGGCAGCACGTATTACCCAAATCAAACCGTTCAGTATTGTTGGTGTTGATTTTGCTGGCCCTCTTTTAATAAAGGCTAACCGCCTGCGAGGCTCTAAAACTCTTAAGGCCTATATTTGTATTTTTGTTTGTTTTGCCACTAAGGCAGCACATATTGAACTTGTTTCGGATTTGTCGGCAGACGCGTTTCTTGCCGCTTTGCGACGATTTATAGCACGTCGAGGACGCTGTTCTCAAATATTTAGCGATTGCGGTACTAATTTTGTAGGTGCCTATCGTCAGCTTACGAGTTATCTGCATAGTGCAGTAACCTCAGAAAGGATAAAGTGGTCGTTTAATCCACCTAGCGCCCCTCACTTCGGTGGCTTGTGGGAAAGCGGTGTTAAGTCGGTAAAGACACACCTATCTCGCGTAATCGGCGAACAAAACTTACCTTTGAGGAACTGTACACAGTTCTTACACAAATTGAATCTGTGCTAAATTCAAGGCCACTCTGCGCTTTGAGTTCGGATCCAAATGACTTGCGTTGCCTAACACCAGGTCATTTCCTAACTATGGAGCCTCTTTCTGCACCACCAGATGAGGACCATTTAACCAACGTTGTACCATTAAAAGCAGGTGGAAACTCCTGCAAAACTCCACCAAGATTTTTGGGCTCGCTGGAGCCATGAGTACTACATACTCTGAACCAGAAGGTTAAATGGCACTCTAAGGTAGGTGTCCGACAAGTGGAAAAGGACACTATTGTCCTCGTCAAGGACGACCAGCTTTCTCCACTTCAATGGAAGTTTGGTCGTATTATTAATACTTTTCCCGGTGCGGACGGTATTATACGTGTCGCTGAAGTCAAAACGGCACATGGCACACTAAAACGACCTTTGGTCAAACTAGCGCCGCTACCGGTATTTTAATTTTATTTTATGTTTAGATGTATATACACATTTTTACATGTATAGTAGTATATTATTTTTACATATTTGCTTATTTACATATATATTTTTATTTTTGCATAGTTGGTAATATCGCTCGCTGTAGTGCACCACCCTATCTTTCGTTACCTCCTTTCCTAGCAAGGTCAAATCCCATGTGATTTCCTTCACCCAACCTACTTCCTCCTTTTCAAAATTCTATGAATTTGGTGGGCGGTATGTTACGTCGTCATCGAACAATTCGGTATTTTGTGACAATAAATACTTTGTGCGTGCATCCTACAGTTTGAGTGAAACATTTTATATACCGGCAATAACAGTGCATAAAGTGACAGTCGTACTCGAGCCTTTAAAGAAGCAAGTCGCCTTCGAACCCTTGAAAAGGACGGTTGTGTTAGAACTTTGAAAGCGAGACCGACACCATTTCATTGCGTGTTGCTGGTTCTCCGTAAAAGCTTTTGTGCGTGAAAGTGTCTATTGCCCCCAGCGGCGCAGGACTTAAGGTATTTATACCCTTTTACTAAGTAGTTTGGTGTAGTTTTTTTTTGTTATAACATAACCGCTCCACCATTATCGTTATTGCTATAAAAGCAATTGGTCCTTCCCTATAATAGCATATTTATCACACATTTATATCAACCTCCTTAACCCCAATCAATCAGTAATAGATTTTTAACTGAGTGACTATAGTTAATCTTTAATGATGAATATGAATATTTTCTTCAATAACACAATTTCAGTTCTTTTACTACATAAACGTCTTCAACATAAAACATCTTTCAATATATATAAATATCAAAGTTATCGCTGACAATGTTCATATACTTGTTGAATTCAGGAAAAAGTTTAAATATTGTGTATTTTATTTACGTACAGTATATAACACTACCTATGTAGAAACACCAAGTTATTTCCAAAAAAGTCTATACTCCTGTTCTTCTGTTCTTCAGTATACACAATTGGCGTAAATTATTAGAACGCAGCTTTTCTTGCTTTTATCGGGGCGAAATCGGTAACAATTTCGTCAATGTCTATACAAGAAACAATATCATGTTCAATGGTTAGAATTGCCAAATCCGTTAGGCGTGTTTGAGTCATGGACGAGCGCGGATAAGCTTTAATCAGTTTTAATCTAGAAAAACTACATTTACCACTAGCCACTAACATGGGTAAAGTTAACAAAATACGAAGGGCTACAAAACAATTTGGATACAAACATTGAACGTGGTTACGAATTATATAATCCAGCATTTCAACTGGACCATCACTGTTCTTAAGCTGAGTTGAGATAAAGTCTATTTCTTCATAAAGTTCTTTGCCATCCACATCTTTTGAATCATTGTGTGTTAAAATAGTCTCTAAATTATTGCAACTCGAGAATAGTTCTTCCTTATTCAAATCTTTAAGTTGTGCTATATTATAGAGAAACCCCAAAATGCTTTTTATGTTCCCGGAGTTGTTCAAAACGTTCTGTTGCTGATTGGAGGGCAACATCTAATATGAAAAAATACACAACCACTTTAAATTTTTGTTTTTGGTTCAATATTGGATCGTCATGGCCTTCGTACTCAAAACATCTTTTTTTCTTCGGTTCACAATTTTAGATTCTTCCTTGAGCTGTGGTTCGATTTCTATCAATCTTGCAATGTCTGTAGCTTGACTCGGCATCAATTCAAGCTCTTCATCGTTTCTTATCTTTATTAGACTGAAAATAACATTTTCAACTGTTTTGGTAGTATTTTTTAAATGGCATGTTATACTTTGTAACATTATGCTAGGAAAATTAATTTTATTGAGCACATTGTACCATGAAAGCAGTGAACATATAAATGTAGAGGATTTCGGTTTTGTAGCAATCCCTGTTGCTTCACTTCTTGTTTTGGCACCATAAGTGCCAATTAGATTTCCGTCTCCAATTATTTCTATTAATGCATCATCAATTTTTTCCAAATTAAATCCTAGAGGGCGCACAGCTTCTATTCTACTTGCCCACCTCGTTGAGCTTAAAGGCTTTAAAGTTAGACCTTTCAGATGTGTTTTGAAAACAGACCATCGGGATGTTGAAGATGAAAAAAATATATAAAGTAACTGAATAGTGTGCAAAAATATAACAGCTTCAGTGTTGCAGCTTGCAGCATCATTCAAAACAAAATTCAATGTATGATGACTACAAGGAACATAAAATGCTCGAGGATATTTATTTATAATAAGTTTCCGAAGGCTAATATTTTTTCCCTTCATGTTTGCACCATTATCATAACCTTGTCCTCGGCAATTATACAAGGATAAATTCATATTCAAAAGTTCAAGGAAAAGTAAATCTTTTACGCCTTTACCAGTGGTGTCTTCAACCGGTAAAAAATTAATGAAATGTTCTTCTACCTGAACTTTTTCTTCGACGGAAAAAAATAGAAAGTTGCTCTATGTGGCCTATGTCAGGAGTACGGTCCAAAATTACGAAATAATACAATGCAGATTTAATTTTATTTAGGATTAATTCTTGGACTTTTCTGTTAGTAAATGGATTGCTCCATTTAGAATGTCTTTTCCTAAATAATGCACTCGTGTTTTTCGATTTGTTATTCTATTTACATGTTCTTTCAAAATCGAGTCATACCCACTAAATAGCTCAATGATTTTCAGAAATACTCCATTATTAGGAGTATTTATCACATCAGATGTTCCTCTAAAAGGTAAATTTATTTGAGCTATTGTATGCAAACGTTTGCAATTCTGTGTAGGACATTACGCTAGTACAATTTTTCTTTATTAATTATTGTCTGCCAAAATGCCTTTACATGTATTCACTTTTCACGATGAAACAAAGATTGACTTATGTTCCTCCAATCACTGTATCCAGTTGTAAATCCATTATTTACTGTAATAAATAGTTTGCAACAAAAGCAATATATACAATTTTGTATCTTAGAATATATCAACAAAGTTCTTTTAACTTATTCTCAATTTGCTATTATTTTGTATTTATATCAAAAGGATATAAATCATTTTTTAATTCACTAGAGATATGCCGTTTTTCTACAATTAGATCTCTCACTTTTACACCCCTACTAATAACTGTACCCCACGTAGCAGGGTTATTAGAGTCAAGATTTTTCCAACAAATTTCAGTGTCAGTATTACTTCTACGAGTTATAGGTGTTTCTATTTCCATTTTTTTCAGTTGTTGAGCCTGATGTAATTATAGGTTTGTCTGATTCTGATGTATATCTTATTGCATTTTCTTCTTCGGTAGTTGTCGATACTATAGGAAATAGGAACTGAGGAGTAGTTGGCTGTAGTAAATCAGATTTCGGAGTCATAGATGTTGATTATCCAGGTCCAGTTAATGTGGTTAATAATGACGGAATTGATAAATGTTCTTTGTTTTTTAAGAATAACAATAAAGTACCACTAAGTTTTTCGACTTCTCTAGTTTTAGATTTTCTAATTTTTTTATATTGCGCTCCTAATAACTTCACTCGCTTTTTGCTGGAAGTACTCATTTTTAACGCTAATTACGTTTTCAGATATAATCACTGTATTAATAAAACATTATACTTTACATTAGGTTAGAGATTTATCAATTATTTTAACCTTCGTATTCTTTATCAAAGACATTGCATTGTTTACTTCATAGACTTTGTACTAATTGTTGTTAAATGTAAACATCGATATTTCTTATCAACGGAAATTGTTGTAATTACTTTAGATGATTATTCTATTGTGAGTTACTTCTTATCTTGTGGGAACAGTCCAGAGACCAAATGAAGAACTACTATAAATATATTGTATTGATTAGAATTATTATTATTACACATTGCTTTTTCATACAGTTTAAATGTATGGTTTAAGTTAAATAAATTTTTAAAAACTTCCTTTTACTATTTGCAAACAAAATTCGCTATATCTACACAACAGCAAAACAGTTCTAAATTTTTATTTTCACTAATTACAGGAGGTAATTATTTAAAAGATGAATTAAATCATGTATCAAAATACTTATTATCGCGGTTTTAAGCTTGTTATTATCACTACTAAACTACTGATGTATCACTTTTGCTACCTAATTTAAAATTTATTATCTATATCTATCATACACTACTAATATTTCGTTAATTTGTACGTAACATAAATTCGTAATTAGGATAATCACTTGTTTTATCATAACACTACCACTAATGCGTTTTTATTACCGACCAGAACGCTCCTGTGTCCCGTAAGTTGCAGTACTTGAGTCATACTATTTCATACGCCTATATGACATACTACTAACTGAAACTTTCGTCAAGTAACACGAAATACTAACCCAAAAAAATGAGTCACAGTTGAGAATGGAAATACACAAAAGGTTTTATTTAGATCTCCCTCGCCCATCTATCTATATCCTAAAGTACAAAATAATTTTTAGCAGGTACTAAATCAGGTCACCGTCCGGTGTGTGTAAAGCAAAATAAAACTGATGCATATTTCATGTGCAGGTAGCAAGAGTTTCCGTTTCTTTATAAGTATAAACATTCTAATATTCTTATTCATATTCTTCAAAAAGCTACAGAAGCATTTATTGTACTTTTTCACAAGTTTAAACGATAATCCCACGAGACATTTATGAAATAATATGCATAAGACAAATTTATTATTGTTTATTTAAACAGATTTTGCCGCCTCTTACAAATTTGCGCTACAAGCGACTGCTTGCCCGCTTGTACCTAGAACCGGCTGTGCCTGAGATTTATGATTCGCTTGTAGAAATAGTTGATAGTGGAGAAGTCAACACCAAAGCAGTAACACAGTCAATTGCATTAAAAATAAATCTTTAAGTTTATATATTCCACAATAGTTTGATAGAATATTTTATTTAATGTTAATAAATATAGCAAGTAAAACACTACAAAAACTGAGATAAATATTGTAAAATGCATAGAAACTTTGGATAATCTTCTAAAATATTCGCAGAGATGTAGATCAGATCACGAATTCAACAGTCTTTTAATAGATCCTAAGAAATTGCTAAAAGTTTAGAATTCGAACAAACATTTTCAAAAGTTCAAACAGTCAAAAAACAAAAATGAACAACGATTTCAGTATGAACATGAAGCTCAGCCAATTGTAAATCCAAACGATAAATTTAAAATCAATTTTTATTTTTGTATTTTGGATACAGCTATAAATTCTGTCCAGGAACGATTTTCTATCTTAAAAGTGCATGGTGACACTTTCAATTTTTTACATGACTTCGGCAAATTAATATCTACGGATAATTACCTTATCATAATTTTGTAAAAGATCTACAAATTAAATTAACCTGAAAAGTATTTTTGTACGTTGAGGCGCTAGTATAACTGATTTTGTTTTTATCTATATGTTGTGGCGTCACTGTAACTTATTTTTCTTAATGGGCGCCAGTGAACAAAAATTTTCCGACATAGCTAGGGTCTATTCCTGGGTAGAAGTGGTGGGGCAAGTCGAATTTTGTTTGCAAACCACAGTTAAACTAAATTAAATAGGCGCCACCAAGTCCTGAGATAATCACGATAATAGCAGAGCACGGTTCTAAGGGCGGACGTGGAAACCCAAAGATAAAACGATCGCCTTCGTTAACAAAAACTTGTCCTACAAAAATAAGACGCAGCTCCTGTAAGAAATTGCAAAGATTAAATAAATAAAAATGTAGAACACCATTTGTGTCCTATAAAAGTATCAAAAAAATAAAATAATGTATATCCAATATGATATTGGCACCAAATTATTACTCAAAAATTTTACCTTTGTGTAATCAGATTTGATCGCATTTGACCAAAATAAAAGCCTCAAAGTTTAACTAATTGTTTACTAAAAAAAACTCTCTTTTTTAAAATTTTGGAACTTTTTAACAAGTAAAAAAAATTTCATCATTAACATCTATATCAAAGTCAAGGTTTTGATTTTTTAAAACAACCAACTACACTTCAAATATGAACCTGCTTTAAACATTTGAGTGAAAATAATTTGTAAGCATAATACACTGAATTAACGTTCTAACCTGGGCAGATCTTTTCAGGTAGATTACAATTTCTAGATTCTTACACAGCGTGTCTTTAAATTTTCAGATTTAGATTTTATAATTTACATGTAGATAAATGCTAATCACAAAAATAGGAATGTTTGGTTTAAATTCAATGACAGCTGCATGAAGCATATGCTTTCAT
This sequence comes from Platerodrilus igneus, assembly GCA_036346225.1. NCBI lineage: Eukaryota > Metazoa > Arthropoda > Insecta > Coleoptera > Lycidae > Platerodrilus > Platerodrilus igneus. Next base: position 5,937,229 of record JARFIW010001600.1, on the reverse strand, counting down.
GACAACATCTGTCAACTGTGCAACACAAAAAAGTATGACGTCGAAAACATACGTTGAAATTATCTAAGGTTCAGATGGAACACAGCTTGTAATTATATAAACCTTACTTGACAAAATTTCGTTCTACGGCTTATAAAACCAGTTCAACAATAATTGAGAATTACACAGATTACATGTTGAAAACGTAATAGCAACTTTACGTGCTTTATATGATAGTCTGTTTATCAAATTTTTATGACATTCAAAACACATGCATGAAATATCTTATATCTAATAACGAACCAAACTGCTTCTGTTGCTCCACGACAAATCGAGATGGAAATTCATATTCTTCAAGCAAGGTTACTAGCCATTCCTAATTTGGGACGACTGCAATCAAAACCAACATCCATAATTCTTAGTTGACGAATTCTTAGTTAACAAATTCTTAGTAGACAAATTCTACATTGACAAATCTTAAGTGACGAATCCTAAATGATGAATCCTAAATGACGAATCCTACATGACGAATCCTACATGACGCGCTAAATAAATGAAACCAAATTAAATTAGTTCGTAAAATATATACTTTACCAACCGTTAGTAGAAGGTATCAAAATAGTTTCAGGTCTAGCACGACCTGGCCTGCTTACATTAGTAATTTATTCGAAGGTCGCCTGCCTCTAGCCGGGAATACATCTTGTTAAGGCGGTTGCTAGCGAGCGACTAATTTGACGAAGCAAGAACCGAATGATAGCGACGTTAGAGGCGTGGAATACGAAAGAAACAACTAGAGATGCTTGACGAAGTAACTTTATGTCACACAGATATTTTAATATAAGAAGATTAATAAGGAATAAGGCACGCTTAGCGCATTATCCTCGTAATTCAATGCGAATAATTATTGCTGAAATTAAACATGTTACAAACTGATAATAATCATTCTGATATTTACGCTGTTGATCTTGTAGGTGAGATTGGAACATTCCATAACTTTTTAACTGCAGAAAAATATTCAGATGGTATATTAGAATTTATTTACAAAATGACCTAATAGATACTTTTCCGAATCTAGCAACTTCTATCCGTATTTTATTGAGAATGCCTGTATCTGTTGGTGAAGGGGAACGGTCTTTTCACAAAATAATAAAAACTACCTCCGTTCTACAATTTCAATCAAATCTGACCTTTGTAACGAATTAGACATAGAAAAAATAATTAATGAATTTGCACTAAAAAGAAGCAAGACAAGCTATTTTTTGGTACTATTTTATTTCCGTAGTGTAGTTGTAAGTAATTTGTATTTTAATTTTAGTTCAATATTTAATCACTTTGGTTTGTATATGGGTATGTTTATAATGATGTTTGTAATAATCTATAATCTCATCCGGTTTATTGATATGCTTATTAAAATGGCATAAGGTTTATTTGGTATTAAAGTACACAAAATATTGTATTTGATGTTCATATTTATGTATTAAGATATTCCAAAAATCGCATTAAAATATCAAAATATATTGGTGACGGAAATCGCTCATTCGCACACGAAAGGCAAAAAGTCCTGGTTTGTAAATATAAAACATGGAGCTCGTCTACAATGTATTTAAATAATTTTGAATCCTACTTGGTGTAGTTCAAACTATGGCCAGTTATTACTTAATTTTATCAAAACTTGAACCTTTGAACTTATATAACCTCTCCCAGCTTGCAACGATTAGTCATGGCATCTTATAACTCTCAAAACTCAACAGTAACCGCTCGGTAAAGTATATTATATAAAATATCAGCCCTCAGCAACAAAAAACCTTGCAACATAGCACGATACTAGAAATCCATCAAAAAGAGATCGCACATAATATATAAATAGATATTTAAATAATCACGTTTAAATTCGATTTAAACGCTTTCGACTTAGCATCACCGGAACGCAAATAATGCTTCACCAACTGTTATGGTGGCTTGTTAACTTATATTTTACAGTTTGCATTGCACAAAAAGAAGACAATAAAGATGCTTACTGGAAGGATGATAGAAACACAATAGTACATTTATTTGAATGGAAGTGGAACGACATAGCTGAAGAATGCGAGCGATTTTTACAGTATAAAGGATTTGCAGGAGTACAAGTAAATTTTAAAAACCTTAAATTTAGTTTTTATTAACAATATAAAGATTAGGTTTCACCAGTAACAGAAAATGCTGTTGTTGACGGTCGACCATGGTGGGAAAGGTATCAACCAGTTAGTTATAAGCTAAGTACTAGATCGGGTAATGAATCGGAATTTCAAGACATGGTCAGAAGATGTAACAAGGTTGGAGTCAGGTACGTCATCACGTCATTCGTGGCTAAAATATTATAGTTTTGTTGAAATATTCTTAAACCAAATGGTTGGAGGTATTTGTGCAATGCAAATTAATTTCTTCATGCTAAGTAACTCACATGAACAATTAATTTCAGTTGATATTTAAAGCACATTACTAAAAACTAGACTGTATAAATATTGATAATACTTGGCTGTGCAACCTGATTGGGTCACGCTCAAAATTGTTGCCACCAGTACCATACTTCAATGAAGAGTACCGTATTAAAGTTATTTGTCCAATGTGCTGGCATTCCATACGGGACGCTGAAAATCTCTTATTTGCAAAACTCAAGCTTTCAGACAATCATCAACGAAGAATACTGCAAACACGATAACACAGTCGTAGTAAAATTTAATATCGTTATTACTTAATTTAATCTATATTAATATGGGATTATTGCCTTTAAAAGCTAAACAGGGTAATAGTAAAGTGAACCGTATCCATTAATAAAATTACTTAGTTACAATATTTGAAGGAATTACTTAATGTATAGTACACACCGGTATAATATTACTTATATTTTAACCACAAGCCCAACATAAACGATAAAATTGTAACGAAAACTCTATTTGCAATAATAGCCATTTTTTATTTTCAAACTGATTATACAAGGCTTTACATCAACTCGTAGTTACAATGAAATTCTAAAAGATCTCACAATTTATTTTCAGCTAATCGCGAACAGTACAAGTATCCTCTTCTTAAAACTCGATGCTATCCTCCTAATTACTTACTAATCTAAACACTACAATTAACTATCTAAGTACTAATAATTAATTTATATAATCACCACAGTAATTTATATCACAGAGTAATTTATATCGATAGTTATTTATATCACATATGTGATATGTACCACTACTTTATTTTATATCACGACTACCAAAGAACTAGTATTGTAACCAAAGCTGACTTGACTAACGCTCATCATGGCAATTTAAATTTTAACCAATCGTTCAAAAACATACGACAATATACAAATAATATCTCGAATGTTCCTATTGTAATCTTGGTAAAGTTCTTAAATGCAAAACTTTTGCACCTGTCAATCAAATCGCCCGCGAAGGTCGCTCGATCATCTTTTGTTTACAAACACCTTGCTTATATTCCAATATAATTATTCCGGTCAGAGTTAAACTAAACGCCGCCAGACTGTCCCCTCTTAAAGCTGTTCTATCCCAGAACACTCTGTAACCCGGACGTTGAAAGTCCCTGTGGCGGTAAGGACAGTCGAAAACATTTCTGCATACTTCCATGTTGATAGAAGTAGTGATCAACATTTTTCATAGCGGGCGCCGTACCATTTGAATTGTAACCCCACACCAAAATCTAAACCCATTTCTGCAGTTTCCATGTTGGTAGAATTAGCAATCTACACTTTTCATAGCAGGCAGCGTACCATTTGGATTGTAACCACACTCCAAAATCTAAATCCTGGTAATCTAGAACAATACCTCTAGAACATTTCGTATAACTTTTCAGGTTGAAACTGTAGTCAAAACGAAACAACTTTCTAGACAAAAGCCAACACTACGACTCGTTGCTACGAGTCGTAGTGTTGGCGATATGTTTATCGCTAATTACTACAATTAGCAAGACCAAACGTGGGTTTCGGACCCACAACTTAACAAAAAAAAACATAAATCGATAGGATTTGGACAAAGATTCTTTGCAGGCCAAACACAATGATTACGTCATTCATATCTTACAACTCGTATGTTTATGAGAGACGCTTACTTATTTTAAAAGATCCCACGTATTTGGAGACTAATTTCATAGTACAGAATTTTGTAGCATCGAAGAGAGTAAAATTTATGTGTCATTGAATAACATTGTAGGGTTCATTACGACGTCGTAAATTATAAAACCTTTTACTACATTCAAATGATCTTTTTATCCGACTATTTATATTGCGAAACAATTTTTCAAATATTGAAGGACGCTTTATAGAATCGACAACTTTATCGTCATTTGAAGCACAGGGTGGCCTAGGAATAACATGACTATTATCGACAAGATATATCTCTCGACTAAAATTTAAGGAATATGGGGGTTGCTTGGTACTTTTGGCAAGAAGTTCGCATAGCACAAGCAACTTTCTGTAACAGAGAAGACCAATTGAGTTGGTAACCATTAACAAAGAAAGTTAAGATGATTTTAAATGAACGGTGCTGACGTTCAGTAGAATTTTTCTCAGGATGTTAATGGGCGGTTCAATTTACAGCTACTTTGTAAGTACCCAAAACTTATAAAGGGCTTCCCAACAAACTGTTTGCCATTATTACAAACAAGTAATCGAGGAACACTGAATAATAAAAATACATTGCCTTCCCATAATTTAGCAACTTTCTTCCAAAAAATGTTACGCATGGGTAGAAAAATACAAAATTTACTCAAATGATCTTTTACATTTAAAATAAATGTATGACCAGAAAATGATCTTAGAACAGGTATAATAATGTCAACAAAAATTAATTCCCAAAGACGACTACTCTCCGGTCGTCTAAACATAGGACCTGCAGTGAATTTAAAATCAGCTTCGCACGCCGCACAAACTTTACAAGAACAGACGTAAGTAGTAATATTATACTTAGCTTTAGGCCAAAAATAATGATCGTAGAGGAAAATAAGTTTTGAGTACACATAAATGGCCAAAGGTTTGTTCGTAATGACTTTTAGAGATCAAATCAGTACGGTTTGACTTTGGCACAACTATTCTCCAATCGGAAATTGATTAATCTAAACCAGAGTACGTATTTTGACACTTCGTACACAAATGTATACCATCCAAGCGCCATAGAGTGTAACTTATAGGATTATTAGAAACTTGAATACATATTTTAAATAACCAACAATCCTTTGGATCAATAAAATAAGGTTCTTGAGGTTTGACATGGATCTGGTTTAAAACTGGAATAGAACGAGATAATATAACGGGCACGACGTATCATTGTCGCGATGATGAACAATGTTAAAGCTTTATTGTTGAAGTTTAACACACTAATGGGCCAACCGACTACAGTGATCCTTCAATCTATCAAGCCGTATAAGGGTGAAATGATCTATCATGAAAGTAAAGTGAGTACTTTCAATATACGATCTAAGTTTGCCAATTGCCTACACAACTCCAAAACATTCATTTTCCATAGTATTAAACTTACCTTTACTTGGGGTGAGGGAACAATTTATATAACTAAGGACTTTGTCACCATCCGAATGAGATTTAGTTGACACTGCGCTTAAACCATAATTACTGGAAACAGTTTAAATAACAAACAGTTTATCAAAATCGGGACAACTCATGATAGGAGCTGAGACGAGTAAATCTTTTATTTCTGAGAAAGAGGCTACGCATTCGTTAGTTCAAGAATATTTATTATTTTCACAAAGTAGTTTTGAGATGGGAACAGCGACACTACTAAAATTCGGAAGAAATCGACAATACAAACCACAAAGACCTAGGAAACGTTGCCTCTCTGTTGCATTGTCAGGTGTAGGAGGCTTTCAAAACAGCCAAATCTTTTTCGGGATCTACCAGAAGTTTCTGATCCGCTACATAACCAAGGTATTTAATCTCAGTCCGGCAAAATCGACACTTGTCACGGGACTTTGTAAGATTAGTTTGTTGGAGCCATTCTAAATACTCTTCAAATTTATCCGTACTATGACAATTTCGTCAAGATACATGAACACAAATGTTTCAAAATCAAAACCAAGCACTCTATCGATTAATCTCTGCCATGTGGCCGAAGTATTATATCGTACAGTTCATTTACATTTCCAATGCTCCACCTGTAGGTACTACATTGGCCAGGAGACGAGTTTTTTGTTGCCTGGAAATTTATAATTTGCCGAACCCTTGCCGTTCCAGGCAAGGTAGGGATCTTTAACGTGCGTGACAACACTCACACACGGGACCTCCATTTAACCTCTCATCCGAACGAGGGCGTAATTTTGTGAAAAATGCTCACCTGCCATTTTTCAAGCAGTCGGCCGTGTCGGGATATTATATCGTACAACCGGTAACCGGTTAAACTCAAAAAGTCCTCTATTTCAAATCCCATTTTTGGAAAAGCTCGTTATAACAATGCATCAAAAACATAGAGCAATACCAACTCTTCGTTAACTCTTTCAATGTCCATTAAAAATACTAAATTTTCGCTCTTTAACCAACAATAATTTCACTAATACAGTTTACATTAATATATACTAATGCCGTCGCTAATTTCGTCCGACAGAATATTTATTTTCAATTTAATTAACTTCCTATTACATAAATACAAATTATACAACAGTTCAACCCACATGTACATAATTAATAAATCTAAATATAAAACCTCATGCTACTCACGATTTTTCAATAATTTAAGGATGTCCAACAACATGAATCTATCTTGCAACAATTGCTTGAGTTATCCAACAACCGCAGCTCCCTCAAGACAACATACCACAAAATCCATACTATTAGAGAGATGAACTCTCTGTGTTCTAATTCCTTTTTAACCGGTCGTAACGACGTTAAATTCACCCCCATCCCTCCTAAAGTGTGAATCTGTCCTACATTTGCAAACGTAGTTCAACTTTATGTCGCACTCCACGTGTTTATTCTCTGTGGAAAATTCACAGTCACACCTTATAGCTCTGTTACTTTCAACTTGACTTTTAATCTGTCCTCATACCAACCCCAACATCGGGGTTATCCCGCTTTCTTACTTACTTATGTGACTACATGCGTACAGTTCTAATTAATTTTTAAACCTGAAGTTGTTATATCAAATCTCTCAGTCTATAAAAATCCTATTAATTGCGTTCAACATCAATTAATACAATTTATCAAGTTTCATATATACTTAATAAAAGGTTATTGTGCTGTTAATTACATAACAGCTACGTGCTTTAGCAATTACTAAAGAATATCTAGTCAGGCCTCCATTATGGTCTTCCCTGTTAATGGTTTTTGCATTTCTCACGTATTAATTTACTTCACTAATGTATACTCTGCAGTTCTATTTATTGCATGGCGCCCTGCATTCTATACCTATTTAACATTCCTGTATTGCATATATATTACATTGTGTGTTTTATGGAATCTTTTATTTTAGCCATTCTTATTGTCGCAACGTTTATCCTATTTAATAACTAATGCGTTATCTTAATATTGTATTAAATTGTACCAATTTATGTTAAGGCAATTTAGTTTTTGCTATAATTATACTAACTGCCCTAATTGAAATTATATTTTCTAAAAACAAAAGAATTAACATATCAAGCTTCATTAAGATAAATTGTTCGTGAAATCTATTGTACATGGCGTTTGCATCTTTAATCTGTTTCTTCAAAATTAAATTTTTCCTTTCCCATCTAATTTGCAGTTAGCATACAGCAACGCGTCACACAATTAGCTCTAAATGTAACGATGAAATTAAAAAACAACAAACTAAAACTTATCTAGAAATTCCATGGAGTATGAAAATAGTAAAGCATTTCAAAACCTATTAGAAGCTGTGGTTGCGCCTCTGTATAATATTTATTAATTATAAATTAATTTTATCCTTTAAATTAGAAGAGTTCCTCGCTAATAGCTTTGTATATAATTTGAATAAATTAATTGATTATTGAAAGGGCCTATTATTCATAGACAGAAGTCGCGATAGGACTCTTAAAAATGACAACCTAATCGACATCTTTGCGTTGGTTAATGTCACCTACGATTATCCTTATTATTCTGCCCAAATTTTACTTTCTCCATTACCTTCCATTTTAACACATGCGTTAGTAATGTAAACAGTTTATTTAACAACCAGTAAAGTATCTTAGGGTAGGTCGGCCATTGCACCAATCACCGACAATACTTTTATTCCACACGAAAATAAATCTGCTGTTATAAAAAAAGGTCCCCATTTCGTAGATGTAATCCAAAAACTAATTCCAATTTAAACGTTCAATTTTTAGGATATACGTTGACGTAATTTTAAATCACATGGCAACCAACAACGATAAGGAAATTATTGGAACCGCTGGTACTACTGCCGATTCTCGCCAATTGAATTATTCTGGAGTGCCTTACGGACGGTTGGATTTTCACCACAGTTGCAGTATACAAAATTACAATGACGCCGATCAGGTTAGAGATTGTGAAATAAGTGGTTTAAAAGACCTGAATCAGGTATCTTAAATTTGTGTGTATTATTCTTAATATTTATTGAGACAATATTCATTAGGGAAAATACTGGGTCCGGGAAAAAATGCTAGAACTTCTAAATCACTTAACTGATGTAGGAGTAGCAGGTTTTAGAATAGGAGCTGCAAAACATATGAAACCGTCCGATTTACTTGTTATATATGATCGACTCACTGATCTAAAAGTTGAATTTAATTTTCCTAATGGTTCAAAGCCATACATATATCAAGAAGTAATTGATTTGGGTAAAATAAAGCAAGGATAACTAACATTTAATTCATACTATTATTCTAGGAGGAGAAGCAGTTTCGAAAAGCGAATATATTGATTTGGGTGTCGTAACCGAATACAAACACAGTACAGAAATTGGTAGGGTCTTCTTAGGAAAAGACAAATTGAAATATTTAATTAACTGGGGACCAGGATGGGGATTATTACAAAGTAATAATGCATTAGTGTTTGTTGATAATCACGATTTCGAAAGAGGTAAAGATAGTAATGTATTAACACACAAAAATCCTAAGCGATATAAAATGGCAATTGCATTCATGTTAGCACATACATATGGAACCCCCGCAATTTTATCTAGTTATACATTTGATGATCCCAACCAAGGTATTTCCTACGTAATATACAATATATGCAAAGGGATTACATTGCTACATCAGAAACGGTAAGAGATACAGAGTTAGTTAAATGGGAAACAATGTTATCGTCGGGGTGGACGGCGTCTGAAAGTATGTAAACTTAACACTGTTATTTTTAATGTTCACAAGCAAAAGAAATTAAAGAAAGTTCATAAGTACACAAATATACAAGTAAAAAGTCAAAATGAACAGTTTATGCACTTTTAAGCACTTCGGAAGTCTTCGGCAATCTTCGGTGGGGTTCGCGGTTGCTCGTGGAACCAAGTAGGAACGTAAATACTAAGTAAACAGATATATACAGAGTTCGGAGAGGTCCAAGGGTCTTCGGTAGTCTTCGGACTTCTTCGGTAATCTTCGAAAGGCTTCATGGTTGCTCGTGGAAGAAAACAGATATATACAAAGTTTGGAGTGGTCCAAAGGTCTTTGGTAGTCTTCGGACTTCTTCGAAAGGCCTTGGGATTTCTTGGTGAAGCCGAGTGAGAGCTTGAATAAGGAAAATAAGGTAGTATTTATTGTTTGAAGAGGTCCAGACGTCTTCGGGAGGCTTCGTGGTTCACTTGTGGGACAATGCGGAGTTATAAAGAATAATGATATACATACAAAACTATACATTGACTATATACACAATATTGAGAAGTTTGGAAGTCTTCGGAAATCCTCGGGTTTTACTCGTGTGTCTGAGTAAGAGCTTGAATAACGAAAATAAGAAAGTGTTTTTTGTTTGAAGAGGTCCAGACGTCTTCGGAAGTCTTCGGGACTCTTCGGAAGGCTTCATGGTTCACTTGTGGGACCACGCGGAGTTATAAAGAATAATGATATACATACAAAAACCATACATTGACTATATACACAATATTGAGAGGTTCTGAAGTCTTCGGTAGGCTTCTCAAGTCTTCGAAAATCCACAGGTTTTATTCGTGAGGCTGAGTAAGAGCTTGCATAATGAAAATAAGAAAGTATATATTGTTTGAAGAGGCCCAGACGTCTTTGGAGGTGGACTCTTCGGAAGTCGCGGTTCACTTGTGGAACAACGTCGAGTAATAAAGAATTAATGCGGCGTGCCCCAGGTACGGCGACGGGCAGCGTAACTGATCAGATATTAAGCAGGCTATGAGAAGCACTGCGATTACGTGATTTACTTGTGCTAAACTATGGCGACGTGCCCCAGGTGCGGCGACGGCCAGAGTAACAGGTCGAAATTAAGCAGGCTGTGAAAAGCACTGCGTGTTGAACTATGGCGACGTGCCCCAGGTACAGCGCCGGACAGCGCAACTGGTCAGGTATTGAGCAGGCTATGGTATGCCCCAGGTACGGCGTCGGGCAGCGTAACGGTTTCAAAAATTAAGCAGGCTATGGAGAGCACTGCTTGTTGAGACGGTTTACAGACTATGGTGAGCACTGTAGTTGAGTCCTCAGGCTGTGGTGAGCACTAATGGTACTGAATTTTGCAGGATTCGCAATCGTATTTATGTGCTTTCTTCCCCTATGCAAGGTATGTTGAAAAAAGGTTAGTGGAATGGGCATCCAATAGATTCGCTACTTTTAGGGTAGCACAAAAAATGAGTTGGAGACCCCGATTTTCTAGGCCCTTGTTCTATATTCGGCACGTGCACTTTGATATAGGATAACAACAAGTTATCTACCTCGCAGTATATTAAAAAGGTTTTAACAAATTCATATATCATACCGTTCTCGAATTATACAAGGAAAACCAAAAATGTTATTTTTAGTTTGTGGAGCCTATTAATTCTAATTCAAAATATATCAAAGAATGAAACAGAAAAAGTTTTTGATTTAAAATTTTGAATAACATGGTGTCATCGAATCTTCACCTCAACTATTCATCCTTCAGAAGTCCCATCAACTTAATTCTTTAAATACGGACCTGTGTTTTTATTATAATAGTCGACAATTTTAAAAACCATTTTAATATACTGCAAAGTAAGCAACCTGTTGCCTACTTAACTGACTGTCTCTCTTACTGTTTCTGATATAGCAAAGTTATCCCTTAATATATCTAAGACTCTATATGTATTTCAATTTAATTCTTTCTTTATACAGGTCCTCCTCAAGATAACAATCAAAATATTGTCTCACCTGTTATAAACCCAGATGACACATGTGGTAATGGTTGGGTATGTGAACATAGATGGCGTCAAATTTACAACATGGTTGGATTTAAAAATGCCGTGAAAGGCACTGAAGTAACTAATTTTTGGACTAACGGCGATCAACAAATTGCATTTTGCCGTGGTAATAAGGGATTTATAGCTTTTAACAATTTGGGTGATTTAAAACAAGAAATTAAAACTTGTTTACCGCCTGGAACTTACTGCGATGTCATAAGCGGAAACTTATTTGAACACGCTTGCAGTGGAAAAAATATTACAGTAGCTCAAGACGGAGTTGCATACATAGAGCTACTACAAAATGACTACGACGGTGTAATAGCTATACACATTAATTCTAAGTTATAGATCTTTGTTGTTTTGGGTTTTAGCAACATAAAATAAAAATTTTGATTTTTTTTTTATTCACAGGTACTGAATGAGTTGCTCAAAAAATTTATCCGGTAAATACGTTTGCACAATCTATTGTTAATAATTTTGAATGCCCCATTTTTCAGTAACCCAATCGTTGCCATGAGCAAATCGCAAAGTTTTTAATATTGTGCTGAAGTGTGTGCGCGCCGCATGTTATCGAAGGGTAGTGCGATGCATGATTATAAACTATAATATCAAGTGTTCATTCACCTATAGTCCAATCGCTTTAACTTTAGGATGACGTCACAACTGAACAAAATGCTACATTGCTAATGTTAGCTTAAATTATAATATATTTAATGAAAGATATATGAATATTCCCTATTGGCAAGAAGAATTGGTGGCAACACCGTACAAAACTGCCAACCTTTATTGCGTTAAATGACAGTACACTTCAAGCGGAAATCTAGGTATTTATTTGCATACAGTTGCCGTCAGCTCATTACTACATTTGACGTCATCTTCAAGTTAATTCGAATAGACTATACCAATAGATTTAGCTTGTTTGTTAGTTGTTTTACAGTTGCCTCATAAATCTTCAATACAGTTAGACGTGTTTATATTAAGTTCTCAATTCTGTACTATTTCAATAAACTTATACACTATTTCACAGTAGGAAATTGAAGGTTTCACTAGTAATTTAGTTGACAAGTTTGAATAAGTTTATAGTTAGCCAATTTCAAATACAAGATTGTCAATCAGAAAAATATGAGTGATAAAGTCGTTTTGATGAAATTTAATGAAACCGATTTTCCGGTATGGCGTTTTCAAATGGAATCTTTCTTGGCCGTCAATGAGTTACTAAACGTTGTGCATGGAAATGCTAAATGACCCGTTGATGGAAAAGAGCAAGCGACCTGGGATAAATTAGATCGCAAAGCTCGTTTGTACATTGTAAGTGCCCTGGAACCAGATCAGGTGCGCAAAGTGATGAATTTAAAATCATCGAATGAAATGTGGAATCGTTTTACTATCATTATATGAAATGAAAAATGCCGTTAATTCATATCCTGCTCAAACAGTTTTATGAATACAGAATGGAAGAGGGTTCAACCGTTGCACAACATGTCTCGAACATTGAAGAAATAGCAAGGAAACTAGAAAACTTAGGGCATAAACAAGAAGAAATAGCATTAGTGACCAAAACCCTTCACAGCTTGCCAGCTTCGCACAGGCACGTGATGTCTGCTTGGGATTCTTTACCTGCCCAAGAACAGACGATGGCAAACTTGTTGCCACAATTACTTAGAGAAGAGATGATTACAACCTCTCTGCCAGAAACGTTATTCAATGACAAGGTGTCAGTGGCATTAGTACACAAAAATGTGCACGGTAAGAATAAAGCAAATGAAAACGGAAATTTGAAGTGCTATTTCTGTGATGTCAAGGAACACTTAAAACGTGACTTCCGTAAATATCAGCAATCCTTAAAAACTAATAAAGTAGTGGAAATGTCAACATCAAATAATGAAGTGCTGGTAGCAAAAAAATATGCAGCAGAATTCAATATGGTTGATGTGTGGTATGCCGATAGTGGAGCCTCAAATCATATGTCGCCGAGACGCGAATTCTTTAGCGACTTCATACCAATCAATGACGATTCGTTTCCTGTTATGGTTGGAAATAACAAGGTTGTCTACACACGTGGTAAAGATAAAATTATAGCAGAGTTTGATGTCTATGGTAAAACTCGTTGACAAACTTTGGTCAATGCTTATTGGATACCCAATCGTGGTAAAAATTTATTTGCAATCGGTTCAGCAGCTGATCATGGTGCATACGCAAGTTTTGGTAAAAACGTCCTGAAACTTACAAGGAATGGGGTCGTGATTGTTACTGGGTTTCGATACCGAAGTGAACTTTATCGAATAAACATGAAAGCGCAGGCATGTCATGAGGCAAACGTTGCTGATAAAAATATTGTTTCAATATGCACTTGGCACGAAAGAGATGGGCATACAAATTTTCACACAATTTACGGCATAGGTACTGGTGTCAAAGTGTTTGATAATGACAAGGAGGTAGACATTAAAAAATACTTTTGAGAAAGTTGCGTGTTTGGAAAATGGCACGACAACCATTTAGAGAATCTGAACACCGAGCAAAGTCACCCGGCGAATTGATTCATTCTGGCATTTGTGGTCCAATGTCAGTGAATGCACTGTTTGTGGATAATTACAGTGGGATTATCATGCTATTTCCAATAAAGCACAAATCCGAAATTGTTCAAAAGGTTCAAACAGTATTGGCATTGGCATCGGCGTCACATCATAAAGTGTGCCGGTTACGGTCGGACAATGCATTGGAATTTAAGTCGATGAATATGAAGAAAGTAATATGTAGAAATAAAATTGTTTATGGGTTCTCTACACCGTTCTGTCTAGAACAAAATTATTTGTTTGTCGCTTATATTCTAAACCTACACCTTTTGTGCCATTTAGATATCTTAGAACTCAAAATAAATAATTTCAAATTTCTTTAGTCGCTTTATCTTGGTACCTACTAAACAAATTCAAAGCAAAACATATATCGGGTCTACTGCCTAACATCAAATACATCAAACACCCTATCAGCTCACGATATGGTTTTGTTGTAAATTTATTTTTATCAATACAATTACTAATCCTTAATTTTGGTTCAACTGGTGTTGCCGGTCGCTTGCATTCTTCAGCCTTAAAATTTTTTAAAAATCGCTTAATATATCTGGACTGTTTAATTGTCAAAATCCTTTTTTCTCATTCATAATCTATTTCTAATCCTAAACATTCTTTTAATTTTCCATTGTCTTTTATTTTAAACTTTGTCATTAACTTTCCTTTTACTTTATTAATTGAATCCATATTAGGAACCAATAAAATTATGTCATCGACATAAATGAGTAGATAAACTAACTCAGAAGTATTACATTATTTATGTATAAACAATAGTCATTTTCAGATCTTTCAAATCCTAATTCTAATATATAAGAATTAATTTTATCATTCCAATATTTACTTGATTGTTTTAACCCATATAAAGACTTATTTAGTTTCAGGACTTTTCCTGATTCACACTGTACCCTATCTGGCGCATAAATGTACAGCTTTTCATTTATAATTCCACTTAAAAATGCTGTTTTTACGCCAAGCTGTTGAAAGTGATATTTAAATTGATTTCCAATAATCAACAATAATCTAATTGTTGCCATTTTTGCTATTGGTGAGTAAATGTCTACATTATTTATGTATTTTTCTTGAAGAAAACCTTTTGCTACTAACCTAGCTTCATATGTACCTTGTACTTTATTTTCTAATTCTTTATAAGCAGAAACCCACAAAATTTTCTCATTTTTAGGAGTTTCGACCTTAATCCAAGTTTCATTTTCTTCAATTGATTTCAATTCTCTCTTAACTGCATCCAACCATTTATCTCGATCTTTCCCATTTTGTATATCATTATATGACTTTGGAACATCATTTACAAAATTGCATGCCTCAAAAGCCATATATATCTCATAATCATCAAATTTTTTAGGAATTTTTACCTGTCTTTTATTTTTCCTATTTTGTAATAATACTTGATGTGTCTTATTTTCACTTCTTATCTGTTCTCTAATTTCCGGATTGTTTTCCTTTTTTTTCTTCCTCATTATAACCTAATTCTACTATTTTTTAATAGAAAACTATTTTCATTAAATTGAACATCTCTACTTACTATTACCTTCTGTTTTTCTAAACTCCATAGTCTATACCCGTTTGTAGCATTGCATCAAATTTAGTTCTGAGTTCTTTTGGTATGTGACAATAAGCAGCGCAACCAAATATTTTAAATTACCAACATTTGGTTTATTTCCGCACCAAATTTCACACGGTGTAACATTCCTTAAATTTGCTGAAATACTCCTATTCATCACATAATTCACAGTCAGAATAGCTTCACTCCAAAAGGTTTTATCTAAACCGGCATCTGCTAATATTGTTCTAGCACGTTCGACTAATCTTTTGTTTTTCCTTACAGCTTTGCCGTTTTGTTAAGGTGTATAGGCCACAGTATAGTCAGTCATTATACCTTTCTTTTTACAAAATTTTATAAAATTATTAGAGAAATACTCGCCTCCATCATCACATCTAAGTTTTGATATTTTAGTCAGAAACTTTTATTCTGTCATATTTACAAACTCTTGGAACTTTTCATAAAGTTTCACTTTTATGTTTTAGTAAATAAATGACTGTAAAGTTTGAAAAATCATCTATGAACGTTATAAAGTTTATAAAGTTTCATTGTATGTTTGAGGAATGATTGGGCCACAAACATCTGTGTGAATTATTTCTAAAATTCTCCTGCTTTTTGTTCTAGTTCCAAATGGTAATCTTGTTAATTTACCACTAATACACGGCTCACAAAACTGAACTTGTTGAAACTTTAAATCATTTTCAATTCCTAATACCAGTTTATTTTTAATGATTTCCCTTAATCCTGAATAACTTATATGTGCATAGCGTCTATGCCATTTTGTAAAATCATGCACTATCATTATTTTCTACTATTAAAGATTCCGGTGTCACTAATTTAAATATAATTTCATATAGATTATCTCTGTACCCTATTCCTAATGCTCGATTGTTTACATCCCTTATATTTACCTTTCCATTTTCAAAAATGACCTTAACATTAAACGATTCTAATTTCTTTACAGATAATCAATTCTTGCTTAGTTGTGGTACATAAAAAACATTCTTAATTGTACAGTTTACCTTGTCCTTTTCTACATAACTTATTACGTCTATATTCCCTACTCCTATTGCCGTTATGTAATTATCATTTTTATCTACTGCTATTTCTATAGGGTTTGTTAACATAACTAAGTATGAAAAGTAATGCTTGTCACTAACCATGTGATCTATACATCCAGAGTCAATAAAAAATTTGATCTCACCTGTTTTTAAAGTTAGATTTACCTTACCGGTATTTTCATCTGTGTTACCCATAAAACAAACTTTTCTGTCTATGTCGTCGTTTTCTTTTGGAAATTGATCTTCGTATTGTTGAACATAATTACTTCCATGTCTGTTGCTCTGATATTTGCTTCTACCATATCCACGATAAGTTCATCTTCCTCTATATGAGTTTCGACTCCTACTTTTACTTAACCCACCTTTCTGTACTGTATTGACTTCCAGTTTCTCTTTTGCAATCTCTCTTGAAATGTCCCAGCTCACCATATTTAAAACATGCTCCGCTTCTGTGAGTGGAGGAAAATGCACACGAAGTTGCTTGCACTTTCTTACCTAGTTCAGTTACTTTTCGCTTTTCAGATTCACTCAGTAGTTTCTGTTTAACTATTTCAAAGGTTACATCTTGCATGCTCTCTATTACCATGATAACGGTTTCAAAAGAACTAGGTAAACCAAACAGCAAGTTACACATCAGGTCTTGCTCTTTTAATTCAGCATCAGCCGCCTTCAATTGTTTCACGATGACTTCAAACTCTTCTATATACTTTTCAAGGCATTCGTTTTCTTTTAAATGCATCCCCAACAATTTCCGTTTTAAATACAATTGCCCAGGTAGGCCTTTCTTTTCATATTTATTTTTTAGTATGTTTCACATTTCATACGACGTTTTACAACATCTCAAACTTTCTAATTGTAAATCATCTACACACTGCACTATCAAACATTTTGCTTCGTTATCCTTCTTAACTTCATCTTGTTTTCCAGGATCAACGTTATTTTCAACACAATTTCTTACACTATTTTCAGATAATATTAACTCAATGCGAAATTTCCAGTTATGATAGTTATTACTATTTAAATGTTCAATATTATAATTTCTTCCTGATACCGCTTGATTTGCCATCTTCTAGGCTCCTTTTTAAATTTATTTTAATATGCTTGTTATGACTTTTCAATTGCAAGCCCTTTACTTTTTTTATTGATCATGTGTACCTGGGCCCATAACCTGTTGTTTATATAATAAAAGAATGATCTACTCCTCTATTAATACACCTTTTATATCAAAAGGAATTATTACATATTACTGACATTTCGTATTTTATTCGACAGGCAACAACTAACTATACAGGACTAATATATATTTTAGTGCAACAATTTTAAGACATTAAAACTAACACAACGGTGGTTATTACCTTGGTTTAGAAATAGAGCACAATCTTAAAGAAAAGAAGATTAAATTACATCAATAGTCTTATATTCGAAGTGTTCTAAAGAAGTTTGGAATGGAAGCATGTAATCTCATAAGCACACCAATGGAAGTTCAAACCGGACGTGAATCAAACCAAACTATTAACGCTGACAGTAACCTGAAATTACAAGATATGCCTTACCGCCAACCTATTGGTAGTCTGTATTACGCAAGCAGTCAATTTTTTGAAAATCATTTGGTGGAACACTGGAAAGCTGCAAAGCGAGTTGTACATTATTTAAAAGCAACAATGGAACTCTGTATTATTTACAATGGAAAGAGTGAGTACCCTAACAGGCTGATCGCATACTCAGAAGCTGATTTTGCAACCTGCACACATACTAGAAAATCAATTAGTGGGGGCGTGTTGTTATTAAACGACGGACCGGTGGTGTGGTTCAGTCGAAAATAAACTGTAGTAACAACGTCTACTACAGAGTTAGAGTACATACCTGCGCATGATGCTACAAAAGAAGTTGTTTGGTGTCGTGGATTAGTGGAGACCCTAAATGTTCCTCAGAGAAGTGCAACTGTTCTTTACTGTGATAACGAAGCAGCAAAAAGTTTAGTTGAAAATACAATTGTCCATCGTCGCACTAAACATATAGATGTTAAATATCATTTCATACGAGCTAACAAGAAGAAGGAAAAATTGTAGTCATTCACATTGCAAGTAAAAATCAACTAGCAGATATGTTTACAAAAGCGCTAGAGCGTGATAAGTTTGTACAAAACAGAAACAGTTTAAATATAAACTAACATTCGTCGCGAGTGGGAGTGTTGAAATGTGTGCGCGCCGCATGTTATCGAAGGGTAGTGCGATGCATGATTATAAACTATAATATCAAATGTCCATCCACCTACCAATAGATTTAGCTTGTTTTTTAGTTGTTATACAGTTGCCTCATAAATCTTCAATACAGTTAGACGTGTTTATATTAAGTTTTCAAGCAGAAGTCTGTTTACCCACGCCGCTGGTCACCTGACTGGTCACACGTTGCCACAGGCTATGTTCCGTCTGTCGTCTACCGTGCGACAATGTTTTTAGTGCGTAAAGCAGGTGGTAACGCCACCGATCTATAGTGCGTTTAACGAACAGATTCAGTAAATGCTCCGCCCATAAATCAGCGCCAAGTATAAATAAAGATTTTATATTGGTTGGCAGGATTCACACAACCACACATTTCAATTTGTAACATTAACCTACAAATGTCAATTAGTTTTTCGTGTTTGTTTTTGCTTTATTTTTTGTTTACTTGTCTTTCGTAGTTTTTGCTCTTGTACTTTTTTTCAAAAACAGTATTTTTCAATACTTATTACATTTGTGTAGGTTATTTACAATTAATTACGTGTAACATGGATCAACAGGGTTTTTCGCCCCCTAAAAAGCGCCTGTCCAGGCATTTTTCCGTTGAGGATAAACAGCAGATCTTAAATATTTTTAAAGTTTGTGTTGAACAAAATCCCAACAACAATAAAACTGAAAATATTGCATTTACTGCAAAAGCAGCTGGTGATGTTAATAACTTTGAATAAACACCATTTATTTATTAAATCTTATCATTGTAGGTATTACTGATAAAAGTGTGTACAACATTCTACGTGAATACAAGCAAACTCATGTATTACGTTCCCCAAAACTGTACCATCGACAACGAGCAATTTTAGACAACATTGACGATGAAACTAAGAGTCATCTTAGACGTATGGTTCATTCCTTTTTTGAAAACAATGATCCACCTACACTAAACAAAATTTTATCCGCCGTGTCTGTAGATAACGAGATGCCTCAATTAAAACGAAGCACTCTGAGAACCCTCTTGAGTGAAATTGGTTTTAAGTATGTACTTATATAGTTTAACAGAAAAGATGTGGTTAAAATATGTGTTGAATTATAGATACTCAAAGAGGTCCAGAAATAGTGTCCTTAAAGAGAAAAGTGAAATAGTTGCGTGGAGACGACGTTATTTACGACAAATAAGGAAATACAGGGATGAGAGAAGAAAAATATATTGGTTGGACGAGACGTGGCTTACTGCTGGCCATATCGTAAGCAAGGTTTGGAAAGATACTACCATTCTGCATCCAAGACAAGCCTTTATTAATGGATTAACGACTGGGTTAAAAGATCCATCAGGAAAAGGAAAACGTCTGGTAGTTCTCCATATTGGCTCGGAGGAAGGTTTTGTCAGCGGTGGTTTGAAAGTGGTCGAGTCGAAGAAAACAGGTGATTACCATGAAGAAATGACAGCTCTTGTTTTTGAACAATGGTTTGAAGAAATTCTTAAAAGTGTCGATGAAAATGTTGTTATAGTGTTAGACAATGCACCTTATCATAGTAGAAAACTAGAAAAGATACCAAATACTGGAACAAAAAAAACATGTATTCAAAAATGGTTAACTGAAAAATCTATCGACTACGAAGAAGATAAGGTCAAAGATGAACTTCTTGTTCTTGTTAGAAGAGCAGCTGTTATTCCAACATTTGTTGTTGATGAAATGGCAAGACACTCTAACCGTACAGTATTACGCCTGCCGCCATATCATTGTGAATTAAATCCGATAGAATTAATATGGGCACAGATAAAGGTGAAGTTGCAAGAAAAATAAAACATTTAAAATGGCAGATCTTCGTCCTTTGTTTCAAGAAGCTGTTGCAAACGTAACATCAGACAACTGGAAAAATTCTATTCGCCATGTTCAAGATTTAGAGATTAAAATGTGGCAACTGGACATTGTGATGGAAGTTCAAGTGGAGCCCTTGATTATACAATTAGGAGGCGATGATTCGTCTTCGTCTGAAGAATCAGAAACCGAAAATTAATGCTCTGTGTACTTATTCATTTATTGAACAATTTAACATTTATTTGCTGTACATACTATTCTATAAATTATGATTATCACGATTACAGCACACATTTTTGTAATAGATATTAACTTTAATCATTATAGTAATATAACAATAAATTAGTCGGTATCATCCATCGCATGGTTTTTCTGGTTATTCAAAATTGTGTTAGTTGTTGTAATAATACTCAAGCTAAATTAATATAAGCACAGCAGGCCCATCCATTGTTTTATAAAGTTGCTTTTTGATACACTGTTCACTCGTACTCTCTTTAACTATCTCACCATTTTCGTAATACATAACTGACACGGATAGCATGTGTACCAAAAAAAATAGTATAGCATGGAAATCTGTTTCTTATTAACATATTGTCAATTATTCACATCATATACTATAAATTCCTAACGATTCATTCATTGGCCATTAATCAACATTAATTATTAATGTGATTGTTGCTGTTGTAATAATGCCATCACTCGATTCCTATTTACCATCATCAATGAGTTTGATTCTGAAATGCATTTTGTATACAAAACCTTTTATTTATAATTCTTACAATAAATTACTGTGAAGATTTCATAAACCAATAACAAACGTTTCTAAACAAGTGTTGCAGAACAAATTTGTGAATGCCATTAGACAGGCATAAAAATCTGTAGTTAGAAATATTTTCTTTTCTATTTGCATAACATAACGAATAACATGACCTCAACCTCAAATTACATTCAACACAGTACGGACAATTCCGTAACTAACATATCCGTTCTCGGTACTCGAACAATATGAAAAAATTAAAGTTCTAATTAATATTGCCTTTCTTACTGAAAACGGGGAATAATAAAACATTCTCTCTGATAATATTTTTAATGTATTGAAAACTTAATCGTATAGTTTTGTGAGTTTATTTGAACTCCTAATTGCCACATGGTTTTGAGCAACCAATCAGAACGTTGAAAATGCTTTCACAATATTTGAAAATTACTATTCAACCGATGCACGCATTTGTAGTTACAGTAAGGTGTTAAATTTGATCGCTGTAAATCAAGCTTATGCTCAGTTTGTATTGCGCAACTAAGCCCATCCTATTATATTAATTACTGAATCTGTTTGTTAAACGCACTATAGTATCAGAATTTTATATTAGTATAGTATTCATTTTCTATGCAGGTGGCTGAACTTACCAATCTAACAAAAGTGGTTAACTAAAATCTGTTTGTAAGGCGTTGCGTTACTCTATCTATTTTTTTTTAACCCAATTTGTATATATATATATTATGGATAGGCAAATTTTAACAAAGTTCACTATTAATCTAGAGTAAATAGAAAATTTCCTCCATGGCCACCGAAGGAGGAAGCGTTTCCATGATGCAGGCAGCATTGCCTTGTTGTATTGCAATACTTATTCGCTGGATAAGATATGACTTTGAGCGTGGTTCACCTGTCTTTATTGCAATTAGTTTTCCAATGGAATCGATGAAATATAAAGATTCTTGGCAAAAGGGCCCATTGTCTCTACTGCGAATGGGATGAAACAGTAATTTTGCTCCATAATGTTTTTATATTTGTTTAGTTTCCTTAAAGCTACGGTAGTTGCCACTTTTCTCGCTTCTTTGGAGGAGTGTTCAAGATATGAAGGTGCAAGCGTGTCACTGCATGTGCTGTCCCACACAAGTATTTGTCCGTTTCTCCAGGGTCATGCCATCAGGGCGTTTTCCATCATCTCAATTGAGTCCAACTGATTCAAGTACTCAGGGTATTTCAGTAGAGGACAAGATACGTTTTATTATATTATTTAGGTTAAAATGTCGTGTCTGCCTTCCTGCACTTTTCAAACAACTCAATCCATGTGTTCCGGTGGGGTGAACCTTACTTCCACATATGCATGTATGAGGGACACATATGTTGTCTAGCAAAGTCCCGATATTTTTGGAGGGAATTGCTTTTAACCATGCTCCGGATTCCTTCTCACAAGTTGCTAGATATCTAGCTTTATCGATATCTTTATCGAAACTTAAAGTAGAACGTGTGTTGCAGATGTTTATGAGGTCCCAATTTTTTTGAAAAAACGGAATGACGAGTTGAGTTAGTAAAGTATTTCGAATTCCACTTTTGTAAAGCATCTTCATAATAAGCAATATTAACTTGGTCAAAGGAAAAATTAGGTAACATAATCTTGACCAGGTGAAAAGCTGAATTACTCGATGCCAAAAAGGCCGGGAGTGCAATGTCGTCAACTTTCCGTATTTCAATACCTCCGTATTGAATTGGCAGTGATGCAACAGTCCATTGTATTGGGTCTAAATTGGTATTGGTAATAAGTTCTATATAGATCTTGATTTCTAAGTGGATGTCACAAGATATTTTGAAAATTCCACATGGAGCATGATCGGAGGAAGTACGTTAATTACATAGTAAGTAATAAGCTACGTAGTTGTTCGAACTTTTTAAACGAGTAAACAATAGTCTTAATTCATTCATTTTATTTAGTATTTGGTAAAGTCTCGCAAGCAGGATTAAAGATCGCTGCTCCTAACAGATTCAGAGTATTGTCAGATAGAAGTTTAATTCCTGGGGAAATTTCTTCAAATTCTTTTTTGACAGTATCATCAACATCAGACCGGAAGTATATCTCGCATTTTGAAGGGTTAAGTTTCAATCCCAAAAGAGAGCATCGTGTAATAATTACTTCGAAATCGAAAAGTACATCTCGAGGAATCCCTCCTAGAGTGCCGTCATCCAAGTACCAAGTAATGAATTCCGACTTTAAGGACTCGATAATTGGTTGAATAACTAAACTGAATGCCATTGGTCCAGCTGGGTCTCCTTGTTGGGCTCCTACTTGAGAGTCAATTGTTTCTTTTCCGTAAAAAAAGTAGCGCAGGTTCCGAGTAGCATTGGTACAAGAATGGAAACATGTCTGGAACTTGTTTCGAAATCTCTTCTAACATTACATCTCGTTCCACGGAATTGAAAGCATTTGCAAAGTCGATCTTCAATATTACTTTATTTGAGTTTCGATTTTCAGAAATATATGTCCGAAGACCATGTACCGCAGCCTCACATCCACCTTTTGTAGCGAAATCAAGTTGTTTCGGTCTGAAATATGTACCTAGTTTTTCTCTGTTTTTCAGACATGCTAATTTTGCTACCAGTCTGCGGAAAGTGTTACCCACAGCTATTGGTCGGATGCCACCACATTTTTTATTTAGGGCACAAAGGGAAGCTCCATAAAGAATTTTGGTTATTGTGGCATTCACTCGTCCAGCTAACATTTCATTACATAGTCTTGTTATGGAAGATAACAAAGGTTTTCTGGCGTCTCCAGTAAGTTTCGAGATCATATCTTTAAGATGTTGGGGTTTTAGACCGTCTATTCCTGCAGCAGAACCATTTGGAAAACTAAATATTGCTTTAGATACATCTTCCTGTGACACAATTATTAATTGACAGTTCTGATCAGGAGGATTAGGCAAATTAAGTATTCTAGACAGTGGGAGGTGTTTCGCCTTTAATTTCTTTAGTGTTTCTCCATCTTGAGGAGCAACGTTGTCTGATGAACATAACAATCTAACTTTAATTTCGGCTCTCTTCCAGATACTGGAAGCTTTATGTTTGATATTACGTGGAGGAAGTAATGTCATATCAAACTTATCCGTATTGAGTTTCACTGAAGTGGCGAGAAATTTTGATTTTGTTTTCTCAGGGATCCTTAGTGCTATATATGCAAACGATAAAAAAATTTCCCAAGGTTTCTCGTCATTTCTGGCGATGCATTCATCAATTAATGAGGCTAGTTTGTTGGCTGCAGTTATATGGGTTCCTCTCGGAATACGCATTAAAACACGTATTTTTTCCTTGAACTCTGCAATTTTTTTGTGAAAAAGCATTTCTTCGGAAGTTTGTGACTGTGACAAGAAAGGGAGTTTGTCATAATTAGCATGTGTTGCATGGCGGCGGAGTCCTATTAAACCTTTACATTTCTTGTTCAACTCCTCTGGACAAAAAGGACATGGCATTAGGTTTGACGTTGGTTGTGTATCTTTCTGAGTTGATAATAAATCAGAGCACGTAGGACAGAACCAGATCTCGTCATTTGATCCTAGAATATTGATTTGTTCATTGAAAAGGTTCACACATTCTCCATGAATCCAGGAATTGCAATAGTCACAAATAATCCGGTCGCATAAATCATCAGAATTTAAACAGATCGGGCAGGTGAAAGTCACTTCCTCTCCTTTCGAAGGTTGCTTCTTCCGTTCCATTTTTAATTATTCCTTGTAATTCTTTAGTTCCTATTGAAACTAATAGGTTGGCCAATCAGTTTTACATTAAGCAATTACATAAATTTAAAATGTCACTTATTCTGTCAAATTGACGTTTAATACAAATTTAGTTCAAAATTTGCTAAAATCTTTAAAATGGAGTTAGAGAACCTGTTTCTTTTGATTTCAACACTAAATGTACTGTCTTTCATGCACTGAAAACACGCACAACTTTTATTTTCTTATTTTTACCACATAATATAAATTAGATAGAGTAAAAAAATTTAATTTTGAAGCGACAGAATAAATATGAGCGAACCCACTATAATAGATTTCATAAATAATTAATTTCAATTAACCATGATATTTCAAATTTTTACCCTATGAAGGTCTTTCAACTGATAAAGTATAACATTATATCTTTTAAATACATTGTAATCGTAATAATTCACACCAGTGGCGTACGCTACGATTGCATTTCCCAAAGAAAGGCACAATCGCACCATACGTAAGCATAGATTAAACTTGTTGCATTATATTAATAGATGCTAATCGCAATTAATAGGTTTTCATGGTGAAAGAAATGTGATATAACAACTTGGAAAGACAGTTAAAAGTGAAAGTTCCGAAAGTTAATTATACCTCCAAAAAATTTAATTATACGAGCAGGTAATAAGACGGGTTGGCCCCACTGTTTGAGTTGGTATAAGGACAGATTAAAAGTTAGCGGTTGGAACGCTGCTTTAAGATGTAATGTGGACTTCACCGCAGGGCAAAACACAGTGTGCAACTAATTTTTTTAACTACCCTTGCAAGAACAAAATACATTTCCATTTACGTGATCGTGAAATTTACGTCAAGACCACCAGTTAAAGGGATTAGGTGCTAGAAGTTTACCCTTCAAATAATATGGATTTTTGTTGTGTTGGGTTGGGTTAAGGAGGCTTTATCAGCAGGGGGAAAACGAAAAATTAGACATGCTGATGTTTTCTGGACACCCTCAAGTTTAAAAATTTTAAGCAGTAAGTAAATAGGTTTTTACATTTTATTTCATATTTAGTGTAACACACAATGCAGCTAACTCGATTTTCAAGGTAAAGGTTCAAATATTTTGCTATTTTAAGCCAGGTGTAGTGCAAGTCTGCTATGATTTTGTTATTTTGATATAAACACAATAATAGTGAAAACTATAGAGAACGATATTCAACATTAGACTTTAATAACTTATCTAAATTTCTTTATTTGTTTGGTAATTTTAAATATCATACATGCTGAGGAAAAACTTAAATACAATAAATATTCCACAAATCCCACGCCTAAAAATTTAAATAGAGACACAGAACATCTAAAAAAGGATTTTGTTCCGTAAAACACTAAGTGAAAATAAACTATACATCACGCCAGTTTGCACAAAAGTTAATGAAATTAGTAAAATTTAAATAAAAGCGTTTTCAACATCTTTACACAAAGTTGTAACTAATATTTATACAAATTTTATGGAACTTCGTTCGTGCCATCTTAAGTCATACCATCTTCAATCATAAAGTTGCTTCAATACAATGTTTGGTTTTGGTTTGAGCATAGTCATTCTTCTAGCTCACTTCTAATTTACAACTTTGAAATCTCATTGAAATCATTGGTGCCAAGATACTTGTTGAATGCAGAATACAATTAAAATTAGAATTTTATTTACTGAGCAAGGCATATCAAGGAAAACAGCTGATTCCAACACCAACATCAAACAAATGTCAGAGATTTTTTATATTTTATATTTAAGTAACATCCATATATTATTGTTAAACATGTAAACTTATTGAAGAATTTTAAGTATTAGTTGTTTTATGTAAGGTGAATTTACACTCAATCGAGTCAAAGTATTAACATTAGTTAGGAGGTAATTTTTGTGCACAAATAATACTTAGGTACCTTGACAAAAGTTTTTAAATAAGGCAAATTATAAGCCACGGTGTAAGGAAAACAAGTTCTATTTGATACAAATTTAGAAACCTGATATATAGAATCGTGAGGTTACTAAAAAGGGTGTGATAACTTATTTATCGAACATCACATTTCAATTCTTTGTACATATTTGACACGCATTTGATTATTACGCATTTAGTTTATCTACGTTAATTATTTTAAATCGGTGATAAATGCAGTCCGTTTTAATTTAAATTAAAAGTGTGAAAGCTCGAGTAGGTGCTAAGTTAAACGGTGCTGTAAATAAATTCATTCGAATAGTGAATCAAAGATGTTACTGGGGTAAGCGAGCCTAGTTAATTTTTCTGAGCGAGGGTGCTGATGGTATGGAATATTTGGAAGCTGACTAAAATATTTGGACAATAATATGGGTAGATATATTGAAGGCGTCTTCAGAGAATTGGATAACGTCTGGATGAGTTTGATGTACATGTAGCAGAGGAAAGTTCGATGAAATGCAACGACGAGATTTGGTTGGACCACATCTTCAGAAGTGACGGTGCAAAAGGCGTACACCAGGTTACGAAATTTGTTCTTTTTGTTATTGCTTGAACATTTTGTGCTAGAGTGATTTGACATATTGGGTGTATATTTTATGAGCATAGAAGTTATATGAAAACGACAATTTGAGTTTATTATTTAAAGGTATAAATATATGACGTATAATTTTGATGTAAAGAGTAAACGGGTCGTTAGGCTTGTGGAAAACAAAGATGCGATTTATTTTTGCATTTAGAGTAACAGGGTTTATACTTACCATAGACCAGAGTAAATTTCAATTTAGGGTTTAAAGGTAGGCCCATCTACTTGATCTATATAAAAAAAATGTTGAAATAAATTAAATTCATTAAATTAAAAGGAGTTAATGTTTGATATTGTAAAATTTCATAAAAATGTTTATATTCGATTTTGTATATGTTGAGCTGGTAACGTAAATTTTTGATTTGTGTGAGTAAAAAAGGTTATATATTTCGTTGAATTATTTGAGGTAATTTTATTTGGTAGTCTAAGTGAGAAAGAGTAAGAATAGAATAGGTAAGTATCTCTGAAGAAGCTGGAAACAGAGCTAGCCGTCGTATGCTGATTTAGGGGAGCTTTTCCAGAGATATTGGAATATTTTTCAGGAAACTTTATGAAGGTCCAATTCGTAGGGACATAAACCCAAAATCTACTGCAATTTTATGGCTTCCCAAGCGCGGGACTCGATTGTTCCAGAACCCCACAGTAATATATATATATATATATATATATATATATATATATATATATATCAATTGATTTTTTAAAAATCCTTTTGATTGTATTTAGCATAAAATGTTTGTAACGAGTACTTTGTTATTTGAAATTTTAAAGTTAAACTTGCTATCACTTAAGTGATAGGAGGATAAAATTACATCTGTAAATCACAATTTAACAATAAAAATCGACGTATTGCTAATATTTTTATTAAACATTCTTCTCAACGATCTTATAGAATTTACCGTTACTTTCGAGAAACAGTACAAAACTTGTTCCCCTCATATGTGTTCACTACTTTTTTGCATCCAATATACTGGTAAATGAATAGTGCTTTATTACGCAACTTATTTTGACATTCACTTATTGTTAGATATTGACTTCATTCAACCTGGTAAACAAAACGAGGTTAATAGTTATTTGATTTTATGACCACGACATCATTTCTTAAATTATTTTAAGTAATGTATTAAACAGTTGCTTTCTTAAACGTTTCATAAGGTCAAGTTCGCAAAGTTTTAATTATCTTTGAAAGATTAGCTGTTGCGTTGAGAAGGTCAAAACGTACAAGACTATATATATTAAAGACTGAACAGTATTGCCATTACTTCTTGACAAAGGAAAGTATGACCTTGTTACTACTTTGAAGAGCAAGCAATAAGTTGTACCTATAAAACTACTTTTAAAATTACACTCCATTTGTACTGTAAAAAAGCTCAAAATGCTTTCCCGAGTATATTTTTCCCTATTTTGCATACTAGTAACAAGTTGCACTGCCCAAAAAGATCCGCATTGGAAAAGTGATAGAAGTGTCAGGGTTCATCTGTTTGAATGGAAGTGGAAAGATATTGCTGATGAATGTGAGCGTTTTTTGCAGCATAAAGGTTTTGCGGGTGTACAGGTTAAAAATTTTTAATTTAAAAATTGTTGTATAATTAATTGCATTTGTGAAGGTTTCTCCAGTAACGGAAAATTCCGTTATTGATGGTCGACCATGGTGGGAAAGATATCAACCGATTAGTTATAAATTAATAACTCGTTCAGGAAATGAATCAGAGTTTCAAAATATGGTAGAAAGGTGCAATAAAGTAGGAATCAGGTAAATCAACTAAAATATACAACACTTACAAACAGGTTTACTCATTTTACGAATAATGAACTTTTAATTGCAATCGCATAATAGAACAAGTGCGAGTATATCTGTTTTTCATTCCTATTTTGTTAAAAATTGATATACTTCTGATCGTTAGTACGCGCTATCATGATAAAAGGCTTTTAAATATTTATTCATTTGGATATTTGAGTGAGTTACCATGCAACTCTTAATACTTAAGATCTTTTATTAAATGAATAACTTTTAAAAACTTCTACAGGTATTGGTACTAATTAACAGATCTCAAGCTGCTTAATTTAAAAAAAAACTCACTGGTTAAAATCATTTTAAGAATCAGTTTCAAAAATGTTCTGTCCTTGACAATAATAACACAGACCAATACGATTTTTGTTTCTTGACTTCTGATATATTGCCTTTTATGTATTGGGCGATACAATTAGATGCACTTTTTTTAAAAAGTAAAAAAATCTAAAAATTCAATTTTATCAGATAATGTATATTATCATAGAAAAGAACTATATCCTACATTAATTTTTGTAAAAAATTTTTTCAAATGTTGGCTTTGACTACGCCTAACATGGTCCATTCTGAAGTTTCAATTTTCGATGACGGATTGGATCATTTTGAGTAGAATTTGGTGTATGACGCAGGTAATGTTGGATTTCCATGCCTCAGTCATAGCCGGCTTACTCATGCAGGCTTTGCACTTTACAAAGGAAAAATCTAGGTGTGATAGCCCATGACCTAAGCGGACAATTCACTGGCCCGATGTGTAAATTTAACTGTTCACTGAATTGTTCTTGCAATAATGCCATGGTTTCACGGGCTATATGGCAAGTAACGGCATCTTGTTGAAATCAAATTTTGTTGAAATCATTGGTTTCAATTTCAGGCGGCAAATAATCTAGCGCGATACCAGGAGTCTTTTATAGTTACGGTTTGGTCAGCCTCATTTTTGAAAAATATGGACAGATAATTCCACCGGCCCATAAACTACACCAAACCGTTGTTTTGTATGAATGTAATGACAGCTCTTAAACCTCTTTGGATTGCTCTTCAGCCCAAGTACAACAATTTTGTTTATTGACGTAGCCATTAAACCTGAAATAGACCTCGTAGCTAAGCAAAAGGTTGGTCGAAAATAGTGGATCTACCTCAAGCTTTTCATGTGTCCAAACACTAAAACGGCGACGATTCGACAAGTCGGGTGGCTTCAAGTCTAGCACGAGTTAAATTTTGTATACTTTTAAACCCAGATCATTCGTAAACTATGCCACGTTAGTGCGTACGACAAGTTAAACTCTTGAGAACGGCGGTAAATCGATCATCGCTTACAGTCTCAGCTACTGCTGCTATATTTACTTCATAACGGGCTGGATGGGGTCTATTTGGTCAAGTATTATCCGAAAATTGGGTTTCAAACTTTCTGACGCTACAGTCAATAGTGCGTTCGGTAGGCCGATTATGTGAACCATAAGTTGCTCTAAGCGCACGAAATACATTTCTCGTAAACGCTGATTTTCGTAATAGAGCTGAATAATTTGTAGATGTTGTGTCGGTCAGTCTTTCCATGCTGAAATGTCAAACTATGCTTAAAACAAGTACCGTGACAGTTTGAAGGTTTGACAGTATGATTTGTCAAAAAATTGCTTCTGGAAACAGTATCCATCAATAAATCGCCCGTTATTTTAGGTCTCGAAAACCGAATCTGCACTCAGAATTTTCGTATCACCAAGTATTAAGATATTCATTAAAAACTGTTTACGTTATATAACATATTATAACGAACGTAATCCAGCGTCATAATGTCTGGCGAATATTCTAGATATCGCTGACAAATGACTTAAGATATATAAGTGCAGCTGACAGAATAGGCACTATTTTAGATTATCCAATACTCACTCCACCAGAAGGTACTACATTGACCGTATAATTTGAGTAAGTACCGCTGTACTTGCGGCTATGCTGACAAAACCGACTTAAGATATATAAGTGCAGCGAACAGGATAAGCACTATATTTAATTGTCCAATACTCCACCAGAAGGTACTACATTGTCCGCATAATTTGAGTAAGGACCGCCACACTTGCGACCACGACCCCAATGCTCCACTCACAGGTACTACTTTGGGTTTAAACCCAAATAATTACGTGCTTCATATAGATCTGATTTCAAAATTAATTGATCGTTAAACATAATTTATAAACTAAAACTAAAGTTCGGGCATAAATAATGGTACCCATAACGTTGACTTTGGAGTGTCTGATCAACAAGACTCTAGAAAAAGTAAGGGGGGCGAGAATCCGTAATACAGGATAGCAGCCGCCGGCTTTGCTTACCGATGCGACCTGAAGGGGTGACTTAAAACTATCCAAATCTAGCAAAATTAGTATTTACTAACAAATTCGAACTTCTAAGCATACACCAAATTTATTAATAGTGAAACCAGCTATTTGTTCCTACTCTATAAATTTACAATATCATTCGCCTTAGTCTAAGGATTTTATTCTAACTTCAGCCTAAATTCCTCCCCAAACTACATTTGCCAGGAAGCGTTTTTTTTGTACGACTATATTCAATGCAAAACATTTTAAGAAGATTTATTAATAGTCAATGCTGATAAAATCAATATCATCTTTACTATATCTAATTCAAGTCATATACAAAAAATGTCTGATTTACTAAACAATAGTAATATATATACTGAAATTAAAAATGATCCAACCGCAAAATTAGAAAAACAAACATTAAATTTTATAAACAATTAAAAAATAAAAAATGGTTAGTGATCTAGAAACAAAATCTTTTAATAATTATAACAGTTCAATCTTGAAGCTTTATGGTCTCCTGAAAATACATAAAAAACAATTATCCATGCCGTCCCATTGTTGCTACAAACAATGCAGCTACTGAAATTCTTTCAAAATTAATTTCTGAAATTTTAACAAAATCTTTCCCTAAAAACAATTATACTATAACAAATTCTTTTGAATTCTAGAAGAAATAAACAATTTCAATTACCCCACTTGCACAAATTGTTATAGATGAATTATTAATAGTGTTATTCAACAACTTCCATTTAACCTTCAATTCTTTAAAAATTTGTTGACGACCTACTACCAGCTATCCCAGAAAAAAAAATAGTTGAATCTCTTAATAGTTATAATAATTATATCCAATTTACTATAGAAACAGAATCCGATA
Organism: Platerodrilus igneus; assembly: GCA_036346225.1. Taxonomy (NCBI): domain Eukaryota; kingdom Metazoa; phylum Arthropoda; class Insecta; order Coleoptera; family Lycidae; genus Platerodrilus; species Platerodrilus igneus. The sequence continues at coordinate 5,904,688 of JARFIW010001600.1, read as the reverse complement.
GATCGGTACCGTTCCTTGACTCGTTATTAATTCGAAAGAATGAAAATAAAATAATTATAGATTGGTATCAAAAACCAACCCATTCGAATAGATATATAAATTATCTTTCGCATCACTTTTTTAAAACAAAAACAAATTTTACTTTAGGAATAAAAAATCGAATTAAAAGAATATCTTCAACATTCTACAATAAAAATATAAAGAACTTTCAAATATTTTAAAGAACAGCAACTATCCTCCCCCTACAACAAAATTACCATATATTTAAAAAATATAGAAACACAAACAACAGTAACAGTAATACAAACAACAATAATAAGTAGTAACAATAGCAAAAATTTAGAAATATATAAAACAATACCAGATATAGACAACCAATTAACTCACAAGCTAATTAAAATATTTAAAAGTTATAATTTTAAGTATGCAAAGAAAAATATTTTAACAGGCAACAGTCTCTTTTCAAAATTAAAAATAAAACACCCAAACTATTTCAAAAATATCGTGTATCAAATTAATTGTTTAGATTGTGAAAGCCTGTATAATGGACAAACATCTCAATTCTTAAATCAGCGTATTATTCCACACAGAAATGACATGCAAGTTAAACCAAATTCCAGTGTTTTATCGAGTCATTCAACTAATTTAGATCATAGAATAGATTTCAAAAATCCAAAAATTTTAGAATTAGCGAAAGATAAAGAAAAGACTATTCTCTGAAATGTATCACATTTTGAGTGCAAGAAATAGTATAAATAAAAAACTTATATTAGTAGTTTGAGCTCGATTTACACATATTTACTAAATTTTAAAACATAACTATATGCCTAATATAATATTTGGTAATATGTTTAACGTTATAAATACACATACCACACGCACATGCACACACAAGCGCGCGCGTGCGGGTGCAGACGCGTCCGCTCGTGTGCGGGCGCGTATACACGCACGCACGTACACACACACATACACGCATGCAGGCACGTACGCGCGCGCGTGCACACACACACACACACATGTATTGCTCTTCGCAGGAGATTCGAACGCACGCGAAATAATACAGAGTTAAGAGAAGAATGAAAACAACTATACTTACATGAAAAAGCATTATATGAACAAAACTAGAAGTTGCTAAATTCGAAATCCTGGAAAGATTATTGCAACTTGACTGAAACCTCCAATGCATGGAATGAGGTATACAAACTCGCTAATATGTCACTTTCTACAATAGAAAAATGCACAAACAATTATAAGAAAACTAGAGAACTGCCGTTAAAACATTTCTGTTCAAAGGACGAAAGTAATAGAGATAACATTATTTAAAAGAACTTAAGAAATCTTGTAAATGATGACAATGACAAGCCGTTCATTCAAACTGAAATTGAAGAAATAACTAGGAATATGAACAACAAAAAATCCCCTGGAGAAGATGGTATTAATAGGGATATTTACTTTATCTTATCACTTCCTAGCCTAAATCCATCACGAACATTTATAATAAATGTTTATAAAGAAGAACGTTTCCAACAATTTGGAAAGCATTTATAATAGTCCCAATAATAAAATCAGGTAAAGAAAATAGTAAGAAACTTTCCAAATTTTGGCCTATAAGTCTACTTAATGTAGGTGGTAAAATTTTAGAAACACTTTTTGTTAATAGACTAATGTACCACCTATATTCAAACAATTTACTTAGTGCATTGCAATTTGGCTTTATTCTACAAAAAAATACCGCAGTTGCCTTAATGTGTTTAAAAGAATTTGTGAAAGAAAGTTTAAAAACAAATCATAACATTATTATGATCAGCTTCTATGTTAAAGGCGCATTTAATGCTGCAGGGTGACCTTCAATACTAAACTCATTAAAAAAATTTAAATATCCTCAAAACTTAAACAAATTAATTCAAAATTACTTCATAAATAGAAAGACAACTATTAAAGGACGGCTTTCAAAATGATTACATAGCTTACACGAATGGTAGGAGCAGGTGCTATTCTATATACAAATGAAATTATAAGTAAACTTAAGTTTAAATTACATGACAAGTGTAGCAAAAGCTTTAGCCATTTTAAAAAGGTTTTCAAAATTACAAGCATTCCACTAGAAAACATAAAATTAGTCATATTTACTGGCAGCAAAATAACACTACACTGTTTTAAAAACCGAACAAACTACAATACACTGATAAATAACATCAGAACCAGCATTAATCAGTTATCGAAATCCAAGTGGATCATACGTTTTAAATGGATACAAGCGCATAGTGGTATTGTTAGAAACGAATAGGCCGACAAACTTGCAAAACAAGAAATATTTCAAATAATCAAATTTTATACAGTTAAATCCCAAAATCAGAGTTAGTCAAATTCTTACGAATTGAAAGCGAAATCAAATGGCAAGCCCTCTAGTCAAATACTAAGAACGGCTCAGTAACAAAATTATTTTCCAACAATTGAACAGTGCAAAAAAGTTCCTCTACCAATCTCACCTGAACTAATGATTATGTTAACTGGACACGACAGAATATACAGTTATTTATATAGATTTAAATTAAATGAAAATCCAAAATGTACATGCAATAAAGAAGACCAAACAGTTGAACATTTAATATACAAATGTCCTAAGCTGAAGTTTAAAAGAACCATCTTCAGAAATAGAATTTTAATAAATAAAGAACATTGGCCAGTAAGATAGAAGATTTAGTAGAACATCATTTACAATCATATGTTGCTTTTATTACGAAAATTAATTTGACGAACTCTGTGAATGAAATCTGGATAGCTTCATAGGAACAAAAACATTATAAACTTTTATGCAAAGCCCAAATGTTATTATTTAATCTTATTCACTGTAATACGATAGTATTTATCAACTTACCTTGTGTAATTAACTAACTAAAATATTTATATATTTCATACTTGGCTGATAGCCGTAATTTTGACATAAGTCAAAAACTTGACAACGTCAGATATGATTAACAAAAATGTCAAACGTAATTGAAAATTAGGTTTATGTATAGTAGTGTACACGATTTAAATTTGTAAATTTCCCAATTGTCATCGGTCTCAGTGGAGTAATTGGTAAACGCATAGTTCCGGCAAAACCAAAATACAGGTTCAAGTCCTGTCCAAGACCTTATATTTTCCATCTTTGAATTACTAGCTCGATTTGAAATGATCATTTGGGCTTTGTATAAAAGTCTAAGTTATTCTTTCATCTTATTCACTGTAATACTATAGTATTTATCAACTTACCTTGTATAATTAACTACCTAAAATGTATATACAGGGTGAGTTTTTAGTGTGGCAACAGTCGATAACTCCGTTATTATAAAAGCTACGTAAACCAAATTTGGAGGCACATTAGGCATGCCTAAAGTGAACATTTTAAAAATATTTGGAAGCATACAGGGTGTTTCATAATTCCAGGGCATATTAAACTTATATTTTTTTAATTGGAACACCCTATATATTATTACATTTTTGAAAGGCCCATAAAAAGAGCTTTAATTTGATATCAAATTGTATTTGTCTATTCCTTTTAGTTTTTGTAATATTCAACTGTTTTTAGAAAAAATGACCCTGATTAGATACACTGCCACTGCACTAATACACAACTTATGTTAATTTTCAAGATGCAGTAAATTTTACTATATACCATAGTATATTTGTAAATATCACACTTTTGAAATTTCTTCCCAGTATACAGGGTGTGTCAGGTTTCGCAAAATGCAATTTTTAAAACTTTTTTTAAATGGTACCTTTACCAATTTTTTTACTACAATGGATAGTTCATTAAGTGTCCTTTCATTTTTGTTAAGCATTCCCTATACCTAAATCCATTACTTTCTGAGATATTTTTGATTTTCTTCAAATTTTATGAATGTTTTTAATTTACATAACTAAAAATAACTTACTATTGGAGAATATTATAAAACAGTTAATACATTTTGATTAACAATCAACTACAGTTATCCAATAACAATTTTCACTAAAGATATAACAATCTACAATAATACGCTATCAACAGAATTCTGCCAGATCAACAATATGCATTTTATAGAAAATGTTCAAACAGGAAATCAGGCAGGCTTTGAAAAAAATAACAATTACAATCAAAATGTCATTTAGGTTTATTAATTGTAGTGTGTTGTCATTTAACACATTATCAGTTCTGTTTTAAATGTAATCTTTGAAGGAGTTTTCAAAATGAATCTTACAGTGGAAGAACAAATAAATATGATATGGGTATTGGGAGCAAGTTTAAAAAATTTCCTACTTGCATCAAGAATATACCAAGAGAGATATCCTGTTAAATGACAACACACTACAATTAATAAACCTAAATAACACTTTACATGTAATAGATATTTTTTCAAAGCCTGCCTAATTTTCTGCTTGAACGTTTTCTATAAAATGCATATTGTTGATCTGGCAGAATTCTGTTGATAGCGTATTATTGTAGGTTGTTATATCTTTAGTGAAAATTGTTATTGGATAACTGTAGTTGATTGTTAATCAAAATGTATTTACTGTTTTATAATATTCTCCAATAGTAAGTTATTTTTAGTTATGTAAATTAAAAACATTCAAAAAATTTGAAGAAAATCAAAAATATCTCAGAAAGTAATGGATTTAGGTATAGAGAATGCTTAACAAAAATGAAAGGACACTTAATGAACTATCCATTGAAGCAATAAAATTGGTAAGGTGCCATTTAAAAAAAATTTTAAAAATTGCATTTTGCGAAACCTGACACACCCTGTATACTGGGAAGAAATTTCAAAAAAGTGATATTTACAAATTTACTATGGTATATGGTAAAATTTTCTGCATTTTGAAAATTAACATAAGTTGTGTATTAGTGCAGTGGCAGTGTATCTAATCGGGGTTATTTTTTCTAAAAACAGTTGAATATCTCAGAAACTAAAAGGAATAGACAAATACAATTTGATATCCAATTAAAGCTCTTTTTATGGGCTTTTCAAAAATGTAATAATATATAGGGTGTTCCGTTTAAAAAAATATAAGTTTAATATGCCCTGGAATTATGAAACACCCTGTATGATTCCAAATATTTTTAGAATGTGCACTTTAGGCATGCCTAATCTGCCTCCAAATTTGGTTTGCGTAGCTTTTATAATAACGGAGTTATTGACCGTTGCTACACTAAAACTCACCCTGTATATATATATATATATATATATATATATATATATATATATATATATAGTTATTAAGATGAAATGAAAACCCAACCTTGTATTTAAAGTTGAATTACCATTTCAAATCGAACTGTAATTGAAAACCACTAAAGAACGGCTACAGCAGGATTTGAACCCGCAACCTCTGATTCACCGGTGAATCAGAGGTTGCGGGTTCAAATCCTGCTGTAGCCGTTCTTTAGTGGTTTTCAATTACTAGTTCGATTTGAAATGGTAATTCAACTTTAAATACAAGGTTGGGTTTTCATTTCATCTTAATAACTATTAATACATATTAAGCATTCATTTGCATTCCAAATGTGGATTATTCTCTATTAATAATTATATATATATATATATATATATATATATATATATTATAGTGGTTTTAAAAGATCAAAAATAAATATAAAAGAAACAATTTCAAAACACCCTGTATAAAGGAACAACCAGAAATTACGTGCGAAATTCATATTAGTTAATTCATTTTTAAGTATAAAGTATTAACGAAATTTTATAAATAATTAATGAAATTTAAGTAGGTTTGCAAAGAAATTAAATGGTAGAAGCCAATGCCATTAATTTATTAATTAATTTGAATTTAATTGAACGATTATTGATGTATAATTTGCATAAAAGCGTGTAAAAACCCAAGGATACCAAGATGAAACGCATTGCTATCTGACAAATATATCAGTGGGGTAGAAATACGCCGAACTCTAAATCGTGGAAATGTATTTAAAACGTTCGTGTAAAATTAAACACCTGCGTATTTTCTAAATGTCAAGTTCTGTTTAATTTGTAGATAACGAACAAATTATTCTACGGATTGTTCAAACGGTCGGATGTTTTAGCATGAAATACTAATGAGAAAGTCCACGTGTAGTAGACAGCGCACAAACAAGGATATTGATTTTCTACCACTCAAACCAGGTTAGAAAGGGACGTAGGAAACGTATAAGCATGAGACCACAATAGCATAGGAGGGATTTGAGAAACGTCATTCGGTCTACGATTGGTCGATATGTTTAGTTTGACTTGATATAGACACGAGGATAGTGTAGCGTAATTTTCTTAAAATATTATAACGAGGACGGAAATTCGCGGATTTGAAAATGGGGTTGAGTTCAAAACTGTGAAAATGTGTTGTTGTGAGCAGGGGATTTCGGATAACTGTGGCCAGGAGAGGTTACATTTGAAAGATATAAATAGTTTAGGAGAACATTATTAAAGCCCTTATTATTTCGATCGTCCCAAAAGCACGTATGAAAGTTAACACGAGTTGTAAGTATTATAAAAACATGTAAATTGTATTGCTTAGTGGCAGCCTCTTAAATTAAAACGCGGTTTGTGTGCCGAGATTAATTTTTTTTTTTTTATTGAGGTATCACCTATAATTTTTTTATCAACTCGTGTCGGGACATTAAGTAACGTAGATTACTGTGAAAGAAGTATAAATGAAATGAAATTTGGAATTTGGTTACACCGAGAAGGTGACCTTGGCGGATCAACTTGGATGGAGTTCGTCTAGCAATAGCGAGAAACGACCTGCAGACCAGATAGAAAAATACATGGCATCATCTACAAGAGCGGAGATCATCCACAATTTCCAGGTAACGATTTAAAATTGTGATTCCTATAAACTGTAAATATTGGGCTGGCGTATGAGAGTGTTTTTCAAGGTAGTGTGAATTATTTACGTATTGAACAGAATATGTGTAAATAACTTTATAACGGTATTCAACTAGAAATTTGAATGGGTCTATAAAGCTTTTAAACGTTCCATCAGAACGTGAAATTTTGTGAAGAGTACATGGCTTTGTTGTTTTTATTTAAGAGTATGCAAAGTAGAAGGGCATACATTATGCAGAATTAGTTGGGTTATTATGAGCTCACCATACCCCACAGTTTACTTAGATTATTAAAATAAATAAATAAATTATAAAGAAGGAATTTTAGAGAAGGTATTATTCAAGGTCCATTTACTCCGAGTACATTTTATGTGTTTGATGATTTTAAAATTAAATACAGCACATTACAAAATAAGAGTTACTGAAGTGTAACGTGAATAATAAAATATGGACAGTGTTGAATTGCATTTGTAAATAGGAATAAATAAAAGATTGTATGTTGGTTGTATTTTGTGGTTTCATTGGGAGTGTGCGTGAATGTAAGAATTTGAAAGTGAATATAGATATCCAAAAGGAGGTCTAAATGAGCTAGCCGGAAGCAGTTGGAGAAGGCCATTCAACCGAGGAAGAGAGGAAAACGGGTAAGGATTTTTTTTTATTATTTCATTTTTGAATTTTCGTGTTTTGAAAAATATATTTTTGTTGGTGAGGATCTTACCCGAGTTCCACGGCATAATTTTTGAAGCCCAATTCGTGAGGCTCGATTCTTATAAGGTTACACAGTAATATTATGCTGTGATAAGGGGTTGTTTAAGGGTGTACTTTATAGTAAAGGTCATTTAAAATGAGAGATTAGCATAGGCAGCAGAAAACTGCACTTATTTAGTGAAGAATTGAGAAATAGACATAGTTTATAAATAGTAAGTAGTCAGCACCCTGTATATAAAGTAGAAATAGTTTTAAGCGACGCAGATAAACCTAGGAGGACGCATAGTTGGCGTAGAAATGAAAAATACATGCATTAGATAAATAGAAAATATTAAATACCCTGTAGATAAAGTTTAGTTAATTTAGGTATAGCAAGTAATAATATTTTTCAGTGGAAGCACGCGTATATTTATAAGTAAATGATAAAGTGTAATTAGACACGCATTCAAAAGAGTTCCAAGCGATTAGATTAATACGGAGATAGAAATAGAGCTTCAGGTAGCATAGGTAAATGCGTACAAATATCTAACCATTTTTGATAAGAAAGCAGATTAAAAATTGCGTGAATCGCATGTAAATATGAAAATTTAAAGTCGAATTGCATCAGTTGTTTATGGAAAGACAATTAGATCTATCAAAACACAGCATGTTGATAACGAAAGACAGCTGCAAGCAGGCTATGATTATTGGGAATCGTGGTGAATTACATCAGAAACTGCTTTAAATGTAATTATTTGATTGGTCAGAAATAAGCGACGAGTTCTAGACCATACCCACTGATGGAGTGGGAAATAAAGAATATATTAGCAAGCACCGTGATAACGAAATTAGTTTTTGAACTCAACAAAGGCCGAAGTGCGTCGTTATGAAGTAAAGTAATACGTAAATTTTAAAAGTGAAAGATAAGACAAGTGCCAAGATGAAAACTATAATTGCCGATTAAACGTAAGTACGTTTTAATGAATTTATTTTAAACTAAAACATAAAAATAATAGGGCTTCTGAAGTACGGGGGTAAACAAACCACAATTCGAAGTCTGAGGGAAATAGACTACGATTTCAATGTCCAGGGGAAAATACATTTGAGGAAATTGATTAATAAGAAGTAATGAGTCTAAAATGAAACGACAATAAATTGGGGTATAAATTAATAATGGTAGTCCATAGGGTAATGGCAATAATTGAAATGTAATCCTGAATAGGGGAAGATAATTTTTATTTCAAATGGAAGCGTCGATGTGAAGAAATAGACCAGGTCAGATTTTTTAGTTATAAGATATTTTGTTTTTCTATATATTTTTTTATTTTGAATATTTAATTTGCTTAATATAATATGCTTGTGAAAAAGTCAACAAAAGAAGTTGCATACAATGAGTAATATGATAACAGATTTAGAATATTCTACACTTCGTTGATAAGGATAATAGGTTTTTTTTTTGTGACTTTGGGTTTTGAGTAAATAGTAGATGATTGTTAATAAATGAGATTTATAACAGTAACTAATTGAAAAGTGTATTCCAAATAATTTACAAAAGCTGTACATGATATATTGGGTTCATTATATAAAATCGAAATTAACTGAATTTTATAATTACAAATAAATGCTAGCCGAGGTCATAAGATTTAAATAGGAGGAGCTACGAGTTGAATAGACAATAGATAACACGCAAGGCGGCAGTGGCGTAACTACGATTTTTGGGCCCCCCCGCAAAAATTTTAAAGTGGGCTCTCTTTAAAATGTATTACTTTTACTGGCTTATATTTAGCCATATTTTTAAATTATAGTACATGTAGAGAAGGAAGCAGTATAGAATTAAATACATATACTATATTAATCAAGTGCTTTATTAATTATAAAACCAAATTACATAAATTCAAACTTATAAGTTAATTAATATTAAATCTACATATTTATACGCCGCACAAAATTATTTACACCTAAAAATTTGATACAGTAAAAAACCTATGAGCTAGCAGACATTCCAAATCAAATTCAAAATTTTGTTTTTCTTGCATGTTTTGCTGCAAACGCGTTTATTGTATCCTCTATATTCATATTTTGGCAGTGTCATGTTCTACTGCTAAGAGGATAAATCGTCTAATCTATCTTGTGAAGTGCGGTTCCTAAGATAATTTTAATAATTTTTAATTTTGAGAAAGATCTCTCCGCACTTGCAACGCTAACGGGTAAAGTTAGGTATAACATTAAGGCTGTTATGGTGTTTGGAAAACTGCTAGAACCTGTAGATTTGGAAAGTACTAGATATTCTAAAATTGTAAGATACCGTTAACATTTTTAATTCATCACAAATAAGTCTATTATTTTTGAGTGTAGTAAGTTCTATACCTATAGCATCATTTAAATCTTTGTAGTAAAATTTTTGCAATTGTTTTGCCTTAGATAAAATATCGTCTGCAGTTAAATTCAAAAATACATTAGGTTCTAAGAAATTAAACTTTTCGTTTACATGAAAAAGCGATTTAAAACGATTCGACAGCTGTGAAATTATAATATCCATTACGCGATAAAATACATTTATTTTAAATTTAAATTCTTCATCATTAAATCGATAATCATTGGATAATTCATCGTAATGCTTTTTATTTTTGGTTGCCTTTTTTATAAATTCCGGTTTAATATTCCATTGCCCTGCAACTTTCGCTGCTTCCTCCTTGATGTTGGAATAGTTATTTCTTGTTTCCTTGAAAAATTTTAAAGTTTTTGAAATAAGAGAGTTATCTGATTAATATTCGCCTTTTCACTCTGAGCAGTTTGTGAGAGCTTGTTAAGCTCTTCTAGAATTTGACTTAAAAACACTTAAAAAATAAAATTAAAATTATCCATGCTAGTTAATATTTGCTTTGCGTCATTTCGTTCATCTGTTTTTTTTTGATATCATAATAATTTTATTAAGAGACATTACTATATCTTTATACCGAATTCTTATGGCAGCTAAAGATTTTACTCGATCCGCCCAACGTGTCGGATTTAAGCGTTTCAATTGTGTGAAATTTTCTTTAAAACAGAAAGCCAATTCCATCTTACTATACTATTAGCAAAAATGTATATATGTTTTCTAAAAGTAGAAAAACGATTCTATTTCTTTTATACCTTTAACGGCATCATTTATGACTAGATTTAAGTTATGGGCACTACAGTGCATATATAAGGCTGCAGGCTCTATGTTTAAAATTCTCTTTTGCACGCCAGAATACGTACCGCTCATAACGTTAGCTCCATCGTAGCCCTGCCCTCTACATTTATTTATATCTAATTGCATGTTGGTTAAATTGCTTAATATAGTATTACATAGTCCTTCAGCAGATTGGGACTCTACTTTTGTAAAACCCACAAAAGTTTCACAAATATCTATTTTGGTTACCTCTCCCAAGCTGTCTTTTTAAAATCAATATATCTTACAATTTTACTTAATTGATCAATCTTAGTTATATCCTGTGTAGTGTCTATTATGATTGAGAAAAAGGAGCGGATCTAATTTTATTTAATAAAATATTTTTAAGTGTGCGCTTAAAGTATTAATAATATCGTTTTGAATTTTTGGGGAAAGATATTTAATTGAACCTTTGGGTCGTTCAAGCACTTTTGTAATATAGGATCATAGTTACTAATTAAATGAACTAAACTTAAGAAATTACCGTTGTAACTGTCTTTTGAATCAGAAAACTTTCTCTATGTCCTCGAAATGACAGCATGCGCTGGGATAGTGTTAAAGTAACATTGAAAAGTCTGTGTAAAACATTTTTCCAAAATTCAGTTTCTTGTTTTAATAGTAGAGTATCTTTCTTATCTATGGTATAATTTTTTTCCACATATCGTAAATAAAACAACAAGTTAAATGAGATTGAGCAAGCAAATGCTCTTTAATTTTTTGATAAACCCTGCCAATCATTAATTCCGGTCGTCCAACTTGACCTTACTGAAGCAAACAGCCAACATGGTTGACAATAAACACAATTTTTAATTTAGAATAACACAACCACCCATTTGAATTGTGTGGTAAGTTTAACGTATTGCTTTTATTTTCGCTTGCAGTTATTAAGTAATAATAGTGAACTGAAAAACTTCTATTTTATTATCTTTAGGAAACGCACCATCTGGTCTACACAATCCGTAATTAATTATTTCTTTTCTTAAATTGTCATGTTGTAAAACATTGATTTTTAAAAATGTGCAAAATCGGTTGGATATTCTTTCGTCAGATCCATAGATAGTTCATTAAGTGAAAAGTACTACTCACATTTACCTCTGTAATTGTAGTGGTATCTAGTTCCAAATTTCTATCGCGGCCGTCATTATGTGATGTACTTGCGCCCTGGGTGAGAGTTTTTAAAATTGTTGACGACTGCTGTTCGTCTGTAGCGGAACTAGTAGATGCTACTGTCGAAAGCCCAATTTCTTTCATAGATTGTTCTTGTTTTTCGGACTCTTTAGAAGTAAAAAAGGAACTTATTTTTGGAATCTTGCTCTTTGATTCTTCCAATAGTTTCCTTTTTCGTTTTTGCAGCGCCGCTTGTAGTGCTCATTGTATATTATTTCCTGCAATTTTGAATGAAATTAATTATAATGTAATTAGATAAGTAATAATTATTTAAAAGCCTTTTGAAATTACAAATAACACATACATACTTTGCTTTAAATGCTTTAATTAACAAAATATAAATGATTTTTATTGAATGCTTAAAGATTTATTTATATGTATTTCTCAGCGCGACTTCAACTATGATCAAATCAATAGTAGTTTAATAAAAATAGATATAAATACTTACGTTTAAATATGAAAGACCTCCTGTAATACGAACACAACACTATTGAGTAAAACGTACTGGAATGCTTTTTACTTCCTTTCCGTTATATATAATGCAGCTAATGCAAATACGTTGCAACCAGCTGACTAGAAACCACAAAATGAATTTCTTTCTAGTATTATATTTCTAGAAAGCGAAGGTTACTAAGCTACCTGCCATCCTGTGAATCTGTACTGTACAGACAATAGCCCTTTTATTCCTATTTAAAATCCCACAAACCAAACTAACCCTACTATACGTCGTTTAATAATGCTTTACCACTTTATACAACTTATCACTTAAGAATAATATAGACATCTTTGTTATTAAAGTTTACAGTCTCTTTCATCTGTTTATTAACCCTTACAAAATAGGACAGAACGGATAGAAAGAAGAAAGGATGCAGGCTGCAGGTGGTGTTCAGTATTTATCTTAATTATTATTTCTTGTATTTCAGCAGTTCCTAGTAGTAACATCAAGAAAACGTTCGTTAACCTGCGGTTTCTGAATTATCTGCAATATTTTCTTGACCGTTTCTTACCTGCCAAATACGTTGAAGATGAATAAGTTGAGTTTATTATCGTTTGGGCCTTCTTGCACTTGGGGCCCCCCCGCATAGCCAGGGCTGGCAGGGGTGTAGTTACGCCACTGCAAGGCGGTAACATATCGAATTTTGCTATTGGCAGACAAGGTTGCTTCAAGATAAAATCTAGTTAAGTTGATAGCAATATTAATAAGACAGCCGGAGGAGGAGATAATTACAATCTTGTTTATTCATAGTAGATATTAAAATGGTCGTCGAAATGATGGAGCACGTATAATTTAGAATTCCAGTAACATAGCAAAATTAATAAGGCGCACAACATAGGGGTATGATAATTTAGAGAGAGCATAGCAAATTAATATAACAGCACAACCAAGGGGCTCGAGAATACCAGTTCATAGCAATATATATATAATATATGTATGTATATATATATATATATATATATATATATATATATATATATATATATATATAATTATATATATATATATATTTGTATATATAAACACACGCACACGCACGCATGCATATGACCCCCTCCATGCACCACTCACAACACACACAGCGAGAAACACATACCCACACCCGTGCGTGCACCCACACACACACACACACACACACACACACACACACACACACACACACACACACACACACACAACAAACACTTACACACTCAGGCGTGCACACAATCAAGCAAGCATGCATTCACAAACACTCACGCACGTACACGCACGATAATTTTTATGATTTGTCTAAAAATTTTAAGGAGTTTTAAATAGAAGTAGAATGAATAAATATTCATGCGGAAAAAATTTACTTGCAGGGTTTTGAACGTAACAAGATGTCATTATAATTTCCAATCACAGCAAAATTACTGCAGAACAGATTAAAGTCACTGTATGTCATATATCAGACCATTGCTTAGTTTCATGTGTATTATCTTTTTTGAGTCACAAAACGTTTACAGTCACTCATCTCTGTAGGGATTTTTCAGTATTCAATGAAGCTCTATTCCTTAATGATTTGTATGCAGTACATTTGTACCTTATTTATTATATGAATAATATTAATGATAAATTGAAATATGTAAATGATGATATTTGCAACATTTTTAACATGCATGCTTCTCTTAAAAATTTCAAGCTTTGTAGTGCTAGAACCAGTAAACCATGGGTTACTGTTAAATATAAAATACATGATCAGACAAAGAGGCAGATACTTATGAAAATAGAAACAAACCAAAACTGCTGTACATTGGGACAGTTATAAACTTATTAGGAACTTGGTCATCAGTGCAATAACCAACAACAAAAAAACTTATATACAATTCCAAATGTCTAAAAATAAAGGCCAAGCTACTATTTGGAAAATATTTCGTAACTAGACATAAATAATAAATCAAGTTTAAAACAGTTACCTTTAAATATCCCCAGGATGTTAATGCATTAAACCGGCACCTTCAAAATTCCAGTAATAATGTACCAATAAATACTGAATTGAGTAAATATTATGCTTCCAACCGCACGTGAATTTGACAACTTACCTAAATTTAAAGAAATTAAAGAGGATGATATAGTATTCTACATTCAATAAACACAACGTCCAGGGGCTTTGATAACATTAATATAAAAGTACTGAATTTATGTTGTCCACATCTCTTACCTTACCCTTAGGTAACACATTATCAACTTTTTGTATTATAAACAGTTGCGGACACCTTAAATTGTACCGGGTAGATAACCATAAGTGTAAAATCGAGTCGGACATTCACCCCTGTAATATGTAGACTAAAGATGAATATTCGTGGGTATTAGTTTTAAAAATCTAGGTCCAAGGTTCGAAATGTTGAAGGGTGACCAGAAGTGACTAACTGTTCACTGAGACGATAAGCTAACTGGCATTTAGGCCTGTGGAGAGATGAGAACGGGGTAGGTTTTAATTCTACATACTAAGGGGTCAAATCAAAGATGGATATAATTTTAATAGGCGGCACTATATCTTGGCTTAGATAAAAACAATACACTCTCCTTTCTTTAAAAGAATGAAATCTATGCAGCGACCGATAAGTCCTGAGGGAGGATATAGAAAACTTCAAAACAGCCACTGCTATTAAACGAAACCAAATATACACAATACTACTTACTTCGATGTCCGTGCGGTCTGTAGTTGAACTGGTAGGATTCTCCTGTAAATATATACAATGCCAAATGCAAAAGGGAGTGTTACATGCCAAAATTGGCATTGCACATTTTTAAATTATTTTTAAAATAGACTTGTTCATTTCCGTCATTTCGGACAGTTACGTTTGCGCAAAAGGAATGCGCAGACGCGGAGTGATAGCGCAAGTGCGCGGTGTGTGACACGACATTATTAGCCAACGAGACGTCGAACGGTGACGTTTGCCTGTGTCGTTCCTTCATTGACCTCCTACATATAGGGACTAACTTTGTACAGGCGTCAAACAAATTTTTCCTCAAAACATTACAAAGCTGCCACGTATCCTTGCAGAAATTTTGCAATTTGCAAATCATTCTCCTGCCCTTCACCAAACACGTTCACGTCCATTGGGAGATTTCAAACTAACTCTCGTGTCGTCAGAGAATAAAACCTTCTTCCAACCATCAATAATCCAGTATTTATGGTTTTTGGCAAAACGCAATATTTGAAGTTTGTGCTCTCTAGTGATTAATGTTTTTTTTGTCGGTCTTCTACACTTAATCTAGTCTCACTTAAATGTCTTAATACAGTATAAGACGATATGGCAAAATTGGGAACAATTGGTAATTTGTTTTTTAACACATCAGTAATGATCTCATCCGTTGCATTTGTACAGTGTTTTCTCCATTAACTTGCTCTTCGACAATGGGATCATGTCTTGTTAAATCTTCTGATCAGTTAATTTATGCTTGAATGCAACCTCTCCAACATATGAGCCATACATCGCATGGTATACCTTTCATCCAGTAAAGTGGATGCCTGAACTGCCTCTTCTACCGATAAATTCTTTACACGATTTATTTTCTACTTTTTAGTACTTGCTAGTAACTGTCACAATGCCGATCCAGTAAAAGTGATATCACAAAAATACAGATACATATACAGATACAAATTCTTATTCAACACAATTTAAACAAAAAGTGTTTTTAATTTACAGTTGAACAGCTTAAAACAGTTGACCCTCAACAACATCTGCATTAAATGTCCTACTTGTAAGAATATTAGCGTGGTTAAAACTACATTATCTTTGATTTAAGCAAGAATATCATAGAACTGGAACAATATATAACTTGATTAGCAACTAATATGGACTTGGTGAAAAAAGTAGTGATAAACAGAAAATTTGCCTTTTAAAATTTAAAGAAAATTTTGATAGAAATTTATTTGTAATTAACTTTTTAGGATTTATGTAGATGTAGTTTTTAACCATATGGCAAGTAATAGTCACAGAGAACTTATTGGCACTGCTAATACTGTAGCAGATTCACGTAAGTTAACTTATCCTGGAGTTCCCTATGGACCTTTAGATTTTCATCATGGTTGTGGTATAGACAATTATAACAATGTTAATGAAGTTCGAAACTGTGACTTAGGCAGCTTGAAAGATCTGAACCAGGTACGCTTTACGTTTTACCATAATATAACGTTTAAATTATTTTGTAGGGAAAAGAATGGGTGCGTGATAAAATCGTCGCATTGCTGAATCACTTAGTAGATTTCGGTGTGGCTGGTTTTAGAATAGATGCAGCAAAACATATGTGGCCGGAAGATTTAAAAATTATATATAGTCGAATAAAAGATCTTAACACCAATTTTAATTTTCCTCCAGGATCACGGCCATACATTTATCAAGAAGTTATTGATCTTGGTAAAATACAGTATGGGTATTTACAAACAATACAATATTTTTATAGGTGGTGACGCAGTGTCAAAATATGAATACATTCATTTGGGTGCTGTTACGGAATTTAAACATAGCAGAGAAATTAGTAGAGTATTCCTCGGAAATGATAAATTAAAGTATTTGATAAATTGGGGACCTGATTGGGGATTTTTAAAAAGCAATGATGCATTTATATTTGTTGATAATCATGATAATCAAAGGAGCTTGGATGGCAATATTCTGACACATAAAAATTCCAAACGTTACAAAATGGCAATTGCTTTTATGTTAGCACATACATATGGTACAACTAGGATTATGTCTAGCTTTGCTTTTGATCACTCAGATCAAGGTAATATTATGTAAAAACGTATAAATTGCATGAAATCAGCGAAAATACTTGCAACACTAATTTGTAATTTATTTAATTCAGTTGTGTCTAGTAGGCCTGACATCTTACAAAAGTCATTAATTTAAAAAGAATCACCCAGGCCGTAACTACTCATATAATTTACACTACTGAGTATAAAGAATCTCATAAATCTCAAATATTTTACATTCTCTAAATGCTGCACTTTTTATAGTAGTATTACGATTATGAGTTTGATAATTTCAAATCTAAAAACCAAAATTCAAAATGTTGGCTACAAATTTCAAAATATAATTATTTTTCTTTACTGATAAACATCATTTGAATGCACAAATGGTTCTGCAAAAATGTTGTATTTTAATTGTGTATTATGGGCATATGACACCCAACAACATTAAAAACACGACTGCAGTTTCATTTTTAAACTTTTACTTCGTGTATGTCCCTTTTGAAGACATCATAGGGATTTCTCATGTAAAAATTTCAATGTCTATTGATCGATGTAGATGAACAAAATCGAATCAGAATCATAAAATTCATAGTAAAAGCATTATAAATTATAATACGAATAAAAACACCTAAATAAATTGTTCAAATAAATTTGCATTATTGGTCAAACAAAAACCGACTCTATCTTACATGTTTCTATTTACATTGACATCTTGCATTTATACTTCCACAAACATTTATAATTTTTTGTTTTAAATCTACTAAAGTTTCGACGTTCTTCGAATTGTAAATTTTATTTTTTATCGTTGGCCATAAGAAATTGTCATTAGGATTTAAGACCAGTATACCTAACCGGCTAAATATTTCACTACCTTGCTCTACTCACTTATTAAAAAAAGTTAAATTAAGATAATTTTTAACATTTCTTCGATCGTGTTGAAATTAAATTTTACCATTGCAAGCAACTTCTACAATTGAATTTGCAATTTCAGTTTGTAACACATGTAAATATTTGTTTGCATCTAAATTTCCACCAATGTAGATGGGTTGTTAAGTTTTGTGGCTATTATATTCTGGAATGTATGACAACATGCGGATATTCCTTTTGTCCATGTCAATGTATTTGTTTGCTGTGATCAGATATCAAAGGTAAATGAAATACACAAGTGAAGAGCCTTTTGTCTTCGTTAGACTTCTCTTTAAATATTTCACAAAACGTAGCTCTGCATTCCGTAAAAGTTCTTGATGATTTTGAAAATAATATCAATAATATCTGATTTCCTCAAAACTCGATCGATGGTAAATTTGCTAATTCTACATTTGATGGCAATTTTTCTTATACTCGTATTACAATCTAAAGATATTCTGGTCAATGTGTTCCTTTCACTTTCTTTGGACAAGTTTTATTTTCATCTAATAATATGATTGTCATTAATTTCGTGATTATTCTTATAATCATTGATTGACTTGGAACAGATTAATTGTCGAAGTTTAAAGCAAACAATTCCTTAATTGCATAGGGAGAATTTGCACGATAATCCCATTTTATAATCTAAATTTTTTATTTAAAAGTTCCAAGTCTATATTGTTTGGCCACCTTAAAGTACCATATTTTAATACTATACGTAATTCTTTTTTTCAATATCATTAAAATTTACTAGTATTTTGTGTCTTTAAAATATTTCAAGTATGTACCTATATAAATTATTTCATCCCCTTCTGTTATCTCTTCGTTTTTCGTTAATGGTAATCTGCATTAACAATCCGCAGTATAATTAGCTTGAGACTTAATATATTTTATTTCAAAAACATATACAGACAAAAATAATGTATACCGCTGCAATCTGCTTGCGGCATTAGCTGGAAAACCCTTCTTTGGCCCAAATATAGATAAAAATGGTATAGCATCAGTTATCAGCAGCATACATTTTTTTCCAAAGAGATATTGGTTAAAACATTTAACGCTTAACATTATAGCTAAAACTTCTTCATCAAGTACTGAATATGCTTCTTCACATACAGATCTAGAAGCAAAACAGATAGGTTTCCCTGAACCATCTCTCTGAATTTGACACTGCCTATCTATAAGCTGAACTATCAGTGGTTAATTGGAAAGGTAGTCCTGTGTCATAATGAGGCAGTATAGGTGCTGAAACTAATTTCTGTTAAATCGCCCTAACTGGATTTTTACGATATACATTCCACCCAAATTACATATCTTTTTGAAGAAGCCAATACATTGGAGTTACTATAGTACAAGGTTTGGCAAAAATTTGGAATAATAATTAACTAGTCCTAGGAATATCTTCAACTGAGGAACATTTGTCGGAGTAGGTGCTTTGAGTACTGCTACGACCTTAGACATTGCCCTTCTTTGCTAAGAACAAATCCTAGATACTCAATAAATTTACAAAAAAACAGACACTTGCTTTTACAAATTGTTAATCCACTTTTCTGTAATTGAATACATACTTTCCTTAATGCTTACCTACGTTTTCTACTGTTCGAGCCAGTGACTAATATGTCATTTAAGAAACACTTCCCCTAGAATATTGTTGGTTCCATAAGTCACTGAAAAATTCCAGGTGCAGAGGCTATACCATGAAACCCTGTTACAAATACCAGTTCTTTAGAAGTACTTGTAGTACAATATTGTTTTGACTCTTCGCTTAACCTTACTTGAATGTAAGCTTAAGGCAATCAATTTTTGAAAATGTTTCTCCTTTTCTAGATTATTTAATGTCTTCGATTCTGGGGATCGGATGCCTGTCAATTTTAAGATAGAGTTTGCAAGATAACTTATAATCCCCACAAAGTCTTAGTTTACTATTGGGTTTTAATACTAGAACCACCTGAGTGCCCAATTCACTGGTGTTAGAATTTATTTTATTTTGTCAGTTGATCTAACTCCGATTCAACTTCTTGTTGTAATTCTAATTTAACAGGTTCATCTATGTCGGTTCATAAATCATCACAACACCAGAAAATTCATTTGCAGATGACAAATTTTTACATTGATATTTTGAAATACTTTTGCTTTAATTATTTTTTGGAATATTTGTTGTTAACTCTAACTCTTGAATCCAATCTCTCCCTAGGAACGGGTTGACCCAATTAGCAATTACATAGATGTATAATATCTTTACTGTTGTCTCAAAAGCTACCTTATTAGCTTAATTGAATCATTAGTATAAGAACTTAATAAAGTTTAGATGGTTGCAATTTAATTTCACAAAGATTCTCTTGATAATATTTTTCTGAGATATCAGAAACACACGCTTCACTATCAATCTCGAAATGAACAATTTTATTTTCAACCATTAAATTAATAACTATTGGTTCGGTTTGTTATTTGTTTGCAAGGGGTTGGTTCCAAATGTATCTTTTGTATTAGTTTTATATTTTGTAATATAAACAAGCCTGATATGTCAACAAAGATCTCATCCTTATTATTACTATTAGGACTAAAGTAACCCCTAGTGTACTCTATAAAATGATTCTTATTTATAGGGTACTGAATACGTTTATTATAGTGATGAAAAATTCTCTTGTTAGTAGAACTGCTTGGATTATAAAAATCACCAAAACATAACTTACCTCTATCGTTATCTCAAAGTTTCAACTTACAAACATTTTCCGCATAACCTTATTTAGCACAATAACAGCATGTATAATTGCAAAATTTACAAACACTGGCCATATGGCCACTTCCCACAAGAAAAACACTCTCTATCACTATTAGACACTTTCTCCACCCTTTTTATTTGACAGGAATCAGGGTGTTGCAGAGATTTGATTTTTCCGTTTGTAATTTGCAATTAAGGTGGTACATTTTATTTACAACACCACCACATGCTAGAGTTATCGTATCCTTCTGCTTCTGCATCCGGCTGCCTCTAGCAAAGTAGCAATTTGAACTGCTTTTTCATAGGTTAAATCCTGCTTGCTAAGTAGTCGCTTTTTTAATTGCACCACTATGTGAACCGCTTACTAATAATCTGTTCCATGTAATCAGCCAATTTCTCGTGAAAATCACAGTGTGTTGAAAGTTGCTTTAAATGTACAATATATTCTCCAACTGTTTAAAGATCAAGTTCATTACGTAAACTAAACTTGTACCTTTCAGCTATAAATAACTACTTTGGATTCAGATGATTTTCTTCCATGTTTACTATTTCGTTAAAAATTTTTATGCTTGGTTTTTGGGTAAACACATTTTCCAGTAAGTTACACGTTTTTATACCGATTACCGTAATAAAGTGCAAACTTCTTTCTCTGACCTTGTTTCATTACATTCTACAAAAAGTTCAAATTTTTTGATGTATGAAGAACATGATTCTTCTGTACTCTCAAAATTTTTAATGCTGCCAATAGTGCCTGCCACGTTAAATTTTTTATCATATTACCCGTCAATAAACAATGGACGTTTCTTCCATCTACCAACACACTTCTTTATCATGTAAATACACTTTACTGCATTTACGCCTTTAGATTTAACATGTAAATACTAAATTGGAAAATTATGAATAAAATTTCAGTAGTTTATGGTTCTATTGAATATTTAAGTTACCATTTTATATTTTTGTCTCGTCGCCACTTGTAAAGTACTTGTTGTGGGTTTTTTATCTGATCTACGCCTGCTTCATTGTTAGTAAATTGAAATAAGTAAGAAGGAATAACAACTAATTTGCATCAATCAGTTTTACTGGCATTGTAGACCCTCCATCAATTCTTACTTGTTTTTACGTTGACTGTTATTAACATACTCGATAACATTCTCACTGCAAAACAATAAATAACACTAAACATCCTAAGATAAGGACTGCTCGTGCACTATACCTTTCTCAAGATTTATTGTTGTCTAATTTAAAGGAAATGATAAATAGGCTACTGTCAATCAGCAGACCACAATCTCCTAAAGCTAACGCTAGAAGTGCAACTACAGCTCTAGTTGTTAGGGAACAAAAACAAACCCCAGAGTGTCGTTATCTGACACAGGGAAGAAAAACTATAGCAGGTTAAATTTATAAATAAATAAACACTTATAACACTGAGTTCTATGTTCTGTTTTCCTTATAGTAATAAATAACGTTTAATTTTTTCAAGTACTATTGTATACTAAACGTGATACGTTTATTTTAGTGTTTAAATTATATTTGTACATTGTTTGAAAGTAAGATGGGAGGAATTGTGATGCATTCGCCAATTACAATAATTTAAGTTATGATACCGTTGTCGAATGTATTTTATTTTCCACATTATTGTACAGTGTCGGTAATAACCTACCTGCTAATTGCATTTGGCATCACTGGTTCGATTCAAATACAAAAAATGAACCTTTTATTCACTCTAGTCACAACGGTGGGTTGCTGATATGGAAGGCAATTCTACAAATAAATACATGTAATCAAAATCAAAAACTTTAATCTGTCTATTTCAACGATTTTCTTACATCTGTCGTTTTTTTCCAACACCGCCTATTCTAAAGTAAATGTACATAACTCTGAATCCCAACATCTATAAAGTGTTAATTTATGCATTAAAGAAAGGCACAGTGCACCAGCAAAATCCTCATCTTCAAATATTTTGTTGCTATCTATTGATATTTAATTTCGAGGCACACTACAGGAATTTCACTTAGTATAAGAGTTACAATATAGGTTTAAATTTGGTAAAATTGCTAAATTTTGTGGATCTAAAAAGAAATTTATGATAGGACAATTCGTTTATGATTTACATGCAAAAACCAAAATTATCGATTTTCGTTTTTTGCCTGTAACTTTTTATCATTAAAAATACACAACCTGTGAAAACATTTTCTCACAACTTTTGTACAAAATCTATTGAATAAATAAGAATTCTTCAACCATGTTTCATATTTTCATAATCATCATCAAGTTTATTTTTTCATATGAGCAACATGTTGGATCTGTATCTCATTTATTAGAAAATTTACCGCCGATTTCAACGATATAGGATGTGTTATGTTTTACTTTCAAGTTAAACCAAACATTAAAGAAAATACTTACAATGTCTAACTACATCAAGTAAGTCATGATTTTCATGTATTTGATGAACAAGAATTATCTTCATTGCACTGATTCGAAATAACTAAAGAAACTAGTTACAATCATATTAACCAGAACTAAGTAATTCATAACAGATGTTCAAATAAACCACCGTTTTTGTGAATGCATAGTTGAATCTTTTCAGTATTTGCATTTACTGCACATTGAATAGCACATCTTAGTAATTGTTCAAAAGTTTTAATTGCAAATGTTCAACATTTTTGTGATTACTGCTGTACACTGTACTTTTCACGTATCCTATAAAAAATAGTCCAAAGAACTTAAATTCAATGAGCATGCTGGCCATGTTATATGTCCATTATTTCCTATCCAACAGTTAGGAATTATTTCGTTTAAATAATTTCTTATGAGTACCGCTACCGCTAAAAATTTTGCACTTGGTTTAAGGCATAATTATCAAAGTGGTCCAGTGCACGCGTTTTAAAAACTAGTGATAGCGTTCTGCATTTAATGTTTCGTGATAAAGGATTGACCAATTATACGATTAGAAAAAATTCCTGCCCATACGTTGATTTCCCATCGGTGTTGTGGTCTAACATCTCTATTTTGTTGTGGATTTTCAGTTGCTCAGAAATGTTCATTGGTTCTGTTGAACATTTCACAATTAGTAAATTTGTTCTGATCAGTCCAAATAACTTTGTTTAAAGAATGAGTGTCTTCTTTAATTCTTTCGGTCAACCAATTACAATATTCGAATCGTCTTACTGCATCACTTGGTTGAAGAGACTAACTTACTTGAATTTTATAACATTTAAAGTTATGTTCTGCAAAATATTCCAGACGTGTGTTTGTGCTAAATTTAAATCTGAAGCAACTCCATGAGTTGATACCGATGGATTAGTATTTACTTAATACAATAATAAGTAATTTTAATCAACTAATATGAAATTTAATTAATTAGTAAATTCATCATCATTAGATAGGTCTTCAGTCCTGGAACTGGTTAGACACATACTATCATTGTTTCCTATTCTGAACTAACCTACAGATTTTCCTGAAATTTGCACAGTCTGCATCTATCACTATCTGATCTAGGTCTACATCTACCTCTTTTTTTCTATCTCTGCTTGTAATATATCTCATACTATTCTCCAAAAATGCCTTAGAACGTATTCTGCCCTTCTCTTTCTCTTATCTTTTTCCCCAGATATCCTTGTTCCCCTACTATTTCTATAACCTATTTGTTATTATCTTTGTCTGTCCCTGCTATCGTCCTCATACATCTGAAGCACAGCATTTCAAAAGGCTGCTACTGTTTTTCTGTCTGCTTTTCAGACTGCTCGTATTTCATATGCATACTGTGCTGTGCTCCACACATATGTTTTCAACAATTTTCTTCTTGTTCTATGTTTGTTGTCTTTCATCATAGTCGCTGTTTTTTCTTGTTAGATGCAGTTCGGTAACCTATTGTTTTACAACTATATCCTATTTCTCCGACATTCAGTGGTTGTGAATGGAGGTAAGCAGCCTGTGGCTGCCAAGTTTCCCCAACACTTACACATTTACCGATTTAATATTTTTTCCAATATATCTTTTTGCACAGTCAACATTAGTTGCAGATATTTCACAACCAACACCTCTAGTTGTTTATACTAATCATCAGATTTATCTGTGCTTATTTTTTTGTCATTAGGTTTTCCGTCTCAAAACTTGTTTGACACGTACATGCAGTTATTTATATTCTGAGCTAGCCTACATAGTTCCCTGATATTCTCACACAGTATGTATACATCTCGTTTCCTTTCTCTTGTTTTCTAATTGTATGCCCTATTTCATCGAGATTCAGTGAAGGGGGTTAAGCAGCCTGTGGCTACTAAGATCCCCCAACACGTAGACAATTGCCGAAATAATGGTTTTCCAGTAAATCCTTTCACACAATTAACATTATTCGAGAATATTGCCCAACCAATTCTCGTAGTTGCTTATAATAGTCATCATGTTTAAGCACAGTTATTTTTTCGTCATTAGTTTATCAATCTTGAGACTGGTTGGATGCGTACCTCCCTTGATTTCTATTCTGGGCTAGCCTACACATCTCCCTGAAACTTCTACAGCCTACATCTTTTACTATCTGTGTGCAGTAATCTAACCTCTTCTTCGCTTTTTTTCTATCTCTGCTTCTAATATATTCCGCACTATTCCCTCAATCCGTAGTATGTGGCTTATCATCCTATCTCTCCTATTTTTTACCGTTTTCCACATATGTCTTTCTTCCCCTGCCATTTTTAGTACCTCTTCGTTCTTAACTTTGTTTGTCCATGGTATCTTCATCATACGTCTGTAGCACCACATTTCAAAGGCTTTTACCTTTTTCTTGTCCGCTTCTCCTACTGTCCAAGCTTCACATCCATACAGTGCTGTGCTCCACACATATGTTTTAAGCAATCTTTTCCTTGTTTCTGTTTGTTGTCTCTGCACACAGTAGTTGCTTTTTCTTGTTAAATGTAGTACGACCTTGTGCTAATCTTTGTTTTATATCTTTTGTGCTTTTCCCATCTTGCGTTATTTGGCTTCCTAGGTAGCAGAAATCCTTAACCTGTTGTAAGTTCGTGTTACATATTTGTATTCTTGTTTTTATTTATTTATTTATTTATTTATTTATTTATTTATTTATAGAAAAAAATACATCCGACAGACAAGCCAATTACAGGATGTATACCAAAAAAAAAATAACAAAATAAAAAAATAACAAGATAAGGTACATTTCATATGTAGCAACACAAATTATAATAAGTCCCTATATCTATAGCATACCATCTTTTAATTGTGGCAAAGAGTCACAAAATAAATCAAAATTGTCCCGAATATCAAAATAATTTAGAACCATAACATTGACAGGAGAAAATTTCAATATATTTGTTCTAGGAGTTTTTACATAAAATAAAGACGCTAAGCGAGTTTTAACGTTGGGTGCATGAAAGTAAATTTGACCTAATAAATTGGGACAGTTAATCAGATTATTAAGTAACTTATACAACATACTGACTGAGTAGAATTTTCTACGTGTACGTAGATCGTTTAATCCAAACCTATTTAAAAGAACATCCTGAGGAAGGCCACGCTGAGGATAAGTACCATCAGACTTAAACCACAGAAACTTAGCGTATCGTCTCTGAATTTTCTCTAACACCCAACTGTGTACTTCATATCCTGGGCTCCAAACAACAGAGGCATATTCCATCTTACTGCGCACAAATGCATTATACAGGGCAGAGATAGTTATAGATTGAGAAAGATGATATCCATTTCTGATTACAAATCCCAAATTTTTGTACGCTTCTTTTGAATGGTTGTAATGTGTTCAATAAAGGTAAGCTTTGAGTCAAATTTGACACCGAGGTCTTTTAAAACACTACACTTACTAATTGAAACATTCTCAATGGTGTATGTGTAAGAAATAGGATTAATCTTACGTGTATAGCTAACGGTATAGCACTTCGAGATATTTAAAGGTAGATTGTTGTTACTACACCAATAATACAAGCTAGCTAGATCATTTTGAAGTTTCCTGCAGTCATCTGTTGATAATATAGATGTAAACAATTTTAAATCATCAGCATAGAGAAGAGAACAACAAGACAAATGACGAACGATGTCATTAATGAAGATTATAAATAACAAAGGCCCAAGAACGGAGCCTTGAGGTACACCGGATGAAGCTACAAAGTCAAACGACTGATGACCATGATATTCCACGCACAGCTTACGATTACTTAAGTATGATTCAAAAAAATCTTAGGAAAGATAACGTGAGTCCAATTTTAGAAAGTTTAGTGATTAAAATTCCGTGATCAATTCTATCAAAGGCTTTTGAAAAGTCAGTATACAAAACATCAACTTGACCTCCATTATCAAGTTGTTCTGCAACATATTGAGTGAAGCAAACAAGGTTAGTAACTGTAGATCTACCTGGTACAAATCCATGCTGCTCAGGGCATATTAAAGACTTAACATGAGATGCAAGTATATTATAAATAACAATTTCAAAGACTTTTCCAAAATTACACATAATCGTAATAGGCCTATAATTTTCAATTTGTAACTTTGAGCCTTTCTTATAAACCGGGCAAATTTTAGAGACCCTCCAACATTGCGGAAATTGTTTCATTTTAAAAGCTAAATTAAAAAGTAAGGTAAGTGGTTTAACAAAAATCACTGCACAATCCTTTACTAGGAAGGCGGGTATATCATCCACTCCCCTAGTGTCCTTAGGTTTTAGTTTCATTAGCGCCTTTAAAACATCAGCTTCATTAAGAAATGGAATTCCGCAGCTAAGAACATTAGTGGTATCGTCCAGTGAATTAGATTCAAAGTACGTGGACTTGATATAAGAAGCTTGAAAAAGCGAACCAAATGCATCAACTATGTGTAGCGGATTACTAAGAGATCTATTGCCATAGCTCATGGTATTAGGTATTCTGCTGGTTTTTTTTTGAGCATTTATATAGCTCCAGAAGCGATTGGGGTTACCTGGTATGCTGCTTTCTATTTTTATTAAATAGTTTTGATAGCACATGGAAATGTCATGTTTAATTTTACTTCTCAAACAACTAAACTGATCATAAGCATTCCTGTCAAGAGTTCTTTTGTACAAACGTAAAAAACGATTTTTAATTTTGATATTCGAGACAATTTGTCGATTAAACCAGGGTGGTAGGTTAGTATTACCACGGTAACCTAATTTAGGTACATATGCAGCAATCACCGAATCTAAGAGTAAATAGAACATATTACAAGCTTCATCAATATCACTAAATTCAGATAAACTATCCCAATTTATGTTGCAAAGATCACTGTACAATTGAACTAAATTTGCCTTCTTATAGTTATATACAAGTTTATGTAACACAGGAAAATGTTTTTGCACCTGAGACAGGGACAGCACTATGTCCAATGGTGGATGGTTACCATCTTCAGGAAGAAATGGGTCTAGCGACCGTGTGACAACAGTATCCAATTCACTGAGCACCAGGTCAAGCAGCCTACCGTTAGCATTGAGAATAGAATTAACTTGGTGTAGACCTAAATACGCACAAAAGTTGTCTAATGCAGTAATGTTGTAAGTACTCATTGATTTGTTTAAACGACTAGAGTAGAAAGTAGGTAAATTGAAATCACCTAATATTAATAATTTGTTTTCACAGTGAGTCCATTCAGAGTTATTAATAAAGCTATAGAATACATCGCGAGTTTCATAATTAGTAGCAGGAGGAAAATATACGACGAATATATATAAGTTACATGTTTGAATTAATAGTTTCAGATCTATTATGTCCACTGTAGGTATTAGAGAAGATAATTCAGATACCTCCAATTGCGTAATAATATAATCCTTTTTTAGTGCTAATAATACACCTCCTCCAGTTGCACGGTTAGTGAGCGCCAGCTTACGGTCGGAGCGAAACACCACCCAGTTTTCATGAAACATTTCAGCATCGTAAACAGATGAATTCAACCAGGTTTCAGAGAGTACTAAGACATCATAGTCAGCTTCAATCGAAAAATTAAAAAGTGATTGAAGCTTAGTATTTAAACCTCTAACGTTCTGATAAAGCACTCTAAACGATTTGTTTGGATCATAAGGATTACTTATTAATTGCTACTTACCCAACATAGAATTTCTGTGATGGGTAACCCTTTTTTTGATAAACAGTGCAGTTGGTATGATCCCACGCACAGTGATCAGTATTTGCAATTCTAGCGTTAACACAGTTAATGCAACGTGTTTTGGAATTTGGGGGACAATCTTTAATTTGATGAGATAATGCGCATTTTGGACAAGCAATATTTCTCGTACATAGCTTTTGATGGTGATTGTAACCACAGCATTTATAGCATAGATCAAGATCAACTGCATCGAAGACAGAGCATACATCATAGCCAACAAAAAGATGCTGTAATGCAATGACTCTGTTATAAGTCTCAGAATCAAGTTCCAATATAGCCTGAAAGATTTTCTCATTCTTCTTAGTAGCCCAAATTCTCTCAATCTTACAACTAGAGGACAAATGAAAAACATCATTTTGTGACCTAAGTAATGACAATAGTTCATCTGCTTCATATTTTTCGATCATCCCGACTACTCTAATTTTAGGAATATTAGCGCGTACACGTTTCACATCATAGGATTAGGAAAGCCTAGCATTTGCAGCAGTTAGAAATTTGGCCGCATCATCAGCATTACTACAGCCAATAAGAATTCCCCCATCTCTAGTGTATTTAACCCTAGATACGTGTATATTCAGTTGACTAGGCTTTATATTGGTCATAAGATCAGTCTTAGTTTGCAAATTGTTCTGAGTAGAGTCCTTTGGTTTAACAATCACCATGGAATGAGGAACATTGTTAACTATTTGAGTGTATGATGGTTTCTCAGAACTAAGTGGAATCATTGTTTTTAATTTATCATTAGCTAAAACCATGATTTCTTCTTTAACAACAGAAAACAGTGATTCAATGTTTTTAACAACATCATTTAATTTCCCATCAATAGATTCTGAGAGATATTTGTTAAAATTAGAAGCAGCAGAATAACAATCATTGCAGTACCATAAGAGTCCATACGATTTCAAATTTTTGAAAACATCTGGTGGAATACCAACACAGCTGATATGATAACTATTCTGACCACAAAAGCCGGCACAAATAACACCTAGTTTTGAGCGGCTAATCTGGGAATCACACGTTAAACAAACCATGGTGTTAAATCCCGTTCATCATTTAAATAAATAAATTCCTATTAACGATAACGTTAGGCTAATAAATGTCTGTTTAAGTTAAAGATTACGAACACTACTAAATACAGTAAATACGCACGTTGCAGCAACCCTAAAACATTTATATGACAAACCTTACTATAGGATTCACAAATAGTTCAAAGATAAATATCATTACTTCACTGAATATTTAATTTAATTTAATTACTTTCACTGCACTTAAACACGTCCGTACTCCAACACGTCTTGACTCGATGTTTTTGATTTATTTTCCCCTAATTTGCATACTAGTACTTTAGTTTTAGTTTTGTTAATTATCATACCGTATCTCTCTGTTAGAACAGTTTCCATTTCATTAAGAGCAGCTTCTAACTCTTCCTTGCTAGACGCTAATACCGCTATATCATCATTAGTAAATTACCACTTGTAAAATGTTAACTGTAGCATCAACATGAACTTGATTACCATATGCCTATTGAGATTTGCTGAACAATTCAAACTCAGCAATATTCTTATTTAGTTTCAAAAAATACAATGTGATTTGGTTGTTGCTTTTCTGGTTCAGTTGGTAGGTAAACTTCGCCTGCTATTTTTGTATTTCTGTTAGAAATATAAAATAACCACAACATATCTCTCTTTTCTTCATCAGTGTACAGCATTTTAAAACTAATCTACTTTTCTAACACAAAATACAATAACAAATGTTTAGTTGACAACAAAAGAAATAACAGAAAATACCAATTGTTTTCAAAACAGTAACAAATCATGGCATACTTGATGTTGTTTCATATAATAAGGATTTTTTCTTTAATGTTGTGTTTAATGGTAAAGTAAAACATAAAGTGTTCTATATCGTTGAAATTGACGTTAAATTATCTATTAAATGAGATACTGACCCAACATGTTACCCGTAAGAAAAAAAACCTGATGATGATTCTGAAAATACCAATCATGCGGTTGAATAATTCTGCTTTATTCAGTAGATTTAACACAAAAGGTTGCTTTGAGAAAGTGTTTTCATACGTTTTGTGTTTTTAATGATAAAAAAATTACAGGCAGAATGAAAATTGTTACTTTTGGTTTTTTACATGTAACTCAAAAACGAATCGACCTATCTTGAATTCTTTTTACATTCCTAACGCCATAAAATTTAGCAACTTTGATCTTTATTAAATAAAACAAATACTTTATTCTACACTAGAACTGTTTGTTTTTCT
Organism: Platerodrilus igneus; assembly: GCA_036346225.1. Classification (NCBI taxonomy): domain Eukaryota; kingdom Metazoa; phylum Arthropoda; class Insecta; order Coleoptera; family Lycidae; genus Platerodrilus; species Platerodrilus igneus. The sequence continues at coordinate 5,873,569 of JARFIW010001600.1, read as the reverse complement.
ATCAAAGTAAGAATCCAATTTTTCACACCATCAACATGCTATTATCTAAGTAGCAATAAAACAACTTAAATTTTATAAATGACAAGCATGACTGCAACAATGCCTTTAACATATTTAAACTTTTTTGATGTTCTTTGACCTTTTGTCATTTAATTATAGCTAAATAGTAAACCACATTTTTTATACCAAATTTATTAATAAGTTATTGTAAAATTAAATTTGGACACAATTACTCATAGTTTGGTATAATTACAACTATACAGCGTGTATAGAAGTTGGCGCAAAAGCTCCAGGTAGCGCTATTCCTAAAAAAATTCTGAATAAAAAACCTTAATACTAGAATGATGTACCATGCTTCTAATACCCTTACGAACCATGTGAAAGAAACATATGTTTGGCAACATTGAATTTATCCCACACATTGTATTTATAATTAATTTTGTTTTCAACCTTCCTTAAGTTCGGTTTGATGCAGCTCTAACTTCTTTTCTATTCTGTGCTAATCTAAAAAGCTCTACATACCCTTCACAACCTAAATTTCTAATAATTTGACTAATATAGTTTGGTCTAGGTCTTCCTATATCCCTCTATCTTTTTCCTATCCACCTGGCTCTACATAGATATTAGCAACCTGATGGTTATTAAATCATGTTTACATGATTACCATTTATAAGGAAATGAAATATAACCTGGTTATTCGCTTCAAAAAAGGAAGTGTTAAATTAGATGTTATGGTAAGGCTTAAGCAACGAATTGCTGCCAACATGCCAGACTGCTACCTAATTGTGAGTTATGTCATGGTGACGTTTATTAAATTATATGTTATGTTAAGGCTTAAGCAACGAAACGCTACCAACATGCCAGACCGCTACCTAATTGTGAGTTATTTTATGGTGACGTTTATTAAATTATATGTTATGGTAAGGCTTAAGTAATGAAACGCTACCAACATGCCAGACCGCTACCTAATTGTGAATTATGTCATGGTGACGTTTATTAAATTATATGTTATGGTAAGGCTTAAGCAACGAAACGCTACCAACATGCCAGACCGCTACCTAATTGTGAGTTATATCATGGTGACGTTTATTAAATTATATGTTATGGTAAGGCTTAAGCAACGAAACGCTACCAACATGCCAGACCAGTAACTAATTGTGAACTATGTCCTGGTGACATTTAGTTAATTGATTTTTATTTTTTTTTGTTTTGTTTTCGAACTTACTTAAAGTCGGTTTGACGCAGCTCTAAATTCTTTTCTATTCTGAGCTAGTCTAAAAAGGTCTACATACCCTTCACAACCTAAATCTCTAATAATTTGACTAATATAGCTTTGCCTAGGCCTTCCTACTCTATTTTTATTTGGTAGTCCATAATCTAAGACTTTACTAAATAGTCCCTTATGTCTTAACTGGTGCCCTATCATTCTATCTCTCCTGACCTTCAATTGTTTCCACATACAGGGTTCCTCACCTATCCTTCTATAAACTTCCTCGTTTGTTACTCTATCTGTCCAACTAATCTTTAACATTCTCCTATAACACCAAGTTTCAAAAGCTTCTATCTTTTTCTTATCTACTTCTTTAATTGTCCAAGTCTCACTACCGTATAGTAGAACGCTCCATACGTACGACTTTAAGAAACTTTTTCTATTATCTAAACTAATACTATTAGCTATTAGTAAGTTTTTCTTTTTTAAAAACATTTTTCTGGCTTGAGCTATTCTAGCTACTATATCCCTTCTGCTACGTCCATCCTTTGTAATTATACTACCTAAATAGCAAAATTCATCTACCTCCTCTAACTCGGTATTACCTATTTTTAATTTTGGTTTAGAACTAGGCTGTAACTCGCTTGTCATTATCTTTGTCTTTACTGAGTTAATTCTCATACTATAGTTACTCTGTAGTATCTCATCTAAAATATTTAAAAACTCTCCTAACTCTTTTCTAGACTCTGCTATAATGGCTATATCATCTGCAAAACGTAACATGTCTATTTTCTGTCCCTGTACTCTAATACCTATCTCTTTTCTCTCTCTAGCTAAGTTTAAAGCTTCCTCAATATAAACATTAAAAATCAAGGGAGACAGTATACAACCCTGTCTAACACCATTTCTAATCTTAGCTTCCTTTTCTATTTCATCAAATCTAATTACTACGCTTTGGTTTTTATATAGACTGTAAATAATTTTTATATCCCTATGAGAGATTCCTATTTTTTGCAAAACCCTGAACATAACAATCCAATTAACCCTATCAAATGCTTTTTCTAAATCTACAAACTTTAGAAATTATTTATTTTAAATATAGTAAATTTTGAAAGTTGTACATTAGGATTATTTTTTGCAATTCAATTTTGGGCATTTGTGCAGTCGATCAACACCACTATTGTCTAACCTAAGAAACCAATTGTTCGAACTGAAAACCATCTGTTTCCAAACATAGGTGCAATCTTTTTTGGTATTGTTTGCTTATCCGCCCCAACTTATCAGATGTAATTAGACACTACGGGAATGCATGGCAATTAGCTGTATAGTGCTGTCATATGCTTTTAGTTTACAGACTGACCTAAACGAATAAATGTTAAGATTAAAATTTCAGAGCTGAACAACAATTATCTGTTACAATTATTTTTAAAACGTTTTTTTATTTGAAATTGCAATCTTGTAATCAACAGATCATTAAATAATAATGTTTATTTCAAAACGGGCACGGAAAGCATGGCTTCGTTCTAGAATTATGTTTTTTGATTCAGAATTTTACAAAGAATATTGCTACTTTAGCTTTTGCACCAATTTCTATATACGCTGTATTGTATTAATGTGGTAGTGCTTAAATAGTATTGCAAGTTGTTTTTCATAAGACATTGTATTGAAGCATTTTGCAATATTTCTTTTTCTAGGTCCTCCTCAAGATTCGAATCAAAATATTCTTTCTCCTTCTATAAATCCGGATGACACGTGTGGAAATGGCTGGATATGTGAACACAGATGGCGACAAATTTATAACATGGTTCAATTTAAAAATGTCGTTAAGGGCACTGACATAAGTACTTTTTGGTCCAACGATGATCAACAAATTGCATTTTGTCGGGGCAATAAGGGATTTATAGCTTTTAATAATTGGGGCGAACTAAGGCGAGAACTTCAAACTTGTTTACCCACTGGCTCCTATTGTGACATAATTAGTGGAAGTGTATCTGATAAAAATAAGTGTACTGGAAAAACTATCCATGTTGATCAGAAAGGAACTGCAAATATAGAATTGCTTGGAAATGAAATGGATGGTGTTTTAGCTATACATATCAATTCTAAAATTTAAGATTTCTGGATTGTGCATCAATATTAAATACAAATACAAATGCTGTGAATGTATTGAAGGACTTTACTACAAAGAAATCAATGCATATCCTACAATTCCTTCTGAGAATGATGAAATCTCATGTATCATCAGTTATTCAATTGTGTTATTAAATACCTAAACTAAATATATGTAATCTTGCATACTATATGTTGATTAATACTATATTGTATCTCTAGGTCCATCAAGAATTTTGTATGTGATAGACGTGCTGCGAGATAAAAGTCAACAAACAGAGACACATTTTAAATGATTTTTGAAGCAGTATAAAATTTATGCAGACATTAGTTCCCTTTATTCAAGACATCTTACTTTGTTAGAAAGATCTTTTCTGCACTGCAAACAAATATTTAAGCAAATTACCAACTATAAGTAAGCAATTTGTCACGTTTTAATCTTTTTGGAAATATTATATGCTGTCTCATTTGATAGTGAAAACAGAATACAAAACTTGTGTATTTACATAGATTGGTGGCCGGATTGTTACACGGATGCAATCCCCTTTTATCGACTGTTGCCGATCATATGCCTTCTAAAATATTATGTAGTTAACGTTGGATTTTTTAACCACAAATATGATGCAATAGTAGGATAGCACAAATAGGGAACACTCCTTCCAAAAAAAAGGTGTATTGAAAATAAATAGCAATTGATATAAACAAAATGCTAAAATGTGTATTACGCAATGTAATACACCTATAGATAAAAGTGGAAAACGTGATATAAATGAATTATCATTGTCCTATTATAAAATTTTGATAGGTTAAATACTGTAAAATGTGATGACTTTAGGACAATCAGGTGCCTTTGAAACAACGTAGTACCCATATATTCAAATCTAGTTTGTATATTAGATGCATAAACGCCACATGCTTATGGTCAAGATTCTTCAAGTGCGCCCTTTGTTGATCAGTCATAACGTGGATGTTGCAGGAAATGTATGTGTGCTTTTGCTATCAATTTATTTGAAGAACGTGTATTTGTGAAATTTTAGCAGTTGTGATACTTTCATCTGTGCACTCTAACGTTTTTCAAGTATTCAGGATTTGATGTATGTGTGATGGACACTACTATATAAGGTATGAATTTATATACTAAAGTTCTTAGTTTCCATTACAAAATTAGTGGCGTCACGTTAAATAAAATTTCAAAAGTGCGTGTTTAAATTGTGACATACCAATACTAAAATTAACAAAAAGTGGGTCAAGATTGCGACAACTATATTTTTTTCTAGCGATGCCACAAAAATACATAAGAAAGCTTGGAAGGCACCAATATAGAAATTATACAAATAATTTATTTTTCACATATATGGTATTTATCGCAATGCCTTGTTCTTGAAGCTGCATGGCAAACGCAATCTTGCAGCCAGTTGCCAAACCATATTAAACATGAAAGAAGAGCAGTCGATCATTGCTCACATAATTGCTATATCAACATACGGTATCTCTATAGCTGTTCATCACTTTTAAAGATAATTTCCCAGGAAAGGAATGGGATACTTCATTTCTTGTTGGATACAAAAATGTTTTGGGTAATCAAATTTCCCAAAATATTAGCATTTCAAGAACCTGCAGTCAGTCCATTCTGAAACTATAAATTTGTTATTTAATAATTTGGAAAAAGAGTTAGAAAAAGTAGTTCCATCGAATGTATGGAACTATGGCAAAACAAATTTAGGAGTGATACCAATGCAACGAAAGTACTTTTACGACAAGGCACAAAGTGCACAGAGCAAATTTAAAACGTCACCAAGGCTTGCACATCAATAATACTTATGGGAAATGCAGTAGATGCTATTACACTCGTATATGTTGTATATAAGTCTGTATAAATGTGGCAAACTTGGATGGAAAATGGCCCTGATAATGCTCAGTACAATAGGATAAAATCAGGCTGGTTTGACTACCAGTGTTTTCAGCACTGGTTTGTTAACTTAATGCTCCATATAGTTAAAAACAGTAAGGTATGAAGATACTGATTGGCAACAATTTAAGTTTGCACTTAAATCAAGAAGTAGCACATCAGTGCAATGCGAATAATATTTCTATTATAGCATTGCTACCGAAGGCCACACACTAGCTCCAACTGCTGGATGTTGCCTTTTTTTAGGTCTATGGAAGGAAATTTGTGAATTTTGCATGAATAGAAAAACATAATATATGGTAGTAGGTGTGGAACAATACTCAAATATCAATTTCCTTTATTATTAAAAATGTTAATGGGCAACATGAATGATCGAACAGTTGAAATTCTTCCAACTGGTTTTTAAAAAATGTAACGTATCATTTAAACCGTACAGAAGTACTAAATCGCATGACAAAGGAAATATTAGACAATCAAGTACAGACGTGAAAGAAGCACTCGGCGGATGCTTCTTAGATCAACTGAAGAAAAAGCAAGAGAGTGAAACGGCTTTGGTTTAACACCTGAAACTTAAGAAAAGCATAACTGGTCCAGACTTTTTAGTTGATAACCAAACAAGTACCAATTAACAATCAAAAAGAGTTCACCACAATAACAATGCATCACCTAACAGAGGGCGTCTAAATGACGATTTCCAGTGTATGCCTACAACTTCAAAACAAGAGCAAAATCGAGAATATGTCAAAAGGACACAAACACGATGCTGTGAAAGTGATACCAAAATAGGCAAAAAGTCTGATGCTGTTACATACAGAGAAAGTAACTTGTCTCCAATGAGTGAATTTAACGACGCATATAACTGTGAACAATCAAAGTATAGTGCAGTTGCTCGAGATTGCACAAAAGCGGAAATTGCAAGCTACATCATTATCTGTTAAGAAGAAAATGCGATTTCCGTGTAATCACAAGTATCAAATAAAACAGAGTTTCTGTGAGTGCTATGGAAAAAAGGGTGCACATTGGAAGTGGCCTTTACGAAAGGAAAAACTTATCTATGAGTTTTCTGATATAGTGCAGCAGAAAATGAATAACCTATCCAAATTTGTCGTCTTCTTGAAATGAATAATTATATTTAGTATTTATTAAATTACCTATCATCATTTTCTCATTTGTCATTTACAGGATTTTGTACATTTAATATCTTTTCTGTTTTATTTTTGTATTCTTCTGTAGTGTTTAATGTATCTAAAAAAATATAAAGCATTTTTTGGTTCAGTAAATTTCTATTGTGGTACACTTTGTAACAGGCCCTATGCGCAGGGTTGCCACCAGTTATTACAAGATGTAGGTCCTCCGTCCCGGACAAAAAAAGCTTAACTGGGACCCAGGATTATCTTGGAATCGTATATTGTAATGATGGAAGCTATACTGAATACCAAAATACAATGCACGAAAAACTTTGATTTAGAAATTCAATATTGTGCATCAACGGGGCTGTTTAATTAAAATAATATACGCCAGCTACTAGCAGGTATTGCGTCATGATGCCGTGCCGTGATTGTCGACTTGCAATATAACACAACAAACCGCCAGTCGAAACTAGTTACTGTATGTTCTCTATGGTTAGTACTTTAGTAGCGACAGACAGCCAAACTACATAAGTCAGGTGACAGTAATTCGATCTCTTGTTCTTGAAAATACATGAATTCTGAAGAGAACTCATAAAAACTGAAGTTATTGTTCAAAAAATTTTCACTCATAATTTAGGCATCTAGTTATTCACACATTGTTTTATAAAAAGTATTTTTTAATTTAAATTATTATGTAGCATTACCTATATTATAACGTCATAACCTTTGTATATTTGTGAGGTAAGTAACAATAATAGTATATATTACGAATTTTGCATACAAATTACAAATGCAGAATAATAAGTGTATTTAATTTATTTGCCTTCAGTATTTGAACAAACCTTGGCACTATATATTTTACTTTTTCACAGAAAGATGGGAGATGATGCCAGCAGTTCATGTTCTCCACACTAAAGAAAATTAAAAGGTTCTGTACAGTTCGACGAGAATAGATAGAAAATGTTGACTGGTCTGTATGGTTATGCCCTTGCCAGGGTAGGGAGGAAGAAGCTCGATGTTTCTTATGTAAAATGACATTTAAAGTTAAGTATGAGCAAAGGGAGCAGTTTAGACGCATTTTAAGTCTAGCAAGCATCAAAATTCAGCAAAAGCAATTGCGAAAACTAACGTAATAGATAGTTTTGTCGTTAAAAAGAATAATGCTGAAGAAAATCTTGTGGCTCTAGTAGAAATATGTACTCTTTATCATCACTTAAGTTATTTAAGTCAAGATTGTAACATAAAGCTTAAAAAAACTGACCTTCATTGTTACTGAAATCCCAGCTGCTAAATGTCATTAAATGATGCTTAATAATATAAACAATACCTTTTTTCCAACTAGCATGTGATGTGTCAAATAAAAAAAATCGCAAATGCAATCAGTTAACAACAAAATATTTTAAAAAAGAGAGGTATTTGCGAAAAATTGCTAGAATTCTTTGAGTCATCATGAAACAAGTGAAAAAATTTATGTAGTTATATTCTTAAAAAATATAATTTGAATGCACATTTAGTGACCAGTTTTTCCGCAGATAATGCTGCTGTAAATTATGGCAAAAATTGTTCTGTATATTATACTAAGCTTATTGAATCGAACAGCAAAATTGTTAAATCAAACTGCTTGTGTCATGCAATAAACTATTCTATAAAATTTTCTAATAAACCCTTTAGTTATGATGTTGAATTAGTTGTAATAAAAATTTATAATGAATTTTCATCATCTGCCAATGGAGTTGAAACTTTAAAATCCTTTTTTGAATTCGTTGATATAGAATATTGTGAATTGTTAAGGCATGTTCCTACGTGCTACCTTGCTATCCATCCTATAGATCGCTTACTAAAGTCATGGCCTGCCATAAATATTTTTTGTCTGAAAAAGAAGATTGCTGTCCAGATATTATTCTGGAGACCTTTAAAGATTATGATGAAAAATCATAGCCTTTATGTATACTATTTTTGTACACAATGTATCTTTGCTGTTTCAGACAAAAATTATAACTTTAGAAAATTATGATACTACTTCAATAGACCCTCACAATATAATGAAAAATAGAATCACAATTACAACGTAGAATTAAAGATAAATTCTTTGGTAGCTCCGCGAATAAGATATTTAAAACTCTAGAATGCTATAAAAAGACTAAATTTGAAACACAAGCCCTAGAATTTTTGAATCGTCCTGTTAATTATTAAGGCCAGTACTATAACTCTGAAAAATCAGTTTTCCACTATATTAGTTTTTTAAACTTACGAGAAGAACTTACTTTTAAAGATTTTGAAAAACTTACATAGATTTTGAAAATGGAGCAAGGAAATTGATACAGATAAATTATAAGAAAAAATTGGCATTATTCAAAATGTAATAACTCTAGCTGATATTTCCTCCAAATCTATAAATATTAGAAAAACATGATATAATTAGTGTTCTTTATTTTAAAACCTATTATTGTGTTTATATATGCGTTTGTGTGCAATTTCTTAAAATAAACTATCTTTTGCGTATTGTTTAAATAATCTTATTATTTTCTTTTTAAGAACGTGTGAATACGCATGCATGTGTAAATACTATTTGTCTCTACACCTTTTTTTTGGTGGAGCACTTTGTCCCGGTCTGGATTTACGAAGAGGTGACAACCCTACCTACATGTAAAACAAAAGTCTATCAATTTATTCTTTTTAAACTTTTCTTGGGAATAAAACTACTTATATTTGTTAAACTGATCTTTATTACGTTTCGTTCCATGACCTAGGATCATTGCCAAATAATAAAAAATTTTAAGTTTGACATTTATGACACAAATTGAAGGTGACTTTGATTTATTAATTTTTGATTTGAATACATTAGGTGAAAATTTTTAAAGTTTAGAAGAATGAGTACTTTCAATTTGTGTTGCGTCTTGGGACCGCCTTTTTAAGGTAGCCAATACCCTTAACGTGAAATCAGCTGATTAATTTTTATATAGTCAAATTTCATATAAATTCAATAACAATAAAAATGAGCGTACGTAATATTGTATAGGAACCTAAAATAAGAATTTTAACTCATCAATATGCACTACTTGTTTTTCATATTCTATAAGGTTTACTAGGGTTGTTGAGTATATACTTATATATGTCAAATGTTATCATAAGATTACTTTTATTCTTCTTCTACTGTCAGCAATGGGTACAACTAAGGCTGATTATGATAATGGTACGGGTAAGAGCAATGCTAAAATGAAGTATTGCTCAAAAATGCACAAAAGTAGTATGCATAAAATGCTTTGCTATGTTCCACACCAGTTATGGAAAAAGAATAGAAAATCTGCAGTTCATTGTTGGAAGTAAAGTGATCTGCTGCGAGTCTTTAGCTGGGGATAGGCCGCATCAGTTCCTAAAGGTTCTGATTTTAGTGAAATTCAGGCCCAGAAAAGAGAAATTGCGCTGTTAAATACTATTATTAAACAGTTACACGATAAAAATGCGACACTAAAAGATAATATAGTTCACTTGAAAGAATATAATGACATGTTGAAAAAGGTAAATAGCTTTAATATTAGTGTCCATCGAGATTCTGCAGGAAAGATGTTTCAAAATACAATTTTCTAAGTGTACCTCAAACAGTTGATCATCAAAAACAGTCAAGTGCAAACATACAAGAGGAATAATGTTCTGAAAACGAAGGTGCAACGAAAGTAAAGATTTTACAAGATACCAACTAGGGAAATAACAATAGAATGAGTATTCACAAGTTCATACCTCGAAAATTACCCCTGAAGCAGAATCGTTTGCTGTAACGGCAGCTCAAAAAGCGTTGCCGACTAATAGAGTTAGCAGTGATGGCAATTCTGTAGTACATAGTCATAAGAAGTCAAACAAACAGTCCATTTTTGGTACAGTTGTAGGTAACGAAAGAAAGGCGTGGATCTTTGTAGTGCGTATAAAAAAAGGCACTCAAGTTGAAGTTTTGCAAAAACACCTGCAAGAAATCATACCCAATAAAGAATTTTCTCATGTGATACACTTGAGACAAGGAGTATATATGCCTGTTTCCGAGTGGGCATCTGCTTGGATGACAAGAACATTGTAATGGATTGTAAAAATTGTTTGATGAGATAAGAATACAAGAAGAAATTCATTATGATTCAACCAAAAATATAATCATTGGTGTTGTGGATGCAGTCGAACAAATGAACGAGCCAAATCCATCCTGGTGTGTATGGCAACTGGAATTGCACATCAGTTGAAACATGTACTTGGTTATTGGTTTTTTCATACTAAGCACTCTGCAATATACATTGAGAACATAGTTTTAAACTGTGTTTATGCTACACAAGAAGTATGAGTAGTAGTTAAAGCTATTATATGTGAGCAGGGTCTACTAAATCAGAGACTTGCCAGAGAACTGAAAATTTCTAAAGAACAGCCTTATTTTTTGCAAAATGAAAAAAAAATTTATTTCATTTAAGATACTCTCTTTCCACCCCATTTGTTAGTCTACTTGAAACAATTTGCAATAAATTCCTTTGAAAAATGGGATACACAAATCAATTATAATATCAAGTTTTTGCATATCAAATATCTGATTTCTTTAGATATAGATTAAACTCCGTGATATTGATACAAAAGCATTTATTCATTAAAATAATCACCATAAGCAGTGATAGTATGTTGCGGACCAAGTAATAAGTTAATTCCTTTGTAGAAAAAAAATTATATTTTATGACCCACAAATTCTTAATGCCTCAGTTATACAATCTCACTTAATAAACCGACTTTTGCAATTGGTTGCAAGGTTTTGGAAGAAATGGTAACAATAGGTGACAAAACAGTGAAATATGGGGGATGATCAAGAACTTCTTATCCTACCTTAGACAGCTCTCTTACGGTCAATTGTGATACATATAGTTATTACGTTTCAGTGCCTGCACGCGAATATTTTTTTTCTTACTTATCTAAATCTTATATTTCTTATTCCTTTTTACGGTTGTTTGAGAATCTATTAACCATTTCGCTCCATTAAAATCTCCGCTTTGCTTATCTAGCACAACATTATTGAGATGCTAACTTTATATAATTTTAGGGGAAAAGTTACGAGCGTCTCGCGGCAGTAATGACATGGCTGCAATGATAGGTTACTGTTAGAAATGGATATTATTATTAAAAAACACAAATCACTTAACACGCATATCAGAACAGTTGTTCTAAAACTATTGAAAACTGTTCTGATATGCGTGTTAAGTGATTTGTATTGTGTGTTTTTTAATAATAATATCTATTTCTAACAGTAACCTAAACTGCCATTGCAGCCATGTCATTACTGCCGCGAGACGCTCGTGAAAAGTCAGGCAACTTTTCTAACTTCATTGCCACGAACGATTCTCCTGAAGAGGCGTTGATCGACCTGATGTTTCGAGTATTAGCAGGAGTTCTGTTTGTCAAAATAAAACCATAAGTTGGTGGTATGAATTATCGTGCAACCGTTAGTTTGTTTGTGAAAAATTTAATAAAATAGAGTCTAATTTGTGTAATGGTTAGTGAGACACGGAAGTGAAATTGTAGAAATCATGTGACTATTGGTTCCGTTCTCCCGCTACACCTTTGACAAACGTCATTAGTATTCTAAATTTAAATAGCAATTCTACTACCTAGAAGTGAACACTTGACACCTTTCGATTGAAGATAAATAAATTCGTATATTGATGTTCCTATTCAGTCAAGTGGATACTCTTATATATTCGAATTAATAGTATGACGTGCCATGGATTATAACTGATGTCGATTTCAAAAAGTTGCTGTGACCCGACGGTGACTTATCCAAACCTTCAAGGTGGTAAACTTGAGGCAGGAATGTCATAATAAATTGCAAGACACTGTTTCTTATCTGGATTCTTTTCTTCGTCAGAAATGTTATGATGACAGCTGTTAGTGGTTGAATATTTACTAGATAATAGTTTAGCATTACTGGTTCTATAAACGTTACTTATATAAAGTTAGTTACACCGTTGTTTAGGTGTGACCTTTTATCTTATTCATATTTTGTTTCAGATACAGGCCGGAATACATTCTACCCTGTATACCATTATTATTGATTGATGTAAGATATAAGTAATTTGCATGTTTTATTAATTTGAAGGAGAAATTATATTGAGGTAGTTAGTGTAATTGTTCTGTGTAGATTTTGGTGTACTGTGTAAGTCCTCCAGGATGTTCTAGATAAACGTTTTATGTTAATTGGTTGTCCTTTTTATAATATGTTGTTGCCTTAAGGTTTTGTAAATAAAATTCTTTTCTTGATGTTACCTTTTCTTTCTGTGTGATCCCACTCAACAACATTCAAGCTAGCACGGTCTTCTTTGGATTACCCTTGGTTTTGTTACGGTATTCGGTGTGGGCTTACTGTTCCTATTATCCGCACGGATTACCGTAACATAGTCTACTATTATCATGCAAGAGAATGAATAATCTTTAATTGCATGCAATATAAGTCCACTATTATGGTTTCACCAGGTTACAAGAAAGAATAATGAAGTATCTATCACAATATCACCATAATCTTGTTGCGGCTTTTTGGCTGCGCCAAATTTTATTGTAATATTTAGATTTAGGGGATTTTTTAATCAAATAAGGGAAAGCATTTTTTCCCATCCTTAATATAAGCTTCTACATGTAAAGCTTCACGATTATAGCTTCTCATGAATCTGAAGACAATCACTTCATCATTTATGGCATGCAAACAGCACACGCTGGCGTTCTCAGACTAAAGGAATGTCGATGTGATTAAAACGGTCCGCTTCAAAAAGCATGAAATGGTGGGGATACTACAGCTTGTGGAGCAATGTATTTTAAAGTGAGGGACTTTACTATCGACGATCATTGGATGTGTGCACATGTAGTTCGGTAATACGATTACTTTCAATTCCTGTACCTTATTCCCTCTACCTAAAGGACTACCTCTGTGCTCCACCATAGTATAGGCATCTTCACTTTGTCGTCTAAAGTTTGATTCACACAGAAAAAACCCCCGGTGATGAATCTGATCTAAGAAACAGGAGACGGACTTGACTTTCAGTAAAAACAAGATAAGCCTGGCTTATTGTTATTTTAGTTGGCTTTATCCGTGACGGCAACACTGGAAGGCAAATTTGGGTACGTAATCTTCGCCCAGAGTCATGCAGTGATTGGCTTTGAGAGGAAAGCTTAAATATGTATTGGACATAGTTCCATCACCTGATGCTTTGGAATTTCAGCATGATCCAACCGTGGTCCAATACGTTTGCAGTTGTAGAGAATCAGTTTTTCATCACAGGTTATAATGCATTGAAAAACGCTTCAATTTTGTTGATTAAGCATTGAAGATGACACGTAATCGTCACAATTTGTTTGCAGATGTTAATTCAGGTGGAACCCATCTACAGAGTTTTTACCTTCCCTAGCTGATTAAGATGACGATTTATGCTACTGATTGATACATTGAAAATCTGGAAAGTTTTGTAGCAAATTCTTCAAATGTCGTTCATTGTCTTCCTGTAACTCTTCATTGTTTAAGGTTATAACTAGGTATTCACATGGTTCATTTTTCGAAGGAAAATTTCCCTTATAAAAATTTGTGAATCAATGGCATGTGGTATGTTCGTGCAAGTGTCTTCCCCATGATTAATTTCAATAGCTGCAGCTGTGCCATTTAAACTTTTTTTTTCATTTTAAAGAAAGCTGATCCAAATATCGAGCATTGAGACATTTTTGAAACATTTTTATAGTCTTAGAGAAGTAATTATTATGCCAAATAACAATAAAATGAAATGATTGATAATAAAAAAACTAACAGTGCAGCTACATTGTCAAAATGTATGATTTATAAAGTTTTAATAAATTAGAAATATTATATGCAAAGGCATAACAACAATGTCTACAGGGGTAATCTTGTACAATCAATTGAGTATGCTATCATTATTAGCATAAAGAGTTCTTGTTGATGATACAAAACTTTCAAACATTGAAAATTACAGTAGCTTTTATTAATGGTTAGTCATAGCATATTTCAAAATCGCAAAATACTCCCTATATGTTTGTTGTGTTTTGTTTTGTATTCTTCTTAATTTTCTTTGGGAATTAAATCACTCATAGTTGTTAAAATTGTTTTTATTTATGTTTCAATCCATGACCTAGGTTCGTTGTCAAAATAACAAAAAAATTTTAAGTTTGACGTTTGTTACACAAATTGAAGGTGACTTTGATTTATTAATATTTAATATATTTGGCTTGAATATATTAGGTTAAGTTTTTAAAGTTTAGAAGAATGAGTGCCTTCAATTTGTGTTGTGCCCTGGGAACGACTTTAAGGTATCCAATACGCTTGACATGAAATCAGCTGATTAATTTTTTATATGGTTAAATTTCATATAAATTCGTTAACTTGAGGATTGGAAAAACATTTTTTAACGTTTCTATGTTTACCAATGAGAGGACACTTATTCAAGAAATGTGTGATTACGTTACCATAAAGCGTAAGCAGTCAGGAAGAGTTAGTTAATGTGTCTATTATTATGTAATTAGTTATTGTATGTATAAATAGAAATCGTCTATGTAGGCCGCATTTCATGTTAATATTGCAAGGAAAATCCAGAATAAACTTGCAATGCTATCTAGATATTGAAGGCATTTGATTTTCATTTGTTATTCCTTTTAGTATTGGAATCCATTGTTTACTGAAAGTCACGGATTTGTTTGCTACGCAGTTATTTCTATGTAAGGTTATATAAGCAGCTTCTTTGATTTTGCGTTTTTGGTGGTTTTCTTCTTTGTCAATAATTTTTGCGTCTTCGCATTATATTTTATGACTGGAGTCCCATGCATGTTGGCAAATCATGCATTTTTCAAATTTTATATTTTTATATATTATTTATGTTCTTTTAATCAAACTTCAAATGGTCTGGAACTTTGGCCGATATAAAACTTGTTACATTCGCACGGTATTTTGTAGATGCAGTTTTTTAACCTTGTATTGTGTTTTTGGGTTTTGCTTTTGTTATTTGTGTTAGTGTATCGTTGGTTCTAAATACTGTTTTGATTTTGAATGTGTTTCCTATTCTTTGGATTTTTTCGGAAAATTCTTTTATGTATGATATTGAGAGTATTTTTTGATGCGTATCATTGTTTCTGTTTTCTTCTTCTTTATTTTTCGGGATTTTATTCATTTCTTTTTCTATTATTCTTTTAGGATACTTGTTTTTTATTAGTGTACATCTGATTAGGTCTTTCTCTTTCTTTAAAATTTCTTCGTTTGATGATATTGATTTTGCTCTATCATACATGGTTTTAATAATTCCTCGTTTGACATAGTGTGGGTGGTTTGAATCGAAGTTTAAGTATCTGTTCGTGTGCATTGGTTTTCTGTATACCGATTTATTAATTGTTGTATCATATTTGTTAACTAGAATATCTCAAAATAGAAGTTTTCCATGTTCCTCTAATTCATATGTAAATTAATTGTTGGTTCTATTGTGTTAATTGAATCTACAAAGTTTTTAATTAGGTCTGTATTATGAAGCCAAATAGCATAGATATCATCTACTTGTATCCATCAGACTAGTGGTTTTAATTCTTGTGAGAATATTACACCCTTTTTGAATTCCTCCTAAAGATTGACGATAGCGGACTTCCCATCGCCATTCCAAAGCTCTGTTAAAAGAATTGGTCATTTATTTGAAAATATGTGGTATTGACACATACATCAAGTAATTCCATGATCAATGATATACTTAGTTTTCTTTCTTTAAGGCTGTCATCTTTTTCTAGTTTGTATGTTTATAACATTAAGTGTTTTGTTTGCAGGGACATTTGTGAATAGACCTACTATATCAAACTTAACCATTGTGCGTGTATCTTCAATTCTTGTTTGATAATTTTTCTAAAAAGCGTTGGTTGTTTTTTATGAAAGTCTGTTTTGCCTGCTAATGGGTTTATAATATTTAGGAGAAATTTTGTTAAATTATGGCATGGTGAATTTATGGAGCTTACGATAGATCTTAAAGGAATGTCTCTTTTATGAATTTTTGGTAGCCCGTAAACGTGGGGTGGTTTGCTGTAATGCTAAATAACAGAAACTGAAAAATAATTATCAAAAGATTATATTTAATAATCGCAGTGATTATAACATGAAATCGTGTAGTTAATATGTAACGTGTTGCATTATGCTATAAATAAATTAGAGGAGAAAGGAAATTCTTAAAATGTGAATGGGTAAACTAAAATATGGACGTGTCTGGTACCATAGATTTCATAAATATTTAGTCTTAATTAAACATCATATTTCAAATCTTGTTTCTAGAAAAATAATTCGGATAATAATGTACAATATTACATAGTTTTAATATACAGTGTATCATAAGAATTGAGAACGGCAGTATAAAACCGCAAATGAAAACTGATCTCATTTTGAGCAGACACTGCGTATACAGTTTTTATAGATAATGACATTGAAATACACAGTTGTGTGACAGCAATCTGTGTATTAAGCATAGATTAAAATATATTACATCGTGAGAATGAAATTATATAGTGGGGATTGAATGGTGGTTGCATCCGATGGAGAAACAAAATCAATTATCCGCGAACTGTTATTTAGAAAACTTCAAGATTTAGTTATACAAAGGCGAATGTGACCACGCGTTGATGTGATATGAGGACAAGTTAAAAGTTAAGGTGAACAATACAGAACTTCAAGATGTGACTAGTTTTTCCTATGGTAAGTGATATGAAAGTGAAATAGGCTGGCAAATTGTAGGGTAAGATCCGCACATGCATGTCTTTCTTTGCATATATATTGGGCTATCTGTTTGAAAAGAAAGGGGTTGGGAACCTGGATAATTCACCCTTCCAAAAATTGTGATTTTTTATTATAATTTGACTAATAGGAGTTGCTGTGGTTGGATTTCTTAGAAATAGTGAAAGGAAAAATACCGGTAGTTGGAAATCCTGAAATTAAAAAGTTAGTAATATTATGAGCTCTTATGTAACTTTTTAAAAACAATGTTACGTGAATTTTGGTATGCATTTTGGTAATAAGAAACTACCAAAGTGAAAGTATTTGTTTCGTTGGACCAATTTGCCATGGAAATAGTCTATATTGATTGTAAATGCAAAATTTATTGGTGAAATTTAGGTTGGTTAAGTTAGTATTTTTGGAATTGACAACGAGGAATTAAGTGAATTTCCAACCAGATTGGGATTTATAATGTCACATGATTCATACAGGAAACGGGAAAAGTTTGTAATGATGAAATGGTTTTTTAGGTATTGTTTAATGATATGGTGTAATTTAAATTTTTCTTTAGGATTTATTTTAGCAATACCTCGTCAGATTTAAGGTTAATAAATTGTTATTGAGGAAAGTAAATTTGTATTTTTATTGATATTATTTTATGTTAATAGAGTTTAAGTTTAGGTCGAACGTTTATTTGAATTCATTTAGGAAATAAGTGAAGTCAGCTAATTATAAAGGATATCTGCTACACCAATGAGGGAATCTTATTTGGAAGAAGTCCTTTGTATTGAGAAATTTCCTTAATTATGACAATTAATAAGTATTTTTATTTGGGCAATTCCAAATTTAACTCTTCAAACACCCGTTATAAATAAACCAATAAATCAAATGGCTAAGAACATGCACTATAAGGCTGCCAATCAACGCATATAATTTATAGTCCTCGATTTACTATTCAAAAATAGCTTCACAAATAATATCCTATCTTACTAACGAGA
The DNA here is from genome assembly GCA_036346225.1 of Platerodrilus igneus. Classification (NCBI taxonomy): domain Eukaryota; kingdom Metazoa; phylum Arthropoda; class Insecta; order Coleoptera; family Lycidae; genus Platerodrilus; species Platerodrilus igneus. The sequence goes on along the minus strand of JARFIW010001600.1, from coordinate 5,855,469 downwards.
ATGTTCTGTAACTCATTGGCATGAATTTGCTTTATAAAATGATTTCTCATAAAACTTACACGAACTTTTGTTGACATTAAGCAATTGGAATCAAAGCGCTGTATGTGAAAAAGGGGTAAACTATAATGTGAATACCCAATGGTTAAGCAATGTGTAAGAAGTTTAAATAATGTAGAAAACACGATTCACAAGAACGAAAAAATATTTTTTGCCTGTCTAATAAATGAAAAACAAAAAAATATTTTGGAATCATGAACTACATATAAAAAGGCAAACGATTAAAAATATCAGAACTGTAAAAGAATGTTTGTTAATTCGATTAATGTCTGCATACAGAACAAAACTAACCCTTACTACTGAAAAACTTAATAAAGTTCACAGATATATTAGCAAATCTTATTTCTTTACATTTGGTATCTATATATAAGAAAACAGTGAACTGCAGTAAATATTTAATTATATACAATAGTAAGCGTAGATATCTATTTGGTCCTAACAATTTGTAAAAATATCTAGCTCTGAATATTTTAACACGCTTACTGTGCCAACTTAAAATTAAATTAAATGCTCAATTAAAAGAAATAAAAAATTTTCGTACAGTTTTCTTATATGCACAAATTAGTAGAACATCATAGGTTACTATTTTCCTCAATATTAAAATATATATTCAACAAACAACATTAAACTGCGAGTTAATACTGATAACATTGCTATATATTGTAAATAATAATTCATGTCACAACCACTAAAATAAAATTTTCATATTGAGCTGAAATAAAGAAGCACGTTACACTACAAATTTATATGTATACCACAGTTGCTTGCTGACATTAGTAGACGAACTGTATAAAGGGACTTTAATAATCCATTGGGCTTTCAACATAATTTCGATTTGGAACCTGTAGATTTCAACAAATAAAGAATAATTTCAGGTTGAATCATAATTAATGTTCATAACAAAATGTGCAACAAGCAACGAAGTCGATTTTGTATCTTAATCTTGCACCCATATAAACAAAACAGAAAGCATATTACAAAAGTAAAAAACAATGGCAATATTTAACAGCTATTTACACAAGTGTATGTAAAATACTATAATAATACGTACATTACAATATTATAAAATCTCTACTTAAGATGACTTTTCCCCACTAATTCAAAATTATAAATAAACACTGCGAAGTCAAATTAAAAAAAAAGTTTTTACAAATGCCCACTTGATGAACTAGTAGTACTTTCATCTTCCGAGTTACTCTCAGATATTATTACATCTCCAGCTAAATGCTGAGGAGCTGGAAGTGATTCTGCATCATGACGCCCAATTTCACTAGGAAGAGTTGGCAGTTTGATATCATCATCGTCATTATAATCTAGATCTATATTGTGTGTTGCCGTGCTTAGATAACCATCAGAAGTTACTTTCCCGTTCTTGAATGGGAAAGAATCAAAAGGAGTACTACAAGCAGGTATATGCCATAAAAACACCTCATCAGAATGACTACTAGAGATTTCATTATCACTAGTGTTAAGAGAAACTGCATGTACATGAGAATTATCATTAATTTTTGACACTGGAGAAACTATAGAACTAGTTGAGGCACTAACACTAATAGGAGAAACCTTAACACGAGGTCGTTTATTAACTGGTGATTTCATAGGAGTATTCTTTGGTGGCGTTGGATTACGGAAACTACGCCGCACAATTCTGTTAGCTATGATCTCAGGGCTTTCTTCCATTTCCAACACATAACTAACGGAATCTGATTTTTCAACCACACCTTTAACCTTTGGTGAACTAGGTGGCGATACATCTTCAAAATCAAAATCATAAGAATTTTTAAATTTTCCTGAATAATTGCCATTTTCTGAACTATTGCACGATTTATTTGATAAAGATCGTTCACGAAATGATGCAGTTCTTTCAATTTGCCTTGGTACAGAAGGGTGCCTTTCGTTAAAATTGGATGTTGCTAATGAACGAGATAAAGCTGACTCCTCGGCTTGTTCTAAAACACGATTTACGACTTCTTTATTTTGACATAATTTCCAGTGTAACTCTTCATTATGATGTAGTAAACGTTTGCTATGATTAAATTCTTCCTTTAATGTTTGTTGAAGTTTTTTGTTATCGCTAATTAATTGACTGTAAAAGATTGTATTTAACAGAGTAATTAAAATATTTGCAAAATACCTTTCATATAATGTTTTACGTTCTAGTTGTGATTGCAGATCCTCACAGCGAGCTGTTAATGAAGACACCTTTTCTACAGTACTTGGTAACAAATCAGCCTTTTGATTGGATTGTGCTAATGCTTTACGTAAATCAGATACTTCATTTTGCTTCAATTCCAAGACAACCCTTAGTGATTCAACTTCTGCTATTATGTCCTGAAACAGAATATCTAAAACAAGGCATCTATTACAGTAACTATACCTACCTGTAATTTATTTTCTTTTCCATCTGAAGCATAGCTCATCATTCTGGCATTATCTTCCTTTAGTCGTTCAATTTCTTGACTAAGAACGTTAAATTGATCTTTGTACTTAATTTCTTTGGCATTGAAATCTTTATCCAGTTTTTCATTTTCATGTTTAAACATTTCTAATTTCTTAATTAGGATATTCTTATCATCAATTTCTTCCCTAATTGAATCATTCTCTTCCCTTAAAATTTCTAATGATTGTTCATGTGTTTTTTGTAGCTTAGTAAATTCAGACCTCAATTTGACTAGCTGGTCCTTATGAACTTGTTCTAATTCTTGGCGTTCAACCAATAATAAATTTACAGATTTTGAATGCTGTTCTGACACTGAAAAAATTAAGTTGTTAATTAAAGAGTAAAACTGTTACAACAAACATATTTGGACATCATGTTATCAATAATTGATAACACCATTATGAAAATATTGCCTCTTTTAGAGTATTTATTATAAATAAGGAATAACGGCAAGTACATTTCAGACCTATTTAGGAATTTACATCAAATGAAGGAAGAAATGTTCACCGTTATCTTGTTTAGTGCTAACACTAAGAGGTAATTTTATCATAAATTAAACAATTTTAATTGATGTTTTTAATATCAATAAGAAAATCTACAGCCGCCTGCTGAACTGACAGCTTCATACGTTAAGAATGCTGAACATTTTATCCAACTACCGAGTACTGAATGAGTTCAAACACAACATCTACTAGTGAGCTTTGATGTGGTATCATTGCTTACCAAGGTACCATAGAGGACACACTCATACTTTTGAAAGAGAAGTACAACATTGAAGACCATACCATCGACTTAACACAGCATTGTCCTAGCAACATAGATTTTACCTTCAACAAACAATGCTACAGACAAGTTGAAGGAGCACCTGTGGGATCACCATTATCACCAGTGATTGCTAATTTATTCATGGAAGACATTGAGGTGTGTACATTAGAAACAGCTATGTATAAACCAAATTATGGCTAAGATATGTTGACAACACGTTTGTGGTCTGGACACACGGAAGGGAACAACTTAATGGTTTCTTAGAACACCTTAACGGTATACATACAAAAATAAAGTTTACCATGGAAGTAGAAGAGAATAACCAATTACTGTTTCTGGATGTACTAGTGTAGAAAAAGGATAACAAACAACTTAGCCACGCGGTCTACAGAAAGCCAACTCACATGGATATAAACTTAAACGCCAAGGCACATCTACTCAGTTGTGAAAACTTTAGTTACATGGTCCCAGAGACTAGCTGACGACACAAATAAACAAGAGGAAATACGAAAGAGCACTCCAGAAGAATGGATACTCACACCAAACCATTTAGATATCACTATCGGCCAAGAAACCCACACCAGAACCGGTGTCACCACTAACTACAGCATACTTACCAGTCATTAAGAGGACAACAGACAATCAACAGAGTTCTACAAAAATACAAAATAGCCATCACATTCAACACTCATATAAAAATCGGTGCAGTCCTAAGGAATTCCAAAGATAAGATCACATTAGACGACCAAGGGGTCTACGAAATACCATGCTCAGACTGTAACACATCTTACATTGGGCAGACAAACAGTAGAATTAGTGTTGGGAAAGAAGAACATAAAAACGCAATAAAGAAGAACGAAAAGACCTTATTGCTAACTCAGCACTTGAGCACTACAGGTCACAACATCGATTTCAAGAATACTAGAAGGCTAGCTAAGATTGAGCACTACACCTCAAAAATAATCCGAGAAGCCACTAAAATAGAGAAACGCCCACATAGTTTCAACACAAGGGATGCTTCCCAAAGACTGCCGCAAGCATGGAAACCAACAATTACTTGTCTACGCATCGTTAAACAATCAGAAAGAAGCATTTTGTTAAATCAACTCTGCAGAACAACTAAACAACATGCACCAGGACCGATGACATAGAGCCGCACCAGAGATCAAGCAAGTGCAACGGAGCATGTATTCTAACTAGTATATACAGCAGGACAAAGGCACACTTCTTCATTCACTGTTCAACCTATAGAGCCTGAAGATGGCAGATGTGATTTAGCGGAAATGTTGCTAAATTGACAGCGGTTAACTTCAGAACCAGCCAGCTATGCGGAATAATACCTGGAAAATTGGCGAAGCATACAACGTCGACAGAAACATCAAGATCAATTAGGAATAAACACAGATGTTGACTAGGGAAAATGCATGGATATTATATTGCAGATATAATTTAAGTGCAAAACAGAAGGACGCAAATGTTAACCTAACTAAATCACATAATATGACAAGTACTTTCCTCGGCATTAAATTTCATAAACTCAGTAGGAAGACTAAGACAAAAAACCCCGACAACATAAGATAGAGCGAGGAAAAACACCATAGTAGACATTCGATGGATAAGAAAATGAATTTAATTATTCGTGAACCGGTAATAAGAAAACATCAAACATAAAGAGATACAAGTAAGTAGTAATAAGGCGGACGTGACCGCGAAGTTGGAAATTGGTATGATTTTAAGGTAGAAATGATGTGGAACAAAACGCAACTTCAAGAAAAAATGAATATGGATGTTTCCGGCAGGACAATAAATGTGGCTTACGATAAAACTTTTGAACATACGATTGCATGGGCGAGGTATTTTCAATGCACCCGTTGGTAAAAATAAGATGAAATAATAACTTAGACTTTTATGCAAAGCCCAAATGATCATTTCAAATCAAGCTAATAATTGAAAGATGGAAAATATAAGGTTTTGGACACAACTTGAATCTGTATCTTGGTTTTGCCGGAACCATGCGTATACCAATTATGGCACATAGCTTCCTGTCTATAACTGACATAAGTCAAAAACTTGACAATGTCAGATATGATTGACAAAAATGCCAAACGTAATTGAAAGTTAGGTTTATGTATAGTTGTGTACACGATTTAAATTTGAAAATTTCCCAATTGTCGTCATCGGTTTTGGTGGCGTAATTGGTAAACGCATGGTTCCGGCAAAACCAGGATACAGGTTCAAGTCCTGTCCAAGACCTTATATTTCCATCTTTCAATTACTAGCTCGATTTAAAATGATCATTTGGGCTTTGCATAAAAGTCAAAGTTATTATTTCATCTTATTCACTGTAATACGATAGTATTTATCAACTTACCTTGTGTAATTAACTATCTACAATATTATATATATATATATATATATATATATATATATATATACATTTTTATTTACTTATATACATACATAAACTCTTTTACTAGGAATTTTGTGATCATTAAGTCCTTACTTATCAATAAACTTTTATTGCTACTAGTTAATAAACAACTGTCAATTACCTGCACCATTAATTGAAAATAGCTCTACGCTGAACGGAATATGGTAATATTGTTGCATTCTATATGACATATTTGTCTATATTAACATATACAATATTATAAAAATCAATTGTCAGTACAAAGATAGACACACACTGATAATACTACAGTAAAGTGAGTGAATGTAATGATTCTTCTTTACTTGAATAACTATAACGTAAAGCTCCATTACATCATAACTATAACAAAGGAAGCTCGGTTTCCTATTTTTAAAGTAAAGTACTCACAATGACAGCAGACTTTCAGGTCAATGGGCGTGAGTGTAATGGTAAAAAAAACAAGTGAAATTTAGTTAGGGGGATGAAAAGATGAACTAGGTCTTCAGTCCTAGAACTGGTTAGATGCATACCCTCATTGTTTCCTAGTTTGAACCAATCTACACATTTCACTGAAATTTGCTCAGTCTGTATCTATACCTATCTGTATGCAAAAGTCTGATCTCGGTCTACTACTACCTATCTTTCCTATCCCTGCTTGTAATATATCCCGTACTATTTCCCAGAAATGCCTTAGAATGTATCATGTCCTTCTATTTCTCCTATTTTTCGTTTTCCACAGATATCTTTATTCTTCTACTATTTCTACAACCAATTTGCTATTAACTTTGTCTGTACATGCTACCATCCTCATACATCTGAAGCGCAGCATTCCAGAAGGCTTCTATATCTTTCTGTCTGCTTTTCCTACTGCCCCTATTTCATAGATGTACAGTGCTGTGCTCCACACTATGCTTTGAACAGTTTTCTACTTGTATCTATGTTCATTGTCTTTGAACATAGCTGCTGTTCTTTCTTTCTTCAGTTCGTTCACCTTCTATTGTTTTACAGTTTATACCCCCATTTCCCTGATAATCAGTGGTATGTGAAGGGAGGTAAGCAGCAATTGGCTGCCAAGTTCCCCCAGCACTTGAACTTTTGTCGAATTAATAACTTTTCGAATTTATCCTTTCTCACAATCAACATTAGTTGAAAATATTTCACAACCAACACCTGTAGTTGTTTATAATAATCTTCAGATTTAAGAGCACTTATTTTTTCGTCATTGGGTTTTACGTCTTGAAACTGGCAGGACTTGTACCTCAGCTTATTTTTGTTCTAAGCCAGCCTAGCCAGTTCCCTGCAATTCTCACAACAGCCTATATACAGTTCAATTCTTTGCTATTCTTTTCTAATTATATTCCCTATTTCACCGAGCTTCAGTGGTATGTGAAGGGGTTAAGCAACCTGTGGCTGCCAAGCATCCCTAACACTTAGACATTTGCCGTATTAATAATTTTCTAGTAAATCCTTTCGCACAATTAACATTAGTTGAGAGTATTGCAAAACCTATATCTGTAGTTGTTTATAGTAATCACCATGTTTAAGTACAGTTATTATTTTTGTCATTAGCGACTGGTTGGATAATATGTAATTAAAAAAAGAGCATTGTAATTATATTGTTGAGATGCAACACTTGTACTGTTAGTGATTAGTTCAGAAAGTGAATAATATGAGCTTCTAGAAACTTTATTGTAACCACGAGTTGTTGAGCAGGCTTGTATAATCTGCTTGCAAATATAAAACTGTTCTTATTGCAAATAGAGTTCTTGTTACAATATCAAAAACCAAAAATTTATATGAGTGTAGAATGACACCTTAACATAAGATGTAAGATTCATTAAAAAAAACGCAAACACCAACAGTGCTTTCTTTGCCAATTTAATGATACACGAAAGATAATAAATTAATCTAACTTAAATTTCCAACACTTAATCTCAAGATTTTAATATAGTAATATCTACTTACTAATCAACCTCTAATATAAAAAGGTAGACAAACCCTTGGAGGAGAAGAGGTCCTGGCTCTGAGAAGAAAGATGGCCAAGAAGGCTCTCCTCCACGGGATGTAGCAAACTGTATTTTTTGAACTGAGTGTGTTAAAGCCCAGATTTCTAAGGACCATTAGATTAGCTTGTAATGAAACTCCAAAAATTGGATGAATTAATTTAAACCGAAAACTGTTACAACGCAACGACGTGCTTATAATGGGTGTTTCAAAATTCCACAGGTTTTTAAAAGAATAAATAAAATATAGATGGCGCACTGAATTCGTCTGGGTATTTTGACATTTAAGAAGTGTGGTGTATGACATTTATAAAAATGGCCTCGTACACGATACAACAATGCGTTCAAATTGTTGAATTATTTTATGAAAATCAGCGTTCTGTGAAAAGTGTTTTTAGAAAACGATGTGAATTTTATAATTTACATAATCGTCCAGCTGAAAGCACTATTGGTCGAACTATTAAAAAATTTCAAGAGACCAGTTCGGTGGAAAATCAAAAAAGTGAAAAATACAATCGTAGCGGTCGTTCAAAAGAAAATATTGATTTGGTTCGTGATAGTGTTGCTGAAGATCCTCAAATGTCCATTAGACGACGTTCACAACAAGTTGGACTTAGTGGATCAACAACATGGCGTATTTTGTACAAAGATTTAGCTCTGAAGGCATAAAAGGTTCAAATAACACACGCACTAAAGCCATTAGATCATTTAAAACGTCGTTCATTTGTCAATTTCATCAATGAATAACAGGCTGATTTTTCTCAAACAATCATGTTTTCCGATTAGGCATATTTTGAACTTCGTGCCTATGTTAATTAACAAAATTGTCGTATCTGGAGCGAGGAAAATCCACGAATTATTCAAGAGAAACCTATGCATTCTAAACGAGTTACTGTTTGGTGTGCATTATGGTCAGGTGGTGTAATTGGACCTTACTTCTTTGAAAATGCTGCTGGTGAAGCTTTAACTGTCAATGGTGATCGATATCGTCAGATGATAAACGAATTTTTTGGTCTCAATTAATTAATATTGATCTAGAGGATATTTGGTTTCAACAGGATGGCGCTACATCTCACTCTGCACAAGAAACCATTGTTTTATTGGGAGAAAAATTTTCTGGACGTGTAATCTCAAGAAACGGTAATGTTAATTGGCACCAAGATCATGTGATTTGACTCCATTAGACTATTTTCTTTGGGGTTATGTGAAAAGTCAGGTTTATAAAAACATGCCACAATCAATTCCTGCTTTGAAAGATGAAATTATTGGTGTCATTGATGAGATAGAGCATAGGTTCCCAACGGGGGCGGTACCGCCCCCCAGTGGGCGCTGTAGCTTTCAAAGGGGGCGGTAGCGAGTACAGGGGCAAAAGGGGGGCGTTAGGAGGATCAAGGGGGGCGTTCGTGACGTACTTACCTTTTTAGAAAATAAATATATTAAAATACTTTGAAAATACCTAGTTGGCATGAATAGACAGTTTATTTAGCTATCTAAAATGTCTATGTTATTGTTATCGAGAAAATATACTTTAAAACATTTAATTCAGCATTAGGTCTATGAATACCTAATTCCGTTTAATATTGTCCGCAACAAGTCTTTGCAAGTTGATAAGCAAAGACGCGATATGACTTGCTTACAAAGTGCACCGGCATCGCAAACAAGATAAAACATACAAGTTGATGCTTGTATGAAATCAAACGTATAAAAGGCAGGGATAGCTCTAGGAATGTGTTATTATTTTGTGTGCTTCGCAAATAATCCATGTTCGTGAGTGATAAGTTATATAAGTCATTATAACCATTAATTTTATAATTATCTATAAATTCGTTGAAAAGTTAATTTATTTTAAACCGTGGCAAGTTTTGGATTTCAAAATGTCTGAATCTAAGAAGAAATGCCGGCAGTACAGTCTTTTGTATTTGAAATATGGATTTACGCACTCTCCTGTAAACCCATCATTACCCCATGTGTTTACTTTGCCAAAAAGTTTTCTCAAATGAAGCCATGAAGCCTTCTAAGCTACAAGAACATTTAAATAAAATGCATACTGATAAAAAGGACAAAGATTTGTCCTATTTTCAAGAACTGCAGAAGAAATATTTGAAACAGCCAACTATATCAAACCTATTTGCGTCGTCTTCTAAACAAGAAGATGATGGACTACGAGCATCATATAACATTTCATTGTTAATCGCAAAAACGGGAAAACCACATACCATTGGCGAGGAACTTATCTTGCCGGCAGTCAGAGAGGTAATAAAACTGTTCTTCATCATAAGACATCGGCAGATGTCATCAGAAAAATTCCTCTGAGTAATAACTCAGTGCAAAGGAGAATAGACGAAATGGCTCAAGACGTTGAAATATCATTATGCGATTACTTAAAACTTGCAATTTTTCCATTCAACTTGATGAATCCACTCTACCAAATAACGAAGTACTGCTGTTATCATACGTTCGGTTCATAAAAGACGAAAAATTTATCAAGAGTTATTATTTGCAAAAATTTGGAAACTGATACAAAGGGAGAAACGATATTTAATACCATGAGTACGTTTTTTCAAGAGAAAGAAATACCTATGCATAATATTTTGTCGGCAGCTACTGATGGTGCTCCAGCAATGACGGGACGTCATAAGGGTTTCATAGCTCATTTGAAACAAGCAGTACCAAATGTACTCGCTATACATTGTATTATTCATCGTCAGCACTTGGTTGCAAAAAATCTGAACGAACGTTTGCATTCGTCGCTTCATTACGTTATTAGAGCAGTAAATACGATTAGAAGCAATTCATTGCATGACAGATTATTTAGCCAACTTTGTAGTGAAAATGATGAAGATTACAATCGCTTGCTGCTGCACACAGAAGTTCGTTGGCTCTCAAAAGGTACATTATCAGCAGTCTCTACAAAACATGAAGATTTACTTACTTACTGCCAACACTTGGACGTTCTTCATGTTGATTGTGTGGAGCGATTCCAGGATATTTTAAACATGAATATACCGGGTTGGGTTTTAGATCCTTTCGCAAATGCAGATACAGCAGAATCATCAAATTTAGAAGAGGAACTCGTAGAACTCACAACTAACGAAGAACTAAAAGTAAAATTCAGAAATGGATATCAAGAGTTCTGGCTTCAAAAACCAATACCAGTTCTTTACCCTGGATTGTGGTCAAGAGTACAGATATTTTTAATTGCATTTCCTTCATCTTATTTGGCTGAGCGTGGGTTCAGTGCAGTAGCTAATTTACTGTCTAAGAAAAGGAACAGACTGCACATTACTGAACGTGGCGATTTGCGGCTGATGTTAACGAAATTGGAACCCGACATTAGCAAATTGTTAAAACTTCACCAGCCTCAACTATCTCATTAATTTTTCTTCTTAATCTTTTTCTGTTCATTATGTATTCATATTTAAGTTTTTAATAAACAAGTTTGTACTACATTTGATAGTCGTCTTAATTAAGGTTTACTTTTGCGATTTTTAATATATATACCTTGTCCAACGCTTTAGTGAACGCTTGTAATAGCAGTCAAAAGTGCAACGTTCGTATATGAGTATCTATGTATATATATATATATATATATATATATATATATATATATATATATATAGATAGATAGATACTATGCAACAATATTTTAATATTCGTTATAATGCACTATGATGAGGAGGGGGGCGTTGGAAGTTTTTTTCCAGTAGAGGGGGCGGTGGTTCAGAAAAGGTTGGGAACCTATATATATATATATATATATATATATTGTAGTGGATTTAAATGGTTAAATTTGGGTATAAACAATGCAATTTCAAACACCCTGTATAGAGGAAACAACCATAATTTACGTGCGAAAGTTATTTCATGTATTTAATTTAAAGTAACAAATATTACCATAATTTGATAATTAGGGAGTAAAAATTCGTAGGTTCGTAAAGAAAATAAATTGTATAAGCCTATGGAAATTATTAATTAATTTAATTCAGTTTAATTCAAAGGGTTATAAAGTCAGAAAACGCATCAAAGCACGAAAAATTGATAATTCCAAGGCGAAACGCGTTACTAACAAACAAACAGATGTCGAATATAGGAAATACCTTGAAACTCAAACTCCTATGTTATTTTAAAACGATCGTTAATTGAACACCTGCATGTTTTGAAAGGTCGACTTCTATGTATTTTTGGACCATAACAAGCAAGTTTCAAAGAATATTGGTCAACCGACTGTCGCAAAGCACGTATACAACTCCACGTGGGGTAGATATCACGCGGACAGTAATATCGATTTTCTACCACTCAAGCAAGGTTAGAAGGAAACATCCAATATGCATAAGAGAGAAATAGAGTTAATACAGGCGGGGTTTTAAGACGTCACTGAAACATATCATTGGTCTAAATAGTTAGTTTTACAACAGACGAACACGGGACAGATGAATGCTGGTTTTCAGAAAATAGCGTAGCGACGAGCTAAATTTCGGGGAGTTTGAAAACGGTTATACAAAATTTGAAGAAAGAGTTAGTTCAATTAAATATTTCGCGTTAAGAGGGTTTGGAGAGGTTACACTTTGAATCCTATAAATATGAAAGGGGAGTTATTAATTTTCTCTTTGACTTCTTTAATTTGCATCGCTTAGGACGTACCAAAAATCTACTAACGAGCTTGTAAGTATTAAAATTTATAAATTAAATAGTACAGTGTTAGATGGTTGGCCTTATACTTTGAACGCGGATGGTGTCGAGTTTATTTATATTTAACTAAGATACAACGTATACTGTAACAAGCTCGTAACGTAAAGTAAATTAAATTATGCAATAATAACAAGTGTACTATACTTGGATTTGGTTATCGAGATGGATCTTGAATGAGTAGCATGCAGCGCAACGTAGATGGTGTTCATCTATAAATAGCTGGAGGCGGCAAGCAGCGCATAATCACTAGACTGAGGGTTCAGGAACATAATACATCGTCAACAGAGATGGAATCTTCAGGTTTTTCCAGGTAACGCATTAGAATTTGCTGTTGTTTTCAAACTGTGGAAATTATTTGTGATGTGTGAGAGTGAGCTTTAATGGTATTTTTCGTTATTTTGCGTATTGAAAAGAATAAGAATAACTAACTTTTATTATGGTATTTGAATATAAATCTAAAGGTGTACGTAAAGCTTATTAACGTTCCTCGTGAATATAAATTTTTATTGTTAAGAGTACGTGGGTTTTTTTTGCCCTTAACTAACGTACTTTCACTAAACTTATTTGACACTTTACAAACATTTTGTTTGTCAAGGCATACCCGATAATTGGCACTTTAAGCGAATAAGTTTTTATTAAATAAAACAGTTATTCATCAACCGATTTAGAATTTTTTGTAAAATTTTATTTCTGAATGAAAAATGCTATTAATTGAGGTATCACAAGGGGTACATTGCCATTTAAAATTTTTAAGTAGGGGATGCTAGCGCTTAGGGGTTGAAGGGTGGAAGGTTAAAAATTATATAATTAAATGACAATTTAAAATAAAAATCGACGTGTCAGAGCTTTTTACTCAGAAATTGTCAATAATCATTTAATCGAATTTATCCGTTACTTTTGGGAAGCACTGTATATATATATATATATATATATATATATATATATATATATATATATATATACAGTGAATAACATGAAATAATAATTTAGACTTTTATGCAAAGCCCAAGTTTATCAATTATGCCACCGAGACCGATGACGACAATTGGAAAACTTACAGATTTAAATCGTGTACTCAACTATACATAAACCTCCTAACTTTCAATTACGTTTGGCATTTTTGTCAATCATATCTGACATTGTCAAGTTTTTTGACTTATGTCAGTTATAGACAGGAGGCTACGCTCAAAATTACGGTTATAAGCCAAGTATTAAATATATAAATATTTTAGGTAATTAATTACACAAAGTAAGTTGATAAATAGTATCGTATTACAGTGAATAAGATGAAATAATAATTTAGACTTTTATTTATTTATTTATTTATTACTAGCTCGATTTGAAATGATCATTTGGAATTTGCATAAAAGTCTAAGTTATTATTTCGTCTTATTCACTGTAATATGATAGTATTTATCAACTTACCTTGTGTAATTAACTACCTAAAATATTTATATATATATATAAAGTAGAAAGGAATGATTGGCAAGTGGTTCAAATTCAGCCATGAGGGCATCCTGTCGACGTGTTTTGCCCTAATTGGGGGTCATCAGGACAGGAGTAGCAAAGTTGTAATATTTAACACAGAGACCTTAGGGGAAGTGCGGCATCACCTAGCTCACAATTTGTGTCTTCGTGTCGTTTCACCTGACATCGCAGGTTTTAGCAACAGTCGGCACGGAGGAGATCAGGCTCAACTGCCTTTTTCCATAGCCAAAAGTTATAATTTAAAAGAAAAATAGGATTAATGAGTCTTAAATTAATACAAATGAGAAAGAAATTATTGGCAAGTGACTCAAATTCAGCCATGAGGGCATCCTGTCGGCGCGTTTCGCCCTAATTGGGGCTTATCAGGACAGGATTTAAGACTCATTAATCCTATTTTTCTTATATAGCATATCCAACCTACCATTAACTTTATAATACTAACTTTAACCATAAGTGTATTCTCTGCTAACTAACATTTAGAAAATTTTATATTATATATCCTTTCTACACTAACAACAATTTATACTAACTCAACCGGTCGCTTATATCTGTATGTTGATACCAATAACACACCTTTTAATTAGATTGTAACGTTCAGGTCTAGTCATTTATTTTTAATTATTTAAGTATTAAGGTACGTATTTTTAACAAATTTTAATTTATACTTAGTTGTTCTTTTTATAGCTGTGATAATGTGAATAAATTTCACGAAACGTTAGCATACAATCCGAGTTTTTAATTTTTATACTTCAGTCCTCAGTAACCATAATCAGTTTTATATATATATATATATATATATATATATATATATATATATATATATATATAATATGATAAAATGTTCGGTACAATTGGGATATTTTAGTCCAAAAATTAAAACAAAACAGTATTTTGCATATATTTAATTATAAATCGACGTTTCGGCAAGGGTTGTTGCCTTTATCAAGATTCTAAAAAGGAAAACCAATCATTACAGTCATCAAAGATGTTATTTTAAAACCAATCATTACAGTCATCAAAAGATGTTATTTGATTGGTTTTCCTTTTTTAGAATCTTGATAAAGGCAACAACCCTTGCCGAAACGTCGATTTATAATTAAATATATGCAAAATATTGTTGCGTTTTAATTTTTTGGACTAAAATATTCCAATTGTACAGTAACATTTTATCGAAAAAACACTATTATAGTAAACTAGTCCATTGACTATAAGTGGAGTTTATATATATTTATTTATTTATATATATATATATATATATATATATATATTGGAATTTAAACTTGAATTTGGCAATGCTTTTTTATGTAAATAATGTATTCTTGTTTCACTTCTTTAAAATTGATATTTACCGAGATATCAGCGTGTGGTTAATTAATAGTTCGAGTTCAATTAATGAATTTAAACACTGATACCTACATAAAGTTAGATCATCAGAATAGTTTTGTTAACATGGTAACAAATTAACTTTAAAACAATAACTACTAACATAAAAATAATTCGAAAAATCTATAACAAATCTTCAAAATGCACTCCATTTTGTTCACAACCGGATTTGTTTTTCTAAGGAAAACTTAAGTCTTTGCCTTAGTAAGTTGTTACGTTCCAATTTTGCTTTAAGGATTTCCCTTGTTAATTCATAAGTCCGCTCTACGATAATTTTGTTAAATCAACTACGTTGCTATTCTCACATCCGTCAACTTAATAATAAATACGCTGTCTAATACTTTTCAACTCAAATCCCTTTTGCTTTAAAAACGACAAGTTTATGTTACAATTAAATAGTTTTATTTTGCTGCAATAAATAAGCTTTCAAATAATTTCTCAACTTAAATCTATTTGCTTGGAAACGACAAGTTTATGATAAAATTTGAATAAGTCTATATCCTGTTTAGGTATCCGTAAGCGCGTTATACCTTCCGATAACGTATGATTGCGTTTTAGTGAGTTTCCCATCTAAAGATTTGTCGAAATAATATATCCTAGTATTCTCCGGTAAAACCGTGTTTTTTAGTTTCAATCGCGTTTCGATAACGTGGATGTTTGCTTGGCGAGTTGGTGTTATTTGGAACTCCTTTTAAAACTTTGATTCTTCAGCTTGTGCGTCGATGCACTTGTAAAAACTACTCGTTCTGTTACTCCAAGAGCGATGGACGTTTCTCCTCTATCAAATGTGTAGATTTGGTGTGGAGCGCTCTTAGCTAGAGGCTAAATTGCTTGTTGCGTAGCCCGATTATTCCTTGATGTAGATCAACTGCTCTTGCATGTAGACTGCCGTTGCTGGTTGTTGCTGACTACCACGGCGATGCTGTGTCAATTCGCTTCCGAGGGCTGACACGATAAGTATCCCGACAAATGTATGTGACTTGTTTTCCTTTTCTAACATACCCAGGGATAAACCCAATTTGAAATTATATACGCTAATGTTTGTTCTGGTAAAATCCTTACTAGAAAAGTTTCGAACTTTAATGCTTTTGCTTTTTTTACTTAACCCATCTGTTTATACGAAAATATCAGCAGTAATCTTTTTTTACTGATTATAGTTATAACAAATGCTTCGTATGGTAAAATCCTTACTAGAGGTTTCTAAATTTAATGTTTTTTTAATGAACCCATCCGCTAATACGAAAGTATCAGCGTTATTCTTTTTGGTACTGATTAGTTTTATTGCATGTTAGCTATGAATTGCGCACTCCGTGGAACAATTAGTGAATTTGTCCATAGAGTAAAATTGTTTTATTAAATAGTAACCTTAGTTAATTTTGTTTTGCTGTTTCGATAGAAATTTCTATATTTGTGTTTTTTATTGTAAATAGAAAGTCGTTGGCGATGTATTATTTTTCTGTTGCTAGGAACCCCTCCCCTCTCCGCATTGGTAGTTAGCCTGGTATATTTACGTTTTCTTCTAGCAACGTCATGGTGCGTAGCAAGGTGGATGTTAATTAAAGTGTTCCACTGCTGTTCAATTAGATTCCTTAATTCTTGAACAGGTTTTACTTCAGATGAGTACACTTTTTCTTTTAGATAACTCCAAATGATAACGTTTAAAGGATTTAAATCGGGGCATCAATAGGGGCATCTACACCTCAACCTATTCATATATTGGGATAATGGTCATTATGTAACCCTTGAGGCCATGTATCAAAATATGGTAGTGCTCCATCGTGCATGAAATACAGAGAGCTACATTCAGTCAAGGATAAAACTTCTAAAATTTTCGATAAATGATTCTCAAGAAAATCGAGGTATAATTGTGAATTGTTATATAGAATTATTATACAGCTGTTAGATTAGAAAATATCAAGAAAATAAATTCTACATTTTGAAAACTTACAAAAGTTATTACTTAAAAATTATATTAAACATGTATGCTTTATGAGGGGATGGTATATGGAAATGCTAGAATTTATAACATGATCTTAAAATTGCTCGTAAGAATTTTAGATCATTTACCTAGATAAGTTTTAACTTTCAGTTTCAATCATGAAATGCAGCATCACAAAGTTGCTTAAAGTTACTTACATCCTGATATATCCATTTGATGTTGTTTAATCATTTCTGCAATATCATTTTGAAAACGTTCTCGTTCCTCGTCCAATACTCTTTGGTGATCACTGCGAAATAACTCATAGGACTCTTCTAGTTGTCTATAAGAAAGTTGCATTTTCTCAACTGCAAGCTTACTTCTTTCTACCTGTTTCTTTAGAAATGGTGTCTGGAATGCATCCAACTAAAACAAGATAAGAATATTTAACCTAGATAATGAATTTTAACACCTAATAAAATATTTATAACTATTGTAGTGATTGTAAGTACATTTGTATAAATTTAAAATGATTTTAGAAAATGTATAAAATAGTATTTGAACTTTTGACTAAGCATATTACAAAAGTGGACAGTCAAATCTAGAACATGTATTATTAGTTTGCGACACTGGCCATAAAAGCTTCAGATAAAACCCTTGAAGATTCTGTGGCAAGCATATTTTTAATAAAAGTAGAACATTCTCTAATCTTCAATGTCCACTGGTGAAACTTTTGCTAACATTTGTGTTTCTATTGCAGAGCTCAATTTTACGAAACTAAACCTCCATAATAACATATATTTTTGCCATAAGATATTGCACCTGAGGGTCTTTTTCTATTCTGCCAATACATCTCCAATACTAGTAAAGAAATTAATAGCATTTCCAACCAACTGCTACATCTTCATTTAAAGCAACCAAGCAAGCTCGACTACAATGGCCTAGCACCATATAACGAGATTACAAAGGAACAAATACAAAAAACACTTTTCAAAAATTCATCTCAAAATAACTTGCATAACAATTCGCTACAACCTACAAAAACAAGTCATAAAAAATTATTCATCCAAAACCATTGTAAACATTGTAAACAGGTTGTATAGTGTTAAATTTCTCTGTACCACTGCGGAAAATATTGGCAGAATTATTGGTGTGGTCGCATCTAAAAAAAAAATGCAGACCTAATACGCCTTGAAACATCAAAATGTCTCAGGTGTGCCAAGATTAAGACTAATAATATAAGAAAGAAAGCATTGCTTTAAAACAACTACATACACATGTGCAAATTGTGGGGAATGCCAAACTGAAAAGAATATGAAAAAGAGATTAACACACTACTTTAGGGTGGCTACTATACCTAAAAGTCCTATACTTTACCATCCACCAAAATAAACTGTGAAGTTTCTAACTTCATTTAATTGTTTAATATTTCTAATTATATTCAAAAATACCATGTTTGTATGGACTATCAGAAATACATGAACTAGCCGTTCTATTTCAACCAATAATATGCACAAAAGCTTCACTGACGTTTACCACCTCGCAAAATATTAAAAAAATTCACAGTTCGCAAAGTCCTTTTATCTAGTTGATTATAGGATGGTAAGTATGCTGGTCAACTTTGAAATAATATCTTTATTCAGAAAGCTAGCTATTATGAATAGTCACCATAATGACACAATTCTTATCATAGAATGATCAGTCCAAACACCTACTAACAATAGAAAAAAATTTGCCATCCATGCATCTTGTCTTGGGTACAGTTTTGCAAACCAACTTCTGGCATGCCTATGGGTTCACTGTTATCATCTGTTGTTGCTCATATCTTTATTTAGTCTTTTGGATCATATAATAGTTCGCTGAATTGAAACCTAAAGTTGATACCTCCAATGAACAAGGATGTATAATTGAACAAAATTGAACAAAAAATTGTCAACGATATGTTGAATATCCAATTGGTATGTAGTTGCAAATTTTCTAATAAGCATTTCTTTAGTATCCTTTTTGAGCCATTAACTCCTTTTTCTGCATTCCCATTCGATGGCGGGTGGTAGAGAGATGTGATTACTCAAGTTATGGCATTTGACTTGCAAAAGTTTTGTAGCACTAGATTATCAAATGGTGGACCATTATTAGCTACAAGTAATCACAGTAGACCCCAAATAGAAAACGAATACCTCAAATTTCTTATAGTGCCATGGGTGTTAGTGCTGCACATAATTTAGATCTATCTACTTAGTTGTACTGTTCATGATCAGTAAAATTTAATATTCTCAAACTTAGAAAAATAAATGTGTACCCCACCACATTTCTTTGAACTTTTGGGCCAGGAAATAACGTTTTCATTTTTTGTTACGAGCATTGTAACATTGGCATGGTTCACATTGTTCAATATGTTCTTCAATGTCTTGGTCGACCTTTGGCCACCATAAGGCAGAACGTGCTCAAGCTTTCATCCACACAACGCCTGGGTGAGCTTTGTGCAAAGCTTCAAGTACATGAGATCTCAAATTGAGTGTCATAAAGACTTCATTTCCCCAAGTGATATATCCACTCTCTAAACTCAGTTCATTTCTACAAGAAAAATAAGGTCTATATACTTTATCACCACTTTCAGGAAATTCATGTTTAATTAATTGAAAGACTACACAAAACAGGATCTTTCCCGGTTCTTCTTGCAACTTGATCAGGTAGTTTGGGCAAGAATTCTGGATGATTAAAATAAAGATATAATCATTCGTCCTTTCAGGCAACGGTAGGTGAGACAGCCCCATCTATGACAATTTCTGAACCTTTTTTTTGTATTTTATTGTATAATTATAAGCACTTAGTATTAGAGCCCATCACTGAATTCGACTGTGTGCTAAAGTAGGTATAAGTTTGTTGTTTGCAAATATGAATTCCAAAGGTTTGTGATCAGTTCTGATGACACTTTCCTTCAAATATTTGTGGATTTTACGAACTGCATAGATCAGTGCCAAAGATTCCTTTTGAACTCGAGGGTAATTTGGTTCTGCTTGGCATAAGGTACATAGGGAAAAGTATACAGGCCTTTCAACTCCATCATGATCCCACCTCAATACTGCTCCTAGGCCATATGATGACGAATCTACAGTGACTATAGCTTCCTTATTTGTGTCAAACAAGGCTAGTACAGATTTATTATTAATCGTACTCTTAATACTTTCAAATGCTTTATTACAAACATCTAACCATACAAAACTAACATTTTTATATAACATGGCATATAGCGGTTTCAGTACCATTGACGAATTTGATAGAAACTCTGAGTAAAAATTAATCAATCCTTGAAATGCTTTTAACTGCTGTACATTTTCTGGAATAGGTGCCTATTGTATCACACTTATCTTGGACTGCAATGGTCATATACCTTGATCAGTTCCAGTACAAAACGAACATTTTTATCAAGATCAGCCAAATTTTGACCAGAGATAATTACATCATCTATATAGCAATTACAATTTTCTAGGGCAGTGATTCTCAACCACTGTGCGGCAGCACTTTTGTGTGCCGCCAAATTCGTGAAGTGTGCCATCAAATTTAAGAAATGTAAACAATAAGAATTATTTTGTATGTGCTTTTATATTTACTTTTAAACTTATTTTATTGTTAGTGTGTCGCCAAATTTTGAAATTGTTAAAAGTGTACCGCAACAAAAAAAAAGGTTGAGAAGCACTGTTCTACAGCATCCAGCACTTGATCCATAGTGAACTAGAAAAGAGATGGAGCTGTGGTTATACCATAAGATAGAGGTTTTTATCTAAAGAGACCTAAATGTGTATTCACAGTAACAAGATTCTCATTTTCTTCCAAAATAGGCAATTAATTAAATGCATTATATAAATCAATGACAGAAAACATTTCCATCTTTACATGACTGCAAGACATCTTCGACTAGTGGCAATGGATAATGTTCGGCTTCAACATACGAGTTTATCGACTTTTTAAAATCAGCACAGATATGGATCCCATAATTTTTTTGGTGCAATGACTATTGGATTGACCATTCTACCGTGTTTGACTGGTTCTAAAATTTTGCACGCAACTAAGCGTTTTAGTTCATTTTCGACTTGGGGTTTAATAGCATAAGTAGGAATGTTGTATGGTTTATGAATCGGCAATACAGACTGGTTTTGAGATGAGTGATGCCTTGAAATTTGTTATAGGTTGACATTGGAAAATCTATCTAATTCTAAAGACCTGACTGTTGGTGTGACATTCTGTGACAGTAAACTCACCAAACCCACATCTTGAACTGATACAGCACAAGACTCTCACTTAGGTAATAATTGGTTCAACCAGTTACATCCTAATAAAGGCAAAAATATGCACTAGGATCTAAAGTTATATTTTTAAAATTAACATTTTACTGAAGTTTGTCCAATATTTCTAACTTATTTCTTACAATACTATTAATACTAAAATGGCAATAACTAAGTTTACAATTTTCAAAATTGCTTTAGAAATCTTTGTCTGACACTACAGATACATTAGCACTCATGTCTAACTCCATTTTAATTAACTTATCCTTTATATTGACTTCCAAAATTAACGCATCATTAATATTTTTAATGCAAATATTATTACTAAAAGTTTTACTCATCTGTTTTCCAATGTCTTTGTCGTCTTTTTTATTGTAATCTACATCCTGGATGTCAATCTCTTCATAATTGACTGTATGACTGGATCGATTGAATGATCTACATACTTTGGAAGTATGTTCCTTGTGTTTGCATGAAAAATGCTCCCAACTGACTGTTAGACAGTTCTGCAGATTGTGGTTTCTGCCACAACAATAACACTTAGAGGAGCTTAGCTTCTACCACTCTTGACCGACTTTTGGCCTTGCCTTGCTTCCATCTGTTGTGGATTAGTATCTTGTTTTATAGCACTCTTGGTTTTATATATTTTGTGCATATCCTGAGACATCTCTAATAATTTGGTTTGAGTTTCACACAATTCCATTGTTAATGCGACTTTGACTGCTTTATGGTAATCTAAATTATCTCCCGACAGAAGTTTTCATTTAATGACTTTAGATGCTATCCCACAGAAAAGTTTTTCACGCAGGGCTTGTGGTAAAAAATTACCAAACTCACATGTTCCAGAGAGACTACGTATTTTGACAATAAATTTAGTGATCGATTCTTCTAGTTCCTGATGAAAACTTATATCGCTCTGCTGTAACAAGCTTTTTGAGACTAAAATGCTCCTTTAAGGTATACTTCAATTCTTCGTAATTTTTTTTGTATAGGTGTGGTTTAGAATGCAAAATTGTTAAAAATAGTGGCACTTGCCTCTGATCTGTAGTTGTAATGTTGTTACAGCTAAAATAATTCTCCATCCTTTCTAGATAATTAGTTACATCTATACTGACATCATATGGTTAGATGCTACCAATTAAAACACCCATATTTGCATTCGACCTTATGGCGGCAGCTTCTACGGTATTCGGTATATTCACAGTTTTAGAGGTTTGACTCTGGCTCGTTTACACATTTACATCTGTATGGTCAATGACACTGATCTTCATGTTAACATATACATAAGTATAGTCAAAACCAGTTAAGCTGACCGATGACGCATCTTGTTAAAGCATATGCATCAATGCAATCAGAACGTATTTCTAGCATTCGTATTAGTTCAGTTGTTTATACAAAATGGCGCATAAAGTTTATATTGTGACAAATGAGCTGAGATGTCCCAAGGCTTTTATAAATGATCTTTTAATTTTTACGAATTATAAGAAATGTTTCTTGGATGTGCAGTTGACAATGGCGTTAACATAAATATAAAATACTTTTTTTTTTATAAAAATTAAATCAAAAAATTTAAGGTAAATTGGAAGTTTGGAACGGAAATAGACCAATATTTTATTTAGATGAATTGTGTTTAAATGAAGATATTAATAATATAATATGGAAATTCAGGAATGTAGATAAAATCTTGGTATAGAAATGTACAACAGAACTGGATATTTTGGTTCGGAGCATGGTGTCGGAAATATTGTTGGTTTTTGAAAACAAAGTGAATTTTCAAGATATTATATTGACATTAAGTATAAAGACGCTTGTGTTCTAACTGATTCGATAATATCTGAAGACTAATGATTACTGTTTGAATTGAGACTGTTATTCACACGATTATCAGGGAAATTGTAGTTTCGGGATTTTATATTATTCCTGTTTTAAATGGTTAACAAGTATGGCTGTACATTTAAAAGTGTATTTGTAAATATTTAATTTGTATTTAATCAAATTTAGTATTAAACAAACAAAACGGTATTGTATTATTTTATTGTACTATTGCTCTACTACATTAAGGTAGGTAAAAGTCTTCTTAAGCTAGTTAATTTAAAATCATATATGCCGGCAGTAGCAAGCTCCTTTTGGAGTGTTTTGCAGTTACATGCAATCTTAAAAATATAAAAATCAGTTACTATTTACGATTAATTTTTGTATTACTTTTCGAGTGCATCTCATAAATTTTACGTTTAATTGCATCTGTATTTACCTTTTACAATGTGTAAGAAATCCTTTTAGTTTTGAAAAACTTATATATTTGCAATTTGAGCTAAATGTAAAAACGTAAATACAACAAAAAAGCAAAAACTACGTGAAAAGACAACAAAAAGTGACAGGAAACTAAAATTATTTATAGGTTATAATAATACATAAATATTAGTTGTAACAGACATACGTTTTGATGCTGCCATACTAATCTTTAAAAGACGTACTTCTTTCCTATCCATTCTTTTTAGCGCAGAGTAGTAACATATACTGACAAAGACAATGCAGTTTACATTATCATTTCTAATAATGTACCGCGGTGAGTAATAGGTCAGCTTAAATGGTTTTGACTATATACACGAATGACTAGTACTTGTACTAATTACAAGTGGTTCACGTCGTTGCCAGTAATATGTTTTATGAATGTGTGTTAATTAATATAGACATTAGACTTAACGTGAACTCATATTTTATTGACTCTCGTACAATGCAACGTACAATCATTGACATCAGATATACAAGCACTAACTGCCAGTATCATGATTAACCTACACAGCTGATAATCGCAGGTGCGCTCCAAAGTGTCCACTTAATACACTTTAATTACACGTGGCAACAACAATCAGCAAAAGCAAAGTATCAAAAAGCAAACGTGTACTGATAGTGAAGCAAGAGATATGACACACAGCTGGAAAGGTACATAGAAACCCTTTATTTCACTGAACACAATTTAGTTAATATGATTGACAAGAGAAATAGAGGCACTGGACACAGGATGCAAAATATTAAGATCACAATTCAAAAAGAACTAAAACAAGTTAGGGGACTACATAGGAATAGATCTGCTCGAAGTAAAGTTAACTACAAATTGTGGTCAAATAGAATAAGATACATTATATAGGCTGACAAATATGATATATGAAGAGGAAACTAATCTCAGACTTTAAAAAGTATATAGTAATGGTTCCAAGAAAGCGGAATCAATAGATTGCAAAAATTTTAGGTCCATTAGTTTACTGATCCAATGTTCAAAAAATATTAAGTAATATATAATAGAATGCAAAATAAACTGCAGGAAAGATTAGCAGAGAATCGTTTAGAATTTAGAAAGAATGGTGGTACAAAGGAAGCAATCCTAAGATCAGATTAATATTAAAGGAAAAGATAAATATACGAAAAACTCCATGTATATATGAGGTTGGTTTTTGACAATGTAGATTGGAATATCATCATTATCATCATTAGGTCTTCGGTTCTGGAACCAGTTAGACAGAAGACTATAAAGATAGGTGGGCAATTTATAATTTATATATAAAACAAATGATAGAAATCGAAGTGGATAATTCGACAGACGAACCAAAAATCACTATACTCATCTCCAATTTTACTTAATTTGTGTAAGCAGCGAGCAATAAACAAAAAAGGCGTAGAAGATATGGGGGTTTGTAATCCAAAGAGGGGAAATTCAAAATGTGGATAATACCACGTGTTAATAAAAACAGATGAATCAGAAATGGAACTAAATAAAATGAATGAAATACTAGAATCGACCCATATATATATATATATATATATATATATATATATATATATATATATATATATATTATACTGTCAAGAAGGGGTGGGCTTATAAAATGTTTAAATAGGGCTTCGAAACGACTTTGCTAGAATGGGGTATATTTGGTTTTGTTTGAGTATTTTCTTTCAGGTATTTTGGTTTATAAATTAACAACAACTATTCCACATTTATAAATTTATAAAGCTTTTGAAACTGCATTGCATTCAACAACATATACCGCCATAGACCAGGCTAAGCTAGTTATAAGTTTGCATTGTATACGTATTTTAATTGTTATGGTTGCACGATATGAAATTTAATTTGAATGTAAAACAAATATCAAAATTGCTTGGTATACTGCACGCTTTTAAAATTTTAAGGAGTTAAGTGATACTCCGTAAAATTGGTAAATCAATTTCAGTTTGAATATGTTTTAACAATTAAAGATTGGTTATGTAATGACAGGACGTTTACGAATAAGACATAAATGTCTGTTGCGTACAATTTAAAAGCTGAACCATCAAAGTTTGTTAGCTATTTTCAATATTGTAAAAGTTCAATATACATAAATCACTGGATTACAAACCATCTAGAAAATAAATGTATCTAGAGAAACAACTGTATTATTAATCAATTATTAATAATTATAAATTACATAGTGTGCGTAGAGATAGTTGTTATGGCAACGGAAACAAAAGAAGACGGATTTTATTTATAAGGGACTTCAAATTTATATTACTGAAAAATAGACGTGTTTTGTACTGTTATGAGTTTTATTACATTTAAAAAGTTACGAGAAAGTTTTGAAAGTCAAGTTGTACCTGGAGATAGCAAATAGTAGCAGTTTTACGGCGAATAAAAGTTAATTAAAAGAGGAGTGCTGGTCTGTACCGTTATTGTTTGAAGACGAAAGCATAGTGGAATTGGAGTTATCTGAGTATTTATATAACATAAAATTTGTAGAAATATTAGTAGTTTTATAGTCTGGAGATTACCAGTTGCTCGAGTTACTTATTATTTACAGGAGGTGCCTGCAGCTGGTCACTTGGCTTCAGGACGGCTGGAAGGCGGCGCTTGTATCTGGATTCCAGGTATTAGTATTTAATATCTACGCAGTGCTTTAATCAAATTTATAAAAGTGGAACTAGTGTTTGGGAATACTTTTGGCTTTTAAAATTATTTTGAAAACTCCTTGGATATTTGTTTGGGTGTCTAGTTGAGAGGTGTTTGCTTAGGACGGACCCACCCTAGGTAGATTCCGCCACGTGTTTGACGGCCCTGTAAAATATTTAAGTGCAGCAGCCGTGTAAAATAATTAAAGATAAATTGTGTGGCATAACTCAACAAGGCTCTAAAATAAGACAAGGAGTGACAGATAGATATATTACGCCTATCACTAATAAGGTAGGATCACAGTATATATAACAATATATAAATTTCATTCTGAAATTGATATTTTGTATGGCATCAAAAGTAGATTAAAAACCATTGTAAAAAATTTATGTCACAGAAGATGTTTTAAAATATAGTCTCAGATTTAGAGGTCTTAATGTTTGCTACCGATACACTGAGCAATAATTATACCAGATCTCATAACTTGACAGAAAAGTTGCCTTAGCTGTAATGTTCCAAACACTTGCTGCAGTGGCAATCACTCATTGTATAAGATTTTTGTAATCTAGATACAACTTTAGGGTTTTCTCAATTTGCAATTATTTATGTATTTATTGCATAATCGTTATTTAAACATATGATCTTTAAAATGGACTTGGCAAACTTTTCCGATTATTACTTAAATAACCCAACATCTCAAATACTGATGCTATATCATTTTAAAATGTGTTATTTTGGTAGATAAAAATTTTTACTAAACAATTTTAATTAATAAATGAACATACAAATAGATAACAATACACTTACAGTAGCAGTCATAGTTATGAACCTGGGACTATGCAACAGTATAGTTTGTTAAACTTGATTTTTTCGAAGTAGTGTATGGGTCCTGATTGGATTCTCAGGACAAAGATAGAATTAAATGATTCCAAAATTCATGCTTGTGCCTAATCTTTGATATCAGAAAATACGAACGCATTTCTCACAAATTGAAATATGTAGTGGCTGAACATGGAAATTATCGCTTGCTTCACATTGCTTGAATGTATCACAAAATTCTCATTATGAAAGTTCCCAAGCACTTGTGTGACACAATAACCTTTCACACTGACGCACACTATCTTAATTTACACCTCAGAGGCAACAACTATTCCATTGGTCTCCAATGAAATAGGCACACATTCTTTTTCACACTCAATAGCTAATTGTTGCAATAACTTGCCTCAAAATTTCAAGGCCCTCTCTGTTCCCCATTATAGGTGTCATTACAAACACTTTTTGCTTCAACTCAAAATGTACTCGTTTAAACTTTTGATGCAGTAGTTTTATTTTAGAAAAAAAGTAAAAAAACAATTCTTTTTAGGTGTTGCAATTGTAAATTTAATGTCGATGAGTACACTAAGGTTAGCTGAAAGAGCAGTTTTCATTGAATGAATTTCGCCCAAATAATGTATTTTTATGTGCATAAAAATTTCATTTCTTTTTCTCAATAAAGACCCTTTATTTTATTATTATTATTATTATTATTATTATTATTATTATAATTATTATTAGTATTATAATTATTATTATTATTATTATTATAATTATTATAATTATTATAATTATTATAATTATTATAATTATTATAATTATTATAATTATTATAATTATTATAATTATTATAATTATTATAATTATTATAATTATTATTATTATATTCAAAAACAGTTGCAAGAATGTAATGATTTTAGCTATATCATTTTTGGGGGAGATATTAACATAGATTTACTTGGTAAAAACTTATATACCGCGGAAACGGAATATCAAATTTTATTAACATCAAGCGGTTTATATAAATGCATTTTGGACTATACACGTCAAGAATTGTTTGGTGGGAAATTGGTAGCCTCCTGTATTAATCATATTTATGTACAAGGAAAGTACAAACACATAAATTCTGCTGTGATACAGTCGAGGCGGCTCCGTGGCGTAGTGGTATGTGTGTGACTACTACGCCCAAGGTCCCGGGTTCGAATCCCGATACGGTCCGCTTGAAAAATGTTAGGCGAGCATTTTTCACAAAAATACACCCTCGTTCGGATGAGAGATAAAATGGAGGTCCCGTGTGTGAGTGTTGTCACGCACGTTAAAGATCCCTACCTTGCTTGGAACAGCAAGGGTTCGGCAAAATTCCAAATTTTCCAGGTAAAAAAAACTCGCTTCCTGGCCAATGTAGTACCTTCGGGTGGAGCATTGGAAAATCAAATGTAGTGTGATACAGTCGAAAATATCAGATCACTACATGACCGCAGCCCAACTAACTTTTCAAACAGAAGTTAATAGAACAACATGTACAAACAGGAAAAAATTTTGAACGAACGTCTAATTAAAGTTAAATTATCCTATATAAACGTTCAACAGCTAAGCGAACATAAAAATTCTAATACATTGTACAATAGCATTATAAACAAATTTAAAGAAGCATATGAAGCTTGTCAAATTACACAAAATTAAAATCCTGAAATGTTTCTACTAAAAATTATAAAAAAATGGATAATAAATAACAAAGAAATGCAGGAGAACTGAATGTGGAAAATTATAATAAAGAGAGAGTTGTCAGAAGGACTATACGCAGAAAGTTCTAAAATTATACTGTATAATAGAAGAAGACCATTCGTTTACTAGGTGATATTTAGTTTATATAACAAATATATTATGTATTATTAATTAATTATTTTATATACTTTTTGAAATATTCTAGATTATAACGAATGTATATACATAGTTTTAACACCATGTCAAGCAACTCATGGAGTTAGCTTATGGTGAAAAGAGAACAAACTTGTAAATAAATTGAATTGAAAAATTGAAATTATTATTATTATTATTATTATACTAGAATACTAAAAATTATGTTGTCATGAGCTGTCATGAAACATATGTATTAGCTTATAACAACTATTAAAATTTTAACGTTGTGACGTTCAACAACATTAGGTTATCATAATCAGGTTAGAAGTATGACAATTCTCAAACAGATTAGTAACTTTATGTTAGCAAAATGGTTTAACTAAAATAAGTGTTGAAAATGTCCTCCGCTTTGCTCACACATAAATTTATTCTTCTTCTACATGTAACACTAACTTGGTTAGCAAGGCATACATAACACTTATTTGCTACCACTGCTAAGTTTACGAAATGCTCTTCAAAACTTTCAAACATAAACATTGATTATATTCCCAAATTCCATTAATAAACAAATCCGTTCAAAAATTTGCTTCAAGCATGGAAATTTTTTTGTTTTGCTGTGAAAATTATCGATGCTAATTACAATAGCAAGAAAACTTGATCGCAAGTTTGTTAAATTTTCATAATAAAAAATTATTTGATTTAAGTAAATGTATGGTGCTAAGATACATGTTTCAAACCCCATGGGCACCTTTGATCAGGATAACTTGTATTACCGTTCTATTAGGCTAATGTACAAAATATACTTACATTAAAAACTAGATGTTGTAGAAGTACTGTGAGGGCTTCAATGGTTCGGGGAAGAGGAACAACAGGGACCCGGTTCTGTTGTGGGGGCCGTGCGCCGGGTGACACGCGACCCCCTTTTACCGCAGCTCTTCCACAATCTGCAAAGATAAAAGAAATTTAAACAAAATCAATAAGATATTGCAAACTATTATATAAGTAATGTATAGCTCTATCATTTAAACAATATGTTCTGAATCAAGTTTATTAAAATAGGATTTAGGATAGACATATTATTATGCCATGATGTCCGGTTAAGATGGATTATAACATCACTTGCTGCATTCCACTGACCTAATAGTTGTAGATAGTTTTACTTTGTTTGTATGTTTGGGAAATATAGTGACCGCTTTTATTCAAATTTCTATATTAAAATTATTAAGATGAATTTTTCATTCACATACATGTTAGAAATTGACACCTGTGTTTTTAAACTCTTAGTAAAATTTTGAAATACTAGAAACTGTAATGTATGTGATGTTATCATGATTTCAAACTCTAAAACTCTAGTTTACTTGCTAAATTTATCTTAGCGACTAATGAGAAGTGAAGTAGAATTCACGATGTATTAAACCCTAAAGGCAAAAGCAATTATGGGTGTTTTACATAACAGCAAGCAAGAACAACTTTCATTTCATACAAAAACCTTAAAATATCTTTTTTGCTCTTAAAATTAAAATTCTATTTCAGTAATGTTCTTGTGTTCAGTATTTATTTTAAGTAAAAATATATTTAGTAAATGGTCAATTTAGAAAAAAAATAGGCTGATTCCAAAGCCAATTACATTTTAGGCTCTACCTGGTAATTAATATTGTAGTGACAAATTTAACACTTGCTTTATGCAAAGCATTAGATATTTTCCTTTTACCACTTTTCTTAAGTATTCTAACCTATCCTAAATTGTACTTAGTGATTTGGTCCGTTTCTTTTACGCACTAAAAAGTTCAAATGTTTCGGATTTTATCTTCCCTCTTCATGGCATTCAAAAGTAAGAAATTTGGATTAGTTAAGAACTCTCATTTCATTATAAGTATCACTCTCAGAATAATTTTTTAATACTTAAACAAACAACTGTGTTTAGTTATTTCTTAAAAAAAATCATTATTCAATTACCTCTGAAATCACAAACACTTTATCTACCATTGTATAATTTTAATTCTTTCAAAACACAAGGAAATTGGAAAAGTCTATTTAGGGTTAGTAAAGAAGGAAATTCATTCCTTTTAGCCAAGCAAGTATAACTAAGTGTCTTGCCTTTATATCTTAGCTAATCTACTTCATTTACTTGCAAGAGGAAAGCATCTATCATAAAGAACCTATTGTGTGTTATTGTGACTCTAAATGTGTCTTTAAAACCCATTTTTTTCCAACTCTTAGATTACTTAATGTTGGTTGTATTTCACACTTTACATTAAAAAAAAAAGCGTTTCTGTGATTTTATAATATCAAACAATCATTTTCAAACTTAATAATTTGGAACCAAAATTGGGGCAAAATTACAGATACACATAATCAAAATGGGAAACAATTTTGTATTCCACATCAATAAAAGTGGGAAAAACGATTAAGACTGCAAACAAAATTGTAGGGTGAATTAAGCAATTAAACGCAGCACTCAAAAAATTGTTGTGCACATTAACTACAAAGCTACTAATGTAACAGCTAATAGTTGTCAGTGTTCTATAATTAATGGCATTTATTTACTTTAAGGTTATATAA
The DNA here is from genome assembly GCA_036346225.1 of Platerodrilus igneus. Lineage (NCBI taxonomy): Eukaryota > Metazoa > Arthropoda > Insecta > Coleoptera > Lycidae > Platerodrilus > Platerodrilus igneus. The sequence continues at coordinate 5,823,877 of JARFIW010001600.1, read as the reverse complement.
GTGCAACGTAGAACTTAAACATAAGTACATAAGTATAAAAAGGTAGAACAATAGGATAAGAAAAGAGAAATAGTCGACAATAGAATAATGGTATTGTAACGAGTGGATTTGACACATGTGAGACGATGAGCATCCTCATGTTAATTATCATCAATGAACGAATGGCAAGAGTAGTTTATTTAAATTTAAATAGCTTGAGTAAGAAATCAGATGACAATCTAAGTAAGACAAAAAGAACCATATTGCAAAATTCCAAATAAAATTTTTTTTAAAGAAATTTGTAAAACACATTTAAAAGATATAACCCTGAACAATAGTTAGAACTCTGTTTAGAAAAATCTCCTCATCAGAAATATCTTGAAAACAGCACAAAATTCAAAAACGAAACACCTATTTAGCCCACACAATGAGTCACTAAAGACAAACAATAACTCTAAAATGTCTTTCCTAATTAAAAACTGCAAGAAAAATAAATATCAGAATCCCCAAATAACAGGTTATGAAAACATTACTATAGCGCAAAACCCGAGAATATTTAAAAGGCATTAAATCATAAAAAGACACCTAGACACTTTATAAGTAAAAGATATAAATACTGGATGTAATTTCAAACGAGATAATTTTACTCAGTGATATGATAATCTACAGAAATATAAAAAATAGTGTGTGTGGTGCTATCTATTAAGTGAAACGCTAAAATTGTATATCATTTAGTTTAGAGTCCAATTTTAAGTTACCGTAAGCAGGTATTTTAGTGTTTCTTAGAATATACCTTTTTTATGTAATAGAATGTGACCTTATATATATATATATATATATATATATATATATACAGATAAGAAAAGAATGTTAAAAATGTGTGTTGTACTTTTATAATAATGTCGGGAACAGTTAATGCATTAAAACCAAATGTTATGTAATATATACGTTAAGTACAGCAAGTCTGATTTTATTCTACACAAATTACGTTAATAAATAACACTATCAGCAAAACATTTATTAAATAGCAAGCCCAGAGACAGTAAAAAATATGGTTGATCTGAAATCAGAAAACAGTTTTGAATCTTTAATCTGCAATTAGCCCAGAGTGTTTCTTTAAGGCTTGAAACATTTCATTAATAAACAATCCTCATCGGCTTTACATAAAACAAACAAAGACTAATTTAAACAAAATTTATAATGACGTTCAAGTCAATACGATTTCTCTTTCCAGATTTTACAACATCACTTAAAAAGAACATTCAGTATCAATGTATTACAATTGTGTCATTGGAAACAAGCCATAAAGATATTTATCAATAAGGAAGTAGCATTGAATGAAGCAAAATTAATGCATAGAGTTATGCAAAGCTTGTGTATTATTGAAGATATTTTTGTTCAATCTGATACACACATGCACACATCCCGCATACACACACCTTATTACATACAGTTTTGGTCCCAGAAAATCTAGTTGGTAGTTCATAGAAAAAACTCTGTCAAGTAACCTGCTAAAAATTCTGTTAAGGTAAATACCAAAAGCCTCCACTGTATAACAAAAATAGTTGCTGACTAATTCAGTGCGACGGATAGTGTAAGTGCTAGAAAAGGGTCCCGCAATGCTGTCGTGTGTGAAATATGTCTTAATCTGGAATTAAACTTGAGCCCCACCTAATCTTGGAAAAGCCCAAAAAAAAATAACAAGAGGATGCCAAAACCTGAGATCAGGAAAGGAATTTTATTCAAAAATTCACATGAAAACTAATAGAGTTAAAAACCAACCTAAAATAAGCGTTATAATAAGAACATGAATATACATACTTGAAAACTGCTAGCCGAAAAAAAGGTTTCCACAAGTACATGTTAAATTACTTTAAAATTAATCACGTTTCTATGTAATTGCAATGTAATTTATGATAACAAAACTGAAACTATCACCTTCACATTAGCTGTGAAAAATGCAATATAAGACTTTAATACAATTATGTTTTCATTACAAGTACTAATAAATATTATTAAACAAAAGTAAACAACCAAATATATGACAAAATTTCTATCTAAATTCTTAACCTAATCACGAAAACGCACTGTGGGTACGTTTATCAGTTCATGCAATTAATTAAAATGTTCATTCGTTTACAATTATTCTAGGTTAATGTTTCAGAGGTTTTCATAAATACATGATGAATGATTTTTGCATATAGATAACTCGGATACCACTGAAAATCTTTACCTCCGGGGACTTCAAAAGAAACTAGCTGTTCTCAACGTGTTTATGTCCAACATGAAGTTATTTATTTAATGGAACCAAGGTGTTCCATTAAGAGCAACCAACCTGGTAAGGTATTATCCAAACTTTGACTACTTGCAGTTTGTTCGATACCTTGTTTCCTTGGAATTTAATTACGAAGTTCTCTATGAAAAATTGGCATTCCCTTCATAAAACAATTTGGGATACCTTCGGCAGAATTCGGACAGATGAATTACGACCGCAAATTGCAATTAGTTTAATTTCTTTTCTCTATCTAAATATATGTAAAATTAACTTACGGTAAGTGAACTAAAACCAGTGAAAGCGACTTTTATTTTTTGTACCAATACAATTTTAAGTGTAAACTTTCTTCAATGACCAGACAATGAGGTCATAAGCTACGTCATACTTTATTAATCAAAACAAATTAATCATAAAACTGCAGTAATATAGAATACAAAGTTACGTTGGCTGCTGTCATTTTTAACCTTTAAATCCATCATAATGAATGTGACAATTTTTGAATATGAACAATATAAGATATAAAAATAATCTTTCTTTAGATCAAGAATGCTTGTAACCTAAAAATTATATTCCTTAAAGGAAATAACCTATCCCAATTGGTGGGATTTACTGATACAGAAACTATTAAAATGAAATACTATTACATTAATTTCAAGAAAACGCAGACTCGCGCACCCACACACACCACACGCACGTGCACATACCACACACGCACTCATGCGCGCGCGCACGCACACACAGAAAAGTAGTAAGATTAATGAAATCAATGAAATCAAAGTCAAAATCAAAGTCATAACAAACCCAATATTTAGACTAAAAATAAATATTTGAAATTTTTAGAAGTTTAAAATTATCATATGACCTGCGATCCAGAGTGTGAACTGAACAATGATATTTTTAATTTTGAACACTTATTTAAATGAATGCGCTTGAACCCTTGTAGATTATCATAAACAAACTACGGAATATTTCGCTTCTTGATTTCAACAATGAATAGTCAATATTTTTGCTTTCTATATCAGAAGCTTTCTTGTAAGATTGCTGTATTGGAAAATTAAGTGCAGAGCGAGAAACCATTCTGAAGGCATATATCCACGAGAATGTAACTTTGAAATGTCTGTGTTTATTTAAAAAGAACACAAAATTATATGCCAAGCCAGAGTCTTGTTTTCTATTAATAATTCAAAAGTTTGTTTTGGCAAATTAGTGTGCAAACGTAGTCACATATTTATAGTTCAAGTGTAGCTTAATATAAAAGTCGAGATGAATTTTAATACTATGCGAATCATTTTGAATGTCTGTGGTTAGATAGAAGCTTCTCTAATTTAAATAAATTTGATTATGAATAAAATGCATTGTATTAATCTAATTAAAATATAACAAAACTGGACAGTCTTACAATGTTAAAGGTCATTTACTTCTCAACAAATTAGTAGTCATACATAATTAGTTCAACAATAGAATGTTCATAAGATATGCAATTTCCATGCAGTAGCAGATAACACTGGTAACAGTAAGTGTCATTGCAATTTAAAGACTAAAAAAACTGGTTATTATTATTGACAGTTATTTAGTCATCCAGTGATATGCAAAGGTGTATTTCGTATTACACAAGAGTGTTTAAAAAAATTGCAATCGACCTAGACTTTCTCGTATACTCCCAGATTTTATGCGTCAATATAATGTTTAAAGTGATATTAACACATAAATATCTAAATTGTATGGTTTAATCCGTTTAATCTATACTGAATTTGAATAAAATGGGTATCGTTCAGGAACATAATTTCCAATTTCCGGAAGTGATTTAATTTTATAGTCTCATATCATGATATAAGACACATTATACGAATACAATATTGACGAACACAAGTGAAATCGCATTTAAATTAACGCGTTTTTAGAGTAACGTTTCATGTCGACTATCAGACCCGGTTACAAGAAGGGTTTCAAAATTCCACTGCAGTCACAGATCTTGATATATAACGCACATACAATTTTTGACTGTTGTCTGTAAAATCATAGTTCATTTATTCAGGTCATGCAATGAGTTCCGTGGCGCTTCTTAGGGTCTACATGTACGAATAGTTTCTGAAAGTGGCCCAAAATTAAAGGTAGTTTCAGATCGTGATATAATACTCAAATAATTTAATTATCGTTTTTTTTTTAGAAAACGTCTCAGTCTCAGTTTAACTATCATTTCCAGTTCCCAGAATGTGGTCTAAAATTAATTGATATACATCTACAATTTTTCTGTAATTTACGAATGCAATATTTGGTTAATTTCTGTCAAAGCGTTAAGTGATTGTTTTAACAAACATGCGTACAGACATAATCCAAAAGAAGGTTTCTGAATTCAAGGCCATCCAAAGAGAGAAGATCAATCAAAATCTCGATGTCGAATTTTTGAACGATTCATTACGTGCTGAACTGACGTTAAGTACCTGAATTAATTTTACTCTACAAAAAAGAAGTGACGTAACAGTAAATAGTGCACAGCATAGTTATGGTGCGGGGTGCGTTCTATAAAAGCAAGTGCAAATCTTTTTATAAGTATACAAATTCCAACACTTTCACTAAATACTCCTACACCTACCGGAAAAGGTCTTTCAACTCTTATCTAATAAAGTCTTTGAGCACCAACCCACCTAAATAAATTCCTATTTTAGCCTGTTTAAAAGATGTGTGATTCGAGAGACGGTTTTAACAGTTCTTACTGCAGTAGAGGTTGATGGAGCCTTGTGTATACATTTCTCACCTTCAACCAACTTCAAATAAACACAAATTATGACAACACTACAAGTCTTATTCACCTAACCTGTATTATCAAACGTGAATATCACAGCAAATAACAAAGAGAAAACCAAGATTTGCCCCTAATTTGCCAAATATGCGTATCGATATAATTCCACGCTTTATTACTGAAGATAAACAATTGATAAATAGAAACTATCTTTTGTTCTCTATGGCTTTTATAAGTTTCCTCCCTAGATCATCGTATGCTAATGTTTGTTCACACGGAGTAGTTCGTCTAACCGCTCGATTTTCGAGGTTAGTGTCGTAATATTTACGTGAACTGTTGTTACTTCTGAAAGAGGCTCGTTTATTTACGTTCGCAACATATTTTGTTCTATAGCTGTAATATATGAGTTTATTAGTATGGGAGGTAATTTACCATAGTCATTCTTTATTTATACTCATAAAGTGATATTTTTAACGAGAATGAATATTTTATTTTTGTTTTAAACGATATATCTACACACCGAAATTTATCTAGTATTTTAAAAGTGCACGGGACTCATTTTCAGTCTGCAATAAATGTCTACACACGGATTTTAATTACATAATTAATGAGAACTTGTTCTTGTGCTTCATAAATGCAATAAGATTTTGATTTACAGTACATGAAACGTGTTCTAGCGAATATTTACAACAAGGTTTAATGTTGGGCTTTTTCTTAAATGATATAACAATACTATATGTCCTTAAAGCGTGTTATTTTACATAAACATCTTATATTCCGTTGTTAATAGAATACTCTTCTGCGTGTATACAGGGTGAGAAAATTTAATATAGGGAAATTTTACTTTTCTCCGTTTTTCTTCTGTTTGAGATAGAATTTTTATAGAATTTGGCGTTCAATAACTCTCGTAACCTCATTATCACATCAATATGTGTGAATATGTGTGTGTGTGTGTGTGCAAGTGTGCGTGCGCGCTCGTGTTTGATTGCGAGTTCAAAGTGCACCTCATAGTATAAAGCGCATTCCCATACTCTAATGTTTGTAATCTTCGGATGCCGCCTCGGTTAACAATTCGCATTATCGTTCAGGAATATTGTGATTGGTCCTTTTACTACTTGATATACAATATATTAATGTCCAATGTAGAGAATTATTCAGAATAATTTTGTCCAAGATACACGATGTTCACTAATACATCAGCGAAAGAGATCGGCGACAATCTTGAAAAACTGCACATTTTAGTTTAAAAATTCGCGGAATTAATTTAAAACACACGTGTTAAAAACTAAGCACGCAAGTGTAGATTATTTAGTATTAAAGACTGTTAATATTTGACTGTCAACGAGCCACAGCTTGATTTACATTCTCAGATATTTAAAAAATAGGCGACAAAGTAATAGGTTAGCAACTATGTAAATTGTGGTTATTTTCATACACAAAATAACCTTAATCACGTCTGCATTGCCCATTATTATCAATTACCTTTTTGCCATTTTTCAAGTAGCATTATAATTCCGTGTTCATAAAACTTGTGGTTTTAAGGCTGATGCAACTGCAATTTGAATAATCATTATTAAGCTTCTACCATTTAAGAAGTTCTGCAAAGATCGAACTAAATAATAATCTGAAGATGCTATGCGCGGACTATATGATGGATGTGGTAATACATCCCAACTAACTCTAATAACTTTTGTCGAGTAGCCAAGTATGTGTGGGCATAGCATTATCGCGGTGGAAAACAATTCCTTTTCAGTTTGCTAATTCCGGTCGCTTTTCTTACATTGCAGCTTTCAGTTTGGTTGGTTGTTGAATATATACGCATTTGAATTTATCGTTTAGTTGCTTGGTAAAAGTTCAACATACACAATTTATTTGTAATCCCACTAAACTGATGACAAGACCTTTTTTTGATGAATTTTGAAATTTTAAAAATATTTAATTTCTCGTGTAATAAATGCCAACAGAATAAAACAAATATTATTTTCTTATAGCACTTTTTGATGGACTATCGCCAGGCGCTATGAGTTTCGTCCTAAGACGTTTCGTTTTAATTGGCGCCTTCACCTCTTTTTTTAAATACGGCTCTGAAATTTTTTTAACGAAATTTAAAAACTCATTGTATCATCAATCCAACCATAAATAAAGTTTGTGGTTAAAGTAAGTTTTAAGATTATTACACCAACATTTACGATTTTGAAAATTTCTATAAATGACGATCCTGTATTTCTAAACATTTAGCACCACGATAACTAGTGGAGTAATATGCTCTTTTGCAAGAAAAATGTCTACTTTTATTTATTAGTTCTTCATTTACTACTAATAATGTAACAAATTCATATTAATATGATTTTTAAACAATGAGTAAGATTAAGCGTAAGCTTTGAAAACAAATGAACTGATTTTCTTTTCAAGATCTGTAAAAGTGTGTTATTTAATGGTCGCACTTTAGCACCTTCACTTTATCGCTATAATTCCGCAACTTTTACTCCACATAACCAAATTTGTATATCTTACCGTTACTAAGATAGCCATGTTGTGCGTTCTTATCTTGGACACCTTATATATATATATATATATATATATATATATATATATATATATATATATATTGTCACGGTAAAACCTACGGGTCAGGAAGGAAATGAAGCAAAGGCAGAAAAGGAACTTTCTACCCGGGTCCCTTACCGAAACAAAACAGGATGCTACGGCTAGCCGTCGTAGATTAGGGTGGGGAGGAGGGTCAACGTAGCCAGGTAAAAGAATACCGCTGGAATAAACGTTGGATTAGTACATCAACAGAACAACAAAAATAGATAAACAAATGAGGACAGACCCTTAGTCGGGCTAATATTGGCATCAGTGAAATACCAGGACAGTGACAGTTCTCAGGACTTCTAGGGAGGTCGTTGTTCCGACCCTGCACTCCCGTAGATACAGGCATATAAATACTTACCGGAGTTGTTAGTATCCTAAGGGCGGATACTGAACACTCAGTAACTCTCGTCTTGAATGCACCACAGGCCAAGCTAAGTAAGGAGGGAGAAAACTAAAATAAGTTAAACTTTAACAGGACTAGAGTTTTTATTTAAGCCACTTCGTTGGCGGCTAATCAATATCAGATAAGTATAAATCGGAGCTAGCAATGATATATGGTAAGTTCACATAAACGGATATAACTTAATCTACCTACGGTGGCGGTGTTTATATTACATAACGCACTATACTATAACAACCTAGCGAGCTCGTGTTCCGCAAAGCTAATGGAATTCAAGCAAACAACCAAATATTTTATCACTACGGCACCATCCGTGCCAGGCGTTTTATGCTTAATACTAGTAAGTACCAAGGTTTATGTAGACTATTGCATATAAAAGTTAAGTTTTTAAATCAACAACCAAAACAGTAAACACTATTCATTTCGCAACACTCAGTATATATATCCTGCTAGATCACGCAGTCAATGGCATGAAAAGTATCGCCAGAGGATATAGGAGGTAAACCATATAAAGGGTAAAAGGATACTTCGTGGAACTTACTTACGTATCATATTTAATTTGGGGAACTTAGCTCTGTAGTAAATCCAACACGAAATGTTCCTAACTGGATGGGAGACAAATTACTTTTTGTCGGCTACTCCAGAAAGTTTCCTCAACGTTCCATGTGAATTCTTAGGTGTACCTATATTTCGGAGTATGACGTTGTGAGTCGAGTACCATGAGCACCCTTAGCTAACAGCATTCAGGAACTATTTGCACCCAGCCCAAGGAAGCGAGCTAGCGTTCAACCAGGATGAGACCAGGACGTAGGAAGAGGACGGAAAGGAAACAGCTACAAAATTATATCGGCATTAGCCAAAGTACAACACTAACGAATCGAGTGCAAAAATTATTCGTAACTTACCACGAGTATAACTGCAATTGTCCGAATTTAGACTTATACTTCGTGCTGTATCCTCGAAGAAGTAGAGAATTACTTAGAATTTGTCGGATCGCATCCCTTTAAACAACGGGACACGCTAGAATTGAAAACCATCACCGTAAATTAATTCCGTTCCAATGAACAGCAAAACGTCAAAATTTATTTATTTTGTCAACTTTCAAAAATTTTCAGAACCGCTATCTAGATATACAGAAGACAAGAGTAGTATAGGTTGCTTAGTTTAAAGGCATTATGAATTTGGAATCGGCGAAATAGAAACAACGTTATATTTAATTATATTTGCGTGGATTTAGTAACATGCTTCAAATTGAACGTAACAAATTCCCCCCCAGCAAAATTAAGACGTCGGGGTGAAAGAGAAAAAAACGACAGACAAGGGACCAAACAAAAACACAAAAAAAATTTTATCCTGTTCGAAGGACCAACAACAGTATAAGAAAAGAACTTTTTTTTTTTCAAAAGAAGACACAGTCAGCTATCGCAACCAAGAACGACAGAACAGGTAACGAAAGCATTAAGTAAACACCCAATGAGGCTTAAAGGTTATAGCTACTTTCAAAATCGTCAAAAGACGGATGTCCCCAAAAGGGACATTTCTGTTTTCCACCTCAAAGAAAAGTTTTGGCTTCCCGCGGAGAAACCAAGAGAAAAGAAAAGGAACGAGGAAGAAAACTCGTAGCAAAACTGTCAACCTCAAGTGTGCAGTAAGGAAAGAACCAGGACAAAGCAAAGGACAAAGGTAAGCTAGTACACAACCTAAAATACTTCCAACTGAGGTAACACCGATTCGTATGAAACGATTACTCAAGCAGAGTATGGCTAACAGACCTACAGAAGCGACCAAGTCGAAATTCCTAAAGGAAAAGAAAATAGATCTGACGCCTACCAAAGGGAATGGATGTAGAAAGCGACTATACTAGTCAAATAGTGAACAAATGGTTGAACTAGCCAAAAGAAAAAGTCACGGGATGGGTTAGCTACTAAAATATGAATAGGAATACGAAACAACAAATGGACTCGACAAGGAAAACGAAAAACTATACTAACCCAATCAGAACCAACACACCAAAAAAAAAAAATTCCGGCTCGAAGGACCAAAATGTCAGACACAACTAAGAGTAAAGAAATCCACAGGGAAAGATAGGTAAGCAGTAGCAATCGGAGAGGACCAAGGTGTAAAGGCATAAACGCTGACAAATTCGTCAAAGGACGGATGTCTCTTTAGAAAAGAAACATCACAGTTTCCAACCTCAAGAAAATTGATTTCGCGCGCAGAAACCAAAAGAAAAGAAAAGTAGCGCGGAAGAAAACCAACAGCAATAGCCAACATAAGACACAAGTGTCAAGCCTCAAGTAAGCTAGGGAACGACAACGGAAAACTGGGAAAAGTAACGAAATGCTTCAACTGTGGTACCAACTGCTAATAGACCCAAAAGTCGACTAAGTCGGGTTTCCTAAAGGAAAGAAAGTAGGCCTAAAGAGCAACTACCACAGGAACAGATAGAACGAGTGATCGAAGTCAGTACATCAACTAACCGCAAGGAAAACCAGTCAGGAAAAAAAATGGACAGGAAAGTGGAATGAAGAAAAACACGGAAAGAGTAGAAGAAAAAAATAAAAGTCATCACACAATACTACGAAATATGTAAAATATCACAGATAAAGTTAATGAGATGGAGGAATCGTATAACGTAGGGAGACGAGTGGATTACGGACGAAATTTGCGGCGTTTGCGTCGCCAAAAGGACAACAGATCTAGATTTGGGGACATTAGGATTATATTTAAGTGAGGTAGCAAAAGTGATGTGAAGAAAAGAAAGAAAAAGGTGGTGTGAAGAAAACTTGGGCGCCAGTGTTTTCCAGAACCAAATTATCAGCGAAAACACAACTCTGATAATTGACAAAACAAAAAAAAAGAATTAAAATCAAAGAATTTCAATATAGGGAAGAAAAACAAAAAAAATTCAAAAATACACCAGAAAAAAAAAATTAATGCCAAAAAAAAATATCAAGGTCATAACAAAAAATTTTAATAAAGTCAAGAGCAAAAATAACAAAAAAAAATCGAGCCCCTTGTTTATCGGGCCCCACGTTTATCGGGCCCCACGTTGGGCGCCAAAATATGTCACGGTAAAACCTACGGGTCAGGAAGGAAATGAAGCAAAGGCAGAAAAGGAACTTTCTACCCGGGTCCCTTACCGAAACAAAACAGGATGCTACGGCTAGCCGTCGTAGATTAGGGGTGGGGAGGAGGGTCAACGTAGCCAGGTAAAAGAATACCGCTGGAATAAACGTTGGATTAGTACATCAACAGAACAACAAAAATAGATAAACAAATGAGGGCAGACCCTTAGTCGGGCTAATATTGGCATCAGTGAAATACCAGGACAGTGACAGTTCTCAGGACTTCTAGGGAGGTCGTTGTTCCGACCCTGCACTCCCGTAGATACAGGCATATAAATACTTACCGGAGTTGTTAGTATCCTAAGGGCGGATACTGAACACTCAGTAACTCTCGTCTTGAATGCACCACAGGCCAAGCTAAGTAAGGAGGGAGAAAACTAAAATAAGTTAAACTTTAACAGGACTAGAGTTTTTATTTAAGCCACTTCGTTGGCGGCTAATCAATATCAGATAAGTATAAATCGGAGCTAGCAATGATATATGGTAAGTTCACATAAACGGATATAACTTAATCTACCTACGGTGGCGGTGTTTATATTACATAACGCACTATACTATAACAACCTAGCGAGCTCGTGTTCCGCAAAGCTAATGGCATTCAAGCAAACAACCAAATATTTTATCACTACGGCACCATCCGTGCCAGGCGTTTTATGCTTAATACTAGTAAGTACCAAGGTTTATGTAGACTATTGCATATAAAGTTAAGTTTTAAATCAACAACCAAAACAGTAAACACTATTCATTTCGCAACACTCAGTATATATATCCTGCTAGATCACGCAGTCAATGGCATGAAAAGTATCGCCAGAGGATATAGGAGGTAAACCATATAAAGGGTAAAAGGATATTTCGTGGAACTTACTTACGTATCATATTTAATTTGGGGAACTTAGCTCTGTAGTAAATCCAACACGAAATGTTCCTAACTGGATGGGAGACAAATTACTTTTGTCGGCTACTCCAGAAAGTTTCCTCAACGTTCCATGTGAATTCTTAGGTGTACCTATATTTCGGAGTATGACGTTGTGAGTCGAGTACCATGAGCACCCTTAGCTAACAGCATTCAGGAACTATTTGCACCCAGCCCAAGGAAGCGAGCTAGCGTTCAACCAGGATGAGACCAGGACGTAGGAAGAGGACGGAAAGGAAACAGCTACAAAATTATATCGGCATTAGCCAAAGTACAACACTAACGAATCGAGTGCAAAAATTATTCGTAACTTACCACGAGTATAACTGCAATTGTCCGAATTTAGACTTATACTTCGTGCTGTATCCTCGAAGAAGTAGAGAATTACTTAGAATTTGTCGGATCGCATCCCTTTAAACAACGGGACACGCTAGAATTGAAAAACCATCACCGTAAATTAATTCCGTTCCAATGATCAGCAAAACGTCAAAATTTATTTATTTTTGTCAACTTTCAAAAATTTTCAGAACCGCTATCTAGATATACAGAAGACAAGAGTAGTATAGGTTGCTTAGTTTAAAGGCATTATGAATTTGGAATCGGCGAAATAGAAACAACGTTATATTTAATTATATTTGCGTGGATTTAGTAACATGCTTCAAATTGAATGTAACAATATTGCTACGATATTGTCGCTCGTTAAATGTATAACAACCAATTGCTTGCTGATCGCCACCTCTCTGTGCCTCTTAAATAATTTTAAAATTAATACAATTAAATTTATGCTCCGACTACCTCAGTGATACCCTGCACAGAGTGAATGACGATATAATAACAGAGAATTTTTACACACTCCCTTCTAACACTCCATATACCTGAATAATGCAAGCGAAATTCACCAAATTCGTATAATAAGCGAAGAAAATTTACAATTTCCAACTCTACGTACTTTTTAATATCATTTACTGTTCACATAAGTTTTAAATTAAAATAAATATATACACTCCTATCAAATTTGTTCATTATGAAATTTATAACCTTTTTTAAACCTTTTTATAGCAATTAAAGCCTGCAAAAAAATTGTATTTTACTGTGAATGGTTTCGTTGAACGTTCAAAGAACTATTCCCCATTTTTAAACGTACTTTTATGTACCAACCCAATTTTTGTTGACTTTTTACGCCAAATATCTAAATTAGATGAAAGTTTTAAATTCATCAAATATTTAAAATAAGAAATGTAACGTACTATGAATTGAAAAGATAATTCTGACCACTTACTTCTCCTGCTACTTTTTATTAGAGCTTCATGATCGAAATCAGTTCCTTGTTTAGTGGTTTCGAGTCGCTGAGCCGCCACTTGGTGTGTATTCCTGTACTTCAAACTATCTTCCAGCAACTTGTAGCCGTTTGTCCAATGATTTGAAGTACTAACCTTGTACTTCAAGCATCATACCATTTATTTAGAGTTTACTCCCAGTATTTTAGTTTTCTAGCGTCGTAATTTAGTTTTATTTGTTTAATTATTTAGTTGGTTGTTTAGTTTAACGTTCAGTATTTAGTTGATTACTCAGTGTCCGTAGTTAGAGTCGATTTTAATTTCCCATACTTCGAGTCAATTTATAGTTGGGTCCTTACTTAGAGTCGATTTATTCTCGATTTTAATTTCTCATACTTTGATGTTGTGTCCTTACTTAGAGTAGATTTATTCTCGATTTTAATTTCCCATACTTGGAGTCGTTATATAGTTTCCCGTACTTAGAGTCAATTTTATACCAACAGCAGAGTTTTATACACACGTATTTCAATCGCGCACTTATACTGTTTCCCACTTGGAATTTTTAATTAATATGACTTTCACTTATAACTTTCAATTTAAGTTCACTAAATTGAAATTTACATAATTCTTTTGTTTCGACTATTACAGTCCGTGCGTCAATTATGGAATGCTCCCTCTTATCCGCTACTGTCGGTTTTATAAACAAATTCGTTCCACGTGCTCGTATTGGTCGACCGCTCGCTATCTTGTTATTCGACGATGGCAAAGGCATTGCAATTATGTACTATCTTCAACCTGTTGGGTTTTATTCGGTATTCTATGTTATAGACGCTTGATTTTGCACGTGCATCAGAGCTTTGTATTATGGAATTTGGTATTTTTGTACCTTTCAACTGCACATAGTCTTAATTTTAGTGTCCATACTTTGTTTACATATGCTAGGTTTTATTAAATGTCGCAATTCCTACATTTCAAACGGCACGTACGCTTTCGCCTCAATTATTTATACTTTATGAAATATGCCCGCTTTTAAATGTTGGCCTATACAAACTGGTATAAATTATATGCGTTTTATTGACTTAGATTTCTTACGCAAATGCATCTAGGTTGAAAGAAATTTCATTTTGCGTTTATTTTACTTTAAATATGCCGAATTTGTATTTATTTTGAACTTAGGAATGTTTTAAACGTTATAAAATAGATTGGGTTGCGTCCGCAATTATTTATTTTGATGGATGTGGTTAAGTTATTACTGAATGCGCTTCCTTGAATTAACTGTAACTGATTAGTGATTTTATACAGGGTGATTTGTATCTGCTTTTGTATAATGAACGAATTATTTACTTTTTATGATTTAAATGTTTGGTTTTCTTGATTTTTATGTTTACATGAAGTATTCCTCCCTTGTGACCTTATATACCCTTAAATAACCCTATTATCATAGCAATATATTCTTATAGGTATTCTCGTATAACTATTATAACTAAACAACCTTAGGCTATCTGCTTGTTCATCGATATGGTTACGAAGCGCTTCTGGAAAATTAAAACGATATTTTTTAAATTTGCAGAATTATACAGTATAACCGCTATAACCTTGTAGGAATAAAAATTACTTTTTAGTGCTAAAAGAAGTTATTACAATATGTTCTAGCCTTACTTTTGCAAAAGTTTCAAAGCAATTATTGAATACGAAATCGCTCCATTGTAACCATAATGTAACAAATTTGCGTACATGATTGCTCTAAGTGACAGTGGTTGTACTTGCAGTACGTGCTATTCCAGGAAAGCACTAGAACAATTCAATTAAAGGCGGCATCTTGTGTGGTGCTGTATTTTTAATATTAATCACTTTCAAACAACAGACATCGTCCTAAACTACTACTTATGTTAGGAAGATTAAACTAGGTCCATCAATAGTTTCAGCTCTATAACCGATAAAAATCGAAGAAAGTCTAAAAATAATTCACAGGCATCTCAAATCTGTAATAGTTGTTATTAAAATAAATACACGTACGCATCTTAGGCTACTTAGGAACAGCGTTTGAACTAACGAAATTGTCATTTCTGAAAGTTATGTAACCAATTTAATTTAATTTTGAAACATTAATTGTGTGTGTGGAAAAATAATATATAAACTAAAACATTTTGAACTCTACTACACACCAAACTACTATATTTTAAACTGCATTTTAAACTGCAGACTTGAATCTGGTCAGTGCAACATCCGTATTTAATTAATGAATTAATAACAAAACCGGAAATCCTGCTTAACGTTCATGCTATAGAGAGTGAATTTAAAACTTATCTGCATGTCTAAAGAACAACTGATCGCGAAATTGTATGTATGCGTCTGCTTTATTTCTCTACCTTCAAGTAAGAATTCAAATCTTGCAAATTCATTTACAAAGGTGGTCATATTTTTAGTTAAAGTGTAGTTTAATATAGTGCCAAGAAGAAAATTTGGCAGTGACGCCAGTGGCTGAGTGGCGTAAGGATCGATATTACGAGAACCCAATAGTAACTTAAGTTTCTCGCACAAAATAACGTAAATGGTTTATTTATAGGGTAGCTTATCGTAATACAAATAACCCACTCGACAAAAGAGAAACCATAGCATTAAAGTGCTAAAACTAAAGTGAAATATTTATATCGATGCATATGAAAAATTACTTAGTACTACATATACATCTAGTACTAAGTAGGGAAAACAAGGCCAAAACGCCATAGTTTGTTAAAATAACATACTACCTCTTTTTTAACTTTTAACATATTTGCAGAGTTTATACTGCCCTCTGCATCTATAACCGTAGCGCGACGCACTTGCAGTGTTTACAGGTATTCAACTATCAATTCCTACTATACATTCACATGCCTTGCTATTTTTTTATAATAACTTAACTTTTTGTTACATTTGCTATCAGTAAAAATTTGTGTTAAATACAGTGTCGCTAACAAAATGCTTGTATTTTAATCTAAACGCATAATAGAATACACACCACAATAATGTTAGCTTGTATTACTACTACAAGCAGTTTTAACTAGCGCCAGGTAATTATTGTTTTTTTATGTTAAAATCTTTGTAAATCATTTAGGATAAAACGGCACACCACATTACTGGCTAAAATGACATAAGTATATCATTTTTACTTTACACCCTTCTTTCTAGGTAATCATCTTATACCTATTGTAACAAGTTTTGCGCGTGCCAAAAATGAGAAAAAGTGTATTTGCTAACGCTGGACTTTACTTCAGCGTTAGAGATATGAGCAGGGAGGTTCACTGTAAAATTAAGATGTAAAAGAATTAAAGTTAGGCGCCACTACACCCGTTTAATCACTAGTTATTATGACCATAGGGAGTAAGAACCCCACGATAAAAATCCCTATTAACAAAACATTGACTATGAGCAAGATAAACCTGAAATATAAACAAGTTATTGTAATACAAATGGAGACAGCAATTTGAGTCTCAACATAATAAAAAAATAGATACTTAATAATATTTAAATTAGCCTTTGAAGGTTTCAACATTTTACTATAAACACTTAGGTACATCAAGATCACTTCAATGGAAAATGTATATTATTGAACAAAACAAAAAATATGATAATAAACGTGTTTATAGTATGTACATAAGAAAATCTACTGGTTTGAAGCTCTTAGAAAATTTCAGTTCAATACTTAACTAAATCAAATCTAATTTCGCTCTATGTTTAAACAAAAATTTCGAAGATTAAACTCAATAAGCCTGAGGTATTAAAAGTTTAGTTTAGTAAAAAAAAATTGTATTTACATTACATGATAAAGGACAAAATATTTAATGGTCTCTTTTAAATCTATGACCAAATCTAAAATCTTTAAGTTATTAACGGAATTAACAGTGATTCAAATATAAAAGTCAAGTCTAGATGTCTTCCTTAAAAATTTACATGCGAGTTTTAAAAACAAAATTTTTACTTCAAATTTTTATTACTGAGATACGTTCTAATGTAAAAAAATTTGAACTGATGCAAGATTGCCTTTAACAACTATGGCGAGATATACTGATATTTATTTCTAAAAATCAAATTTGCAATATAAAAAAACAAAGGATGTCAATTATCCTATGATTGCTCTCTAGAAACAAATACTAGAAGCTCATTTGTTTTATTAAAGTTTTATGCTAGTCCTGGTGTTAGAAGATTTTAAATAAACGTACATTAAAATGTTATGTGATCCCAAAAATAAATGTCCAACCACAGAAAATTTCTAGTGATTATTAGACGACTTGTGAATGTTTTCAGTTCGACAAACAAACAAAATAAGAACTATAACTTATCCGTCAATTGAAGAAACCCTTTCCTTGTTCAACAAACCAGAAACAGGCAAAATCCACGTATTGCACGAATTTCACGGCTTCGAAATGAGCTTCATAAGAATAAAGCATAAGATCTTAAATCTCCTTATATAATAACAACTGATAGATTATATAAAACTTTAGCAATATAAAATAGATTGATTTCTGTATTAATTTCCAACTACCTTAATTAGGTGCCCCTTAAAATGTCTAAACAACTGCATGCTTTTTATGTTATTCCCAAATCATACAAACTTTCATTTAACCAGTTAATTACCTTCTAATCAAAATACGTAGTAGTAGTACGTGGAATATATTATATAAACACGTTTATAAATTCTCTGAAATATCTAATTATGGTTAAACAATTTTCAATAGTTAAACAGCTGCTTGTACAAATATAAAAGCTTTTATAGTACTAAGAAATAATCAATGCGGTATTCCATTATCAATGCAGTTGTTCGGCTCGCTCAAGTTTATGGGTAATAAAACCGTTCCTCTTATCCCATTATCGGTGTTGTAGATCGATAATATACAAATCGTTGTCGTTTCTATAAGTTAGGCAACTGTTATACGTTTCTCTCCATGGGGCTGTAAGTAAGGTTGCGTACTTGGCTGAACATTTAAAATATACGTTGCTTTCTCATGCGGACAACACAAACTTCAATGGGAATCATTATAGTGTATTTTGCTTGCGTTAATTGGCTGTTGTTCTAGGAAAATATACTGTTACAATTATTTGCGGATATTTCACACATTGTCGCTGGGAATTTTTTACGTTATTTTCCCCGATGGTCAATACAATATAAATACAAGCTGAGCTTTTGAAAAAGCCTATTCTATTCTATTCCATACAACGTGCTATTCTATACAACATTCTTTTAGCGAAAAGAAATGTTGTGAGTCGTGATACGAGGATGTTTCGTAGTACTTAGAGTTCTAACCTAGTTAAATTCGTCAATTCAGCGTCCAATCCATCGACGAGTGCAGCCTGTATTCTTAAGTTGTTTAAGATGGTACCAGAGAGACAGACAGCTGGTTCTAATAAGGTACAATTATTCTATTTTCTTTTGATGCGCTGTAGAAGACAGGCACTTCTTTTGCTGGTTCTGTAGTTTCGTACTCATAATTATTCAATAAATTACAGATTCACGTTACAAAACTACGTTCCTAATGCACGAGTAATTATATAATTATTATCCAATTCACGATTAGTATATACCGAAGCTCACGTTAGAGCGCTTTTTACTGTTTCATTTCTCTTTGTACATTAATGTTAACGTCAACAACTTGCTTACCAAATTCTAAATTAGAGTAAGTTAAGGTTACGTTATTTAAATTTACCGTTACGTTCTTAATTTAGGAACCGCACTTTACAAAACAGATAAAAATTACTGTATATGTTGTATATATATGTAGGGGTAAAAACATTATGTAATTATACTTGTATGTATATATGTACCTGTTTTTTAGATTATAAGATTTTAGTTTCGACATGTGCTTACAGGTTTATGTATACATTGTATTAAATGCAAAGTGACGCTTTGTTTACATCACGATGTAACAGGACGATTACGTAAAAGTGCGTTTTTGACTTTTGTAAATATTTCTCTTTGGGACTGTATGCTTAACTAAAGGTTTATAATAAATCCACTTACTGAGGTTTCCAATTTTACTTTCAGTGACCCACCCCACTCTACAACATTTTGAGCTAGCCAGAAATCCAATTCTTTTGGATTTCTGTTCTACCCTTCCCCTTGTGGTGTCGTGGTATTCGGTGTAGGCGATCTTCTTTACCTACATTACTGATTTCTTTCTTATCTGCACGGAATACCGTAACACTTCTAAAAGTGTTAATCTTCTAAAGATGTTAATCCTTGAATTATGTAAAACTTTAACAATATTAAACCATGACAACGTTATTTCTATAAATGTTGTTACTTAAATGTGCTGTAAAAAAAGGTATTAAAATGAAATCTTGTATTTATTTTATAGCAACCATTGGTTAGAAAAAAAGCTAGATCTTCTGTAGGACATACAGCTTATCTACAACAAAGCAATTTGCCAATCGTGCTTCAAATTAAAGAATTCTATCGTAACTCGCCTGATACTTGAGCACGAATGATTTTTCGTTACGTGTTGCCTGGTTTATCCGACGGTAAAGAACATACGTTAAAGCAGGTTCTTAGAGATCGCTAGAAACATGGCTAATAATATTAGTGTTATACATTGCGTAATACCAAACCCTGTTTGTGTTTAATCTATAAGCAAACGTGAATACTATCATAGTATGTAGACAGACGGTAATATTGCATAATAGACTAGGAGTTTTTAAAAATGTTTCACTATTATTACAGATGGTTGGGAATGATAGACAGTTATGGAATGAGGAATCCATGATGCTAGCAATTCAGACTGCCAAAATAGCAAAAGGTGTCGATTGGATGCATCTAAGCAATTTAATGTTTCCCAAGTTACCTTAAGGAGACACGTGAAAATCTAATACACAAAGGAATGGGTCGTTATGTCCTACATTTCCTGTCGAAATGGAGAAGCTTATTACACATTTTAAAATCGTAGAAAATGTTTTTTGGATTAACCTTTCCTCATAAACCATTAGTGTAGTCCGTTCCACAAATTAGTGTACACCAACTGCTGATGCGTTGCCATATTGTTCACTGTTAATCCATAATAACAAAACAGAAAGCAAAATCTTTTCTGAAAAGAACAACTTTAGTACAAAATAAACAACAAAAATTCCTCAAACTGTTAAAAACAACAAATCGCAAATGACAGCCGACGGATGCAAAGTGAAATAAAATTTACAAGGTACTGACGACAACAGCGCAAAGTAATGCCAACCCGCAGCATTTATTTTCTCCTAAATATTACACGTACATAGTTTTGGATTACAGTTGGCAACAAAAATTGTTGTATATGACATCACTACACTGATTCGTGAAACGGACTATATTTAAATTTACTGTTTGTAATATTAACAATAGAAGTTTTGTTAGATCATTACCTGTCGTATCTTCAATAGCGAGAAAAACATAAAGATGCTCCTCTATATTAATGTTTGTAATATTCATATTGACATATCCTATACAAACCGAAATTTGTTTTTGATAACTAGCATCCGGTATATAATATAAAACTATTGAAAAAGATTCAACCTTTCTAGTTAGATCTAATATTTTAGATTTAGTATTATTGTTCCCAAATTTAAATACAATAAAAATACAAAATACTATTCACCACCAACCATCATAAAACGAACACGGCACCTCCTGAAGAACACCAACTTCATATATAACTATCAATGATACAAGTAGAAAGGACACCAATTGGATTACCACTGTCACCAGTAATAGCCAACTTATTTATAGAAAGGATAGAACAATAGATTTTAGAGACTTCTACTTATAAACCAAAGCTGTGGTTTCGCAACGTTGATGATATTGTAACGCCGTTTAGTCGACTTCTGACTAGAATAATTACATTAGAATGTAAACAAAGCACTTAAAAAGATGATTGATAGGTCCTGCGGCGATTGTTTTCAGATGGACTTGATTGGCAGGTTTATTAACCATACAATAGGAAATCTCTAGAACGTTATTTACATAATTTCTGGTATGTTCTCGAAATAAGTAGAATAATTGAATAAGGTACAAATAGTCGTTAAAGGGTATTAAAGCTGAGTTCTAATTGAAGTTTTTATTACAATATTACGCTTTTTAATCGAGTTATAGAGTGATGCTATAAATTAGCTAAGTGATAGATATAAATTATTATAGTGATAATACAAATTAATATCAATTAATCACAGTACTTCGATATAAGTAATTAAGAAGATAGCATTGTAATTTTAGAAATTAGTATTTGTATTATTTGCGATTAGCTGGAAAGAAATTGTGAAAACTTAGAATTTCCTTTTAGCTACGAGTTGTTGAAAAGGCTGGTATAATAAGTTTGATAAGAAAGAACTCTTGTTTGTGCAATATCTTTGTCATATAAACGTACGGAAGAGAACAGTTAAACTACTTTTTAAGGCATTTAAATAACACCCACCACAAGATCAAGTTACCACGGAAGTAGAGAACAATGAATTGCTGTTCCTGGACTTATTTGCCAAAAAACGCGGAGGAGAAAGTCTGGGTTACACGGTTTAACGAAAAGCAACCCATAATAATCGCTACCTAAACGCGTCATCACACCACTACCCAGTACAGCTGCAATCGGTGGCAAAATCATTAATAACACGTCTCAAAGGCTAGAAGACGCAGGTGGAAGTGGGAAATCAAGAAGTGTAGAAGATACCATTCGCAGGATGTGACAAGTCAAACTAATAGAAGAATAAGAGTGAGAAGGGAGGAACATAAAAACGCTGTACAACCGAAGAAAAATATCAATAGTTACAATAAGTAGACACACAACAGGTTTTGGAAACACGAAACCTATTTCAACAATACAAAACAAAATTAAAGAAATCGCAAAAAAAGCTATAGAAATAGAAAACATCAGCTCAATACGGACAACTATGGCCGCACAGCGAGTTTCTGCAGCAAGCAAGCCAATTTTTCATATATTAAATAATAATTAAACACCGATAGAAGCAGCCAAGCGCGAGGAAGCACAAAATCGGTCAAGTGTGACTGGTAGGAGACAGTTACGCTCAAAAAAGCTTAACCAATCAAGAACGTATGTGCTACAAACACAACTGAAAGATAATATACATAATTTAAACCGATTGTCGAAATTTTTGACCGATTTACAAACGGTCCTTTGTTTATTTAAAATAGTATCATCTGTCCGCAGTTATGTGGCAAGTGGAATTTTGAGGTTGCAAAAACACTCACATAGGTATAGTTGAAATTCATTCTCACAGAGAAAAGGTTTCTAAAAAATGACCTGAAAGTTCTTTAACTGTTTAGAAAAATAACATGTAAATAACTAATAATAAAGCATCCTATTTCTAAGAATACGACCAATCCCTATATGGAAAGGTTATTTTTTTAATCAATAACTATTTATTGATTAAAAATTATTTTTTTACAAAATGAATACCTCCAAAATTAACCTATGTGAACTTAGCACCCGACTATGCCAAATTTTTTTTTCCATATATGCATTCAATTAAACTCAGTTTGTACCCGTTTGTGCCGCTTTTTATTTTGTTTGTACCTCAAAGGGGTGAAAGTTACAGAAGGGTAAAAAAATCATCAGCACCCGACTTGGAGATACAGAAATTTTTTAAGTGCCATTCGATTAAGCATCGTTTGTACCCGTTTGTACCACCGCCTGTTTCGTTTGTACCCTTAAGGGGTTGTTTGTACCGAATTTTCAAAATAGGGGTAACACCTAACTCCGCCATTTTTTGAGATATTTTAAAGCCGCAAGCGGGTGCTGTTTTAGAATCGTTTGTACCCGTTTGTACCGCCGCCAGTTTTGTTTGTACCCTTAAGAGGGTGTTTGTGCCAAATTTTCAAAATAGGGGTAACAGCTAACTCCACCATTTTTAGATATATCTTAGATGCTCAAGCGAGTGCTGTTTCGTGATCGTTTGTACTCATTTGTACTGCTGCCAGTTTCGTTTGTACCCTTACGAGAGTGTTTGTACCGAATTTTCAAAATAGGGTAACACCTAACTACGCCATTTAAAAAGATATCTTAAATGTGTAAGCGGGTGCTTTTTCCGAATCGTTTGTACCAGTTTGTACCACCGCCAGTTTAGTTTGTACCCTTAAGAGGGTGTTTGTACCAAATTTTCAAAATAGGGGTAACAAATAACTACGCCATTTATAAAGATATCTTAAATGCGCAAGCGGGCGCTGTTTCGAAATCGTTTGTACCCGTTTGTACTGCCGCCAGTTTCGTTTGTACCCTTGCGGGACTGTTTGTGCCGAATTTTCAAAATAGGGGTAACATCTAACTTCGCCATTCTTAATATCTTATATGCACAAGCGGGTGCTGTTTCGTAATCGTTTGTACCCGTTTGTACCACCGCCAGTTTCGTTTGTATCCTTAATGGGGTGTTTGTACCGAATTTTCAAAACAGGGGTAACAGCTAACTCCGCCATTTTTAGAGATATCTTAAAGTTCAAGCGAGTGCTGTTTCGTGATCGTTTGTACCCATTTTTACTGCCGCCAGTTTCGTTTGTACCCTTGCGGGAGTGTTTGTACCAAATTTTCAAAATAGGGGTAACACCTAACTCCGCCATTTTTTGAGATATCTTAAAGCCGCAAGCTGGTGCTGTTTCAGAATTGTTTGTGCCCGTTTGTACCACCGCCAGTTTCGTTTGTACCCAGAAGAGGGTGTTTGTACCAAATTTTCAAAATAGGGGTAACAAATAACTAAGCCATTTTTAAAGATATCTTAAATGCGCAAGCAGGCGCTGTTTCGAAATCGTTTGTACCCGTTTGTACTGCCACCAGTTTCGTTTGTACCCTTACGGGAGTGTTTGTACCGAATTTTCAAAATAGGGGTAACACCTAACTCCCCCATTTTTTGAGATATCTTAAATCCGCAAGCGGGTGCTGTTTCAGAATCGTTTGTACCACCGCCAGTTTCGTAGCGTGGGAAGAAATTGCATCGAATACTGCAGTTCTTACATATTAGAATTTTTGTTTTATTTTTATGCTAAATTTTTTTGCTATATTTATTTATATGATAGTATACTTTTATGTTTTTATGCAGTATATACATGATCCGCCAAAACTGTTGGGACCGTTAATTTTTCGAAAAATATGCATTTTCATAAAAAATATTTCAAACAAAAGTTATAGAGCTTTAAGTTACACATTACATAGTAATATCAGTATGACCTTGAATAGCACCGTGACGGTCGAATAAAAATCACTTTAAATTTTTTTAATGGAACCGCTTATTTTTCATTACATGTTCTTGTAGAGCTTTCCTCAAGAATTTTGCAAAACAGTATAATTAGGTTATTTTTTATTAGGTACTTTCCGAGTCATGAGGCTTGAAATTTATAGTACAGCCGCCATTAGCATTACCCGAGGTGTACAGCATGGAGGTTGCACGGTCGGATTTACACCTTGTGTTTTGTGTGTGTGCGTGCGTGCGTGCGTACGTGCGTGCGTGTGGGTGCGTGTGTGCGTGCATGCGTGCGTGTGTGTGTATATGTGTGTATGTTTGTGAGAGTGGATGGGTGTGTTTCCTTTATTTGTTATTTTTACATATGGCTTTCTTTTGTATTTGTTGTTACCCCTATTTTGAAAATTCGGTACAAACACCCCATTAAGGGTACAAACGAAACTGGCGGTGGTACAAACGAGTACAAACGATTACGAAACAGCACCCGCTTGCGGCTTTAAGATATCTCAAAAAATTACGGAGTTAGGTGTTACCCCTATTTTGAAAATTCGGTACAAACACCCCATTAAGGGTACAAACAAAACTGGCGGCGATACAAACGGGTACAAACGATTACGAAACAGCACCCGCTTGTGCATATAAGATATTAAAAATGGCGGAGTTAGATGTTACCCCTATTTTGAAAATTCGGTACAAACACTCCCGTAAGGGTACAAACGAAACTGGCAGCAGTACAAATGGGTGCAAACAATCACGTAACAGCACTCGCTTGAGCATCTAAGATATCTCTAAAAATGGCGGAGTTAGCTGTTACCCCTATTTTGAAAATCCGGCACAAACACCCTATTAAGGGTACAAACAAAACTGGCGGTGGTACAAACGGGTACAAACGATTCTGAAACAGCACCCGCTTGCGGCTTTAAGACATCTCAAAAAATTACGGAGTTAGGTGTTACCCTTATTTTGAAAATTCGGTACAAACATCCCATTAAGGGTACAAACGCAACTGGCGGCGGTACAAACGGGTACAAACGATTACGAAACAGCACCCGCTTGTGCATATAAGATATTAAAAATGGCGGAGTTAGATGTTACCCCTATTTTGAAAATTCTGTACAAACACTCCCGTAAGGGTACAAACGAAACTGGCGGCAGTACAAACGGGTACAAATAATTTTGAAACAGCGCACGCTGGTGCATTTAAGATATCTTTAAAAATGGCGTAGTTATGTGTTACCCCTATTTTGAAAATTTGGTACAAACGCCCTCTTAAGGGTACAAACGAAACTGGCGGTGGTACAAACGGGTACAAACGATTCGGAAACAGCACCCGCTTGCGGATTTAAGATATCTTTTTAAATGACGGAGTTATGTGTTACCCCTATTTTGAAAATTTGGTACAAACACTCCCATAAGGGTACAAACGAAACTGGCGGCAGTACAAATGGGTACAAACGATCACGTAACAGCACTCGCTTGAGCATCTAAGATATCTCTAAAAATGGCGGAGTTAGCTGTTACCCCTATTTTGAAAATTCGGCACAAACACCCTCTTAAGGGTACAAACAAAACTGGCGGTGGTACAAACGGGTACAAACGATTCTGAAACAGCACCCGCTTGCGGCTTTAAGATATCTCAAAAAATGACGGAGTTAGGGGTTACCCCTATTTTGAAAATTCGGCACAAACACCCCATTAAGGGTACAAACGAAACTGGCAGCAGTACAAATGTGTACAAACGATCACGAAACAGCACTCGCTTGAGCATCTAAGTTATCTCTAAAAAATGGCGGAGTTAGGTGTTACCCCTATTTTGAAAATTCGGTACAAACACTCCCGTAAGGGTACAAACGAAACTGGCAGCAGTACAAATGGGTACAAACGATCACGAAACAGCACTCGCTTGAGCATCTAAGTTATCTCTAAAAATGGCGGAGTTAGCTGTTACACCTATTTTGAAAATTCGGCACAAACACCCTCTTAAGGGTACAAACAAAACTGGCGGTGGTACAAACGTGTACAAACGATTCTGAAACAGCACCCGCTTGCGGCTTTAAGATATCTCAAAAAATGGCGGAGTTAGGTGTTACCCCTATTTTGAAAATTCGGTACAAACACCCCCTTAAGGGTACAAACGAAACTGGCGGCGGTACAAACGGGTACAAACGATGCTTAATCGAATGGCATTTAAAAAATTTCTGTATCTCCAAGTCGGGTGCTGATGATATGTTTACCCTTCTGTAACTTTCACCCCTTTGAGGTACAAACGAAATAAAAAGCGGTACAAACGGGTACAAACTGAGTTTAATCGAATGCATATATGGAAAAAAAATTTTAGCATAGTCGGGTGCTAAGTTCACATAGGTCCAACATTAACTACTGAAAAACAAGAGGACTGAAAATAATTAAATAATTTTTACAATGTATGCCAATTAATAAACCATCCGTATAAAAAGACTGCAGCGTCATTCCATTCAGAAATAATCTCAGACACAGGATTGTTTGTAAATGGTATTAGTTTTAGTAAATTTTTAGATATGTTTTGAAAACGTTATGCTCGTTCATTTGTAGGTGTTATGTATTCATACTATTGGAATGCTGCCACATTTCAATCGATTTTGACTCGTCAAACTGAGAATATTATACACAATCTTTCCTTTATTCTTTGATAACTATCATATTTTGAATTTTAGGTTGTCACCAACTCAAGCAAAATTATATAAAGTTCGATATGTTTGCTACGTCTAGCATGTAGAAATACCCCAAATTCAACGCAACGGCAAAATTCAAAGCGTTTATGTTTATTAACCATATTTAAAATTGCAATTGCCTAATTTTTTAAAACCGTTACTGCAGAAACGTGTTTAACTTGCTTAACTAATTATATAGCATTTCTCTAAAACCATTACAGCTATTGGACGATGACAAAAAGATGTTAGATAAAGGTCGTTCACTTTTCATCAAAGTGTAGGATAAGAAAGATGCAGAATGGAATGGGGGTCTATTCACATGACACTTGATATGTATGTGGTCACTAACAGTCAACAGTAAGAATGCTTCTCAGGGTACTCTATACTAATGCGTGGCTAACATTTCAACGCAGGTGTTTTGAGTTCATCAGTGCAGAAAACAATTATAGAGTGTATAAACTGCGTTCCCCTATAAAACAATTTTTTACGGTTGATAACTACTTTCTCTCTTATTCAGTCCAGTATTCATATAAAAATTATTCTATAAGCGAATGCAAATCGCAATTTTCATTGGTTTACACAACAGACGTTCAGTATATTTTTTAATTGCTCGTCTTCTATAAGCAAAGTCATTACCCGACTTTTACAATCAAATGCATTTCGTTCAAAAACATTGTGAACTGGCGTTGTAAAAATATGTACTACACAATCAAAGTTCCTAAAACATTGGATTAGAAAAGATTGGGGAAGATTATTACAAAAAGTTATGTTGTTATATTGCCATTATCTCAGAATGGGAAGGAAGTTCGCAACGTCAGATAGTCCGCAACAATATGAAATAAATTGCTTTAACACTATATAAGTAAGTTTGAGTTTTTAAGGAATTTACAATGTTATCATCGGTCGGTCCTAAAGATACGCCCTGCCAAAGACACCTTTGTATTTATTTTCCATAAATATTAAGAACATATATTGTTACAAGGCGTTAATTATAAAAATTACCATCGAAGCAAGTTATAACGCGTTTGAAGCAAATTGTAACGCGTTTTAAGATATCCAATTGTATGCGGAGTGTATTTACTTTTGCTTTTTGGGATTAGAAAATATAATAAACAGCATAGGTTCCACTTCTAAACATATTGAAGAGGCGGTGAATAGACAATAAGAAATTCGTACTCAGTAGCTAAAGCTCTAATGTTGATCATGTGATTCCGTCAATGTATGGCAGTGGTTTCCAACCATTTTCTCCTCGCGAACCTCTTCTGATCTCCGAAAAAAATTGGAGAACCCCTCATGTAGTCGTTAGTAACAGCAAGGAAAACAATAAAAGTTGGTAGAACTATCTTCCAAATTGCACAATAATTTATAACAAGAAACTAAAACATAATCATAAAACATCTACAAACATTAATAAAACTAAAGTGAATGGCTAGAGAAAATGAATACAGAACTAATTCGGTAAAAGAGAACATTTATCGTAGCATGCTGAAAATTATACAGAATTATCTTAACAATAATCAATACCAACTAATTCTTGGTTAGGCATACGTTAAATGTGAGATTACTCTTAATGGGATGCTTGTGCCTGTTTATGGAACAAAAATATTCATTCAAAGTTCTGTTCAATGTCTGATAGTTTCAATTTTAGATCAAGTTCTACATTTAACTTGTTTTCATATTTATTGTTCAGGTAAGTATATGCGAAAAAGCCTTTCCCATTATAGATATATTGTGTAAAAGGGTAATAAATATTAATGGCACCTTTTGACAAAATATGGTACTTACTTGTAACACTGATTCGGAAATTTATTAAAGAGTAATTTTTAAAAATAGCTGAACAAAATTTATTTAAAAGTTAAATTCTTTCATTTGAACCATAAGTATAGGCGGATAATTAATATTTTTGGGGGATTAAATTCAATAAAGATATTTCAATAATTGTTTATAAGTGTTGATAGTTTCATTTGAGGTGACCGTCCTTTGATACCAGACTCTGACCGACAGTCTGGCGCCCTACGAGAGAAGACCAGAGAGTGCAGAAATACAGGTAAGATATTTAAATCAGACCTGGTACATTAATTTAGCAGTAGTGTCCAATTTAGCCCTTATAATTTTTAGCATTATTTGTATTAACCCCCATTTTAAGGAAAATCCACGACCTACGCTAGTCGAGATTAAACCCTAATTTTGTTACAAGCATCCCCCCTTTGTTTTCGAAATTAATTCGTGATAGCCAATCAGCGCATAACAAAATTTGCAAACAGTAAATATTTTTATCCTAAAATTTAAAATACTAGTAGTTGTATCGACAAGTTGTGAGCTTGAATGTATAGATCTGGATATAAAGGGACCTCGTAAATTATGTTGTATAGAAAGTTACAGATTTTATATGAATTTAGTAGGGGAGTATACTTCACTAAAATTAAATATGCTGCCGCTTTTCGAAAGCTTTTGTTTTTTATAAACATTTGTTGTATACTTTGTAAATAAAATTGTTAAACAAAAAGAATGCATATTTATTAAACAAATAACTTAAACTAAATTTATTGTTTTATTTTGGACAAATGCGTGCAAAAGTAGAAAAGCCTAATAGAATCCTTTGATCTATATTGCTAATAGATGAGATATTAATGGTAACCTATTGAAAATCAATCAATTTGATAGTGTTTTCTATCAGGTTTGATCAGTAACACTACTTAGTTTTTATTTAGTAAGAGTTTAAAATGGCATGCTCTTATGTAGTCTTGTCTTACAGTAATCCTCAAGTAGCTCCAATAGTGTGGATTGACAACAGATATATTTCTAGTACAGGAAATGATTTTGTATGTTGCTTCTTTTGCAATAGCAAGGTATCAAAGGCACGCCTTTTATGCGCTTTTTTGCTCTAATTAATTTGTTTTATTACAGGTGCTACGCACCATTTTTTGATAACCGTGTTCACACAGCAAATGCAATATTTTTCTGTGAGGGTTTCAAAGTTTTTCCCTAGAGTACATCTTGTTTTCACGTTGCAAGGCATGAGGGAGGGATATATGAAAAGCAGAGAAAGGAAAACACAGAGAGAGAGAGAGAGAAAAGAGAGAGAGAGACAGAGACCTACATTAAACTATTGCTCACAGATTGTAGATGATGTAGGCTGTAGGAGGTTCTGAGAAATGTGTAGGTAACCTCAGAATAGGAAACAATGGAGGTACGCGTCCAACCAGTTTTAGGACTGAAAATCCAATGATAATGAAAGAATGTATATGCATTTCATTACAATCATGCTTTCCTTTCGCAGTTGTAAGCTTTTGTAACATAACTTGCACAGTTTTCACCATATAAATATTCGTTTAATTATTCAAATAAGGAAATCTTGCATTTTAAAATTTAATAGAAATTATTCAAGTTTCTAGTGTTTCTACACTAAATAATAAGGATGATTTACGCTATGACATTGTAATCTAATTTAGGCCCACACTCATTCAACTTATTCGTAGCCCAACGATTATTTAGTTAATGCTTATTTATCACTAAACGCCAACTTCAACAGAGTGACATTGGGTATGACAATTGTCGCAATCTTTGTAGAATACAACCAGGGACGTATTTAAGAAAAACTCTAATAGGGATATAGGTGATAACTTCCTGTTGAGTTGTTTTTTTTATATACGGTTTTTCCATGTTTCAGACATATCTGGTGTAGGTTAGCTACATTTTTGACAAATTTTCTTAAGAATGAACGTATTAGCAATAATGCTAGGAGGGGACAAGTATACGATAATAGAGATAATGTGCAGCATAAGGAAGTACAGAAAAAAGATATTAGATATTAATTTTAAATCGCTTTTTGTTCCTTACCCCGCACACACCTTAAATTTAGTTGTTAATACGCCGCACAAATTTGAAATGAAGCGATTAACTCTTTTGGAATAATTCAAGATGTATATAATTTTTCTTCAGCTTCAGCTAATAAAAACGATGTGTCGCAATTAATGTTGAAACCACTTTCAGGCACTCGATGGGAAAGCAAAACCGAAACCATCAAACTTGTTAAATATTATGTTCCTGATATTGGCGATTTGTTTTTAGAAATAGTTGATAGTGGAAGTATCAACACGTCAACAGTCGCGCAATCAATTGCATTAAAAATAAAATTCTTTAAGGTTTTATGTCCCACGGCAGTTTGGTATAATATTTTATCAAATGTTAATATAGCAAATAAAGTACTTTAAAAATCCGAAATAAACATTGAAAAATTATGGATAATTTCCAAAAATATATGTGGTAATGTAAATCAGATAACGAAATTCCTGAAAGTTTAGAAACCGATCAAATATTTCCAGAAGCATAAGCAGTTAGAAAACGTAAAACTAAACAGCAATTTCAGGACATGAAGATCAATTTGTTGTAAATCCACAAGTAAATTTAAAATCATTTTACTTTTTGTATTTTAGGCACAGCTATAAATTTTGTGTAGGAAAAATTTTCTCTCTTAGAAAACATTGTGACACCTTTAATTTTTTATGACTTCTGTAAATTAATTTCTACAGAAAAAGGTACTTTAGCAAAATTTTGAAAAGTTCTACAAATTACATAACACTTGCTCTATTGATCTTGCAGGCGATATTGAAACATTATGCTTTTAACTGCTGAAAAATATTCAACTGAAATATTAGAATTCATTTACAAACGTGATCTGAAAGATACTTTTCCAAATCTTACAATTTCTATCCGTATCCTAATGACAATGATTGCATTTGCTATCGAAGGGGAATGGCCTTTTTCAAAACTTAAAATAAAAAGAACCGTCTTCGTTCTACAATGGGTCCAAAAAGACCAAGCCTTGACCACTATTTCGATCGAATCTTACTTTTGTACCGAATTAAAATTAGAAAAAATAATTAATCAATTTGCAACAAAGAAAGTCAAGATAACCTATTTTTTCAATATATTATTTTCTCTTTGTAGTATAGTTGTAAGCAATTTGTATTTTTAATTTTAGTTCAATTTTTAATTAATGCTTTGTGTACAGGGTATATCTTAAGTTGATACTTTATTTTCAACTGAGTATAACACTCGTTAAAATAAACAATTTTTCAAATTACATTGTAGCCTTACTGCAAAATAAGCGAGTTAGAACCCTTTGAAATGCTGTAATTGTAAGTTCAACCCTGCGTGTAAATGTCTCAACTATAAAAACTGCTCAAAATTCTCACGTTTGCTATCAACACAAAACTGTATACGATGCATCCACGATTCAGTAACAGCACTTAATAGTAAAACACGTTTACCCCTAATTGTTGCTGCAGGCGCTTCTACCGGTGCAACCAGATCCTCTCGAGAGTTTAGCGGGGTTTTGTAAACTAAGCTCTTTATGAAACCCCACAAGAAAATCAGAATCATACGAATTGAAGTCTGGTGACTTCGGTTCAACCCGTCCTAACCAGATGTTATAAAAGTTATTATCTAAAAATGCTCGCACTGCCTTGCAAAATCAGCATACTTGTGGCTTTCCTTCTGTACCTCACTACAATGGAAGCACAAAATAACACTGGGAGATACCTGAATCTAGATTTAGGCTCTTTCGCTCACTCTCAGTTTTAAGGTTTTTGTATGATATTTGTAACTTCGGTACTAACCTGGTAAGTTTTACAGTATAGTAGAAAAATTAAAGTACATGAAACTTCTGCAGCAAAGTACTAGGTTCGACGTGTGTTTGCTTGGCAATAGCGAGTAACTGACTGCAAGTTAGGTGTATTTTCAGTTATTTCAATCAAGTTACCAATTAAAAAACAATAGCTTCCAGTAAACACTATTTTATTCAACACCACATTCATACCACCAATATACAGGATGGTATTCGCTGTATGTCATCAATTTGAAGGGGGCGAAGAGACCGATAAGACAAACAAAAATTGCTAATCAATCTGGGGTCTAAAATAAATAGTTAAGCTACAGACAGACACAAAAAAGTATTCAAACTGTTTTAGAATCACTGCAATGTTAGCTAGGTCACGAATCAAATACAGAATAACATAATCCTTTAGAGTCGACCAACAAAGTTCTGACATTCTGCAAACATAAATTAGTGAAATACAGTGTATTTTAGCTGTAAAGCAAAATAACCCAATGCACTTTAGCTAATACTAAAATTAGTTTAAAAATTTTTTAAACATTCGGATGTTCTGATAGTAATCGTAACAAAAAATAATATTCTATGTAGCTGATTTAGTTAACTGCACTGAATTTCTGACCCTGTAGCCGAAAATTTGTTGCAATTCAGCTTTTATGCGCATACGATAACCCACTTTAAGTTGATTGTACTTTCTCCACTGAAATAGTTCGTAACCGGAACGTGTTACATGTACATGTTTAGGTAATTAAAGATATTTTGTGTAGCTTTGTGAAGACTTATGGTAAAATCAATTCATGTGCGTGATGTAATTCAAGATAACACTATTATAGGGGAGTTATTTCTTACAAACATGTAACGATACAGCAGTTTTAAAACTTTTACGTAAGTTGACCTAGATCGGGGATTCAAAAATCGGCCCAAGGGTAAAAATGCCTGATAGATTTTTGTTTAGCCAATCGATTTCTATCATCTACTCAATTTAATAATATATAACCAATGCTGCCCTGTATTTATAATTGAGAATGCTTTTTTCAATTAGAAATAATATATACATAAATATTAATATCAAAAATATATATAAAGAATTGCTTGATTGAATGATTGACAGCAGACGACTTGGTGTTGTACTAATTAGTAATGTCGTAATAAATTTAAAGTTGCAAGTATATAAAAAATAGTAACCGGTTGTAGTAAAGAAGCTCATATACTAAACATAGGGTTACCTTACATCTAATTAAATTCATGAAATAAATGATAGCAGCGCTCGAGCGTTGACATAAAGAAATTGTTTACTAACAGAAACTTAGTGTACGTTACAAGATCAACTTTATATAACCAAGAATTACTATCAATGAAGTTGAACAATCTTAAACAATATCAATACTTAATTCGGATTCTTGAATAAGGGCTACTAATGTAGCACTAAAACTGTTTACTGACCATCAAAATGTATGCTAAGTTACAATTGTGAACTGTTATTGTAAATTAAATGTGAGAATGATTCGCTCGATCGTCCTTAAACCCGCTTAATCTAATCATAAATGCCTGTACTAAACACATGGACAACATCAACATCTGGCTGCAACACTTATCACGGTGGTGTCATTGAAGAGATGTTGACCATAAAGCTGACACTGGTATTTAGGAATACGAAATGTTATGTGAAGAATTTGGCGTTCCAAGAATCCTGCGTTGATTGAGCTTCTTGTCGTCATAAAACAATTGCGATCAAACATTTACTAAATCGAATTCATAATCGTAAATTAGGGTACAATTTGAAACTAAAAATATTGTAACACGCTCTTAGCAATTTTTAAATACAACCTAGTTTTAATCGCTTCTAGCCTGCATAGAAAAACAATCCAACACAAGTAGGAATTACTTGAGTCGCACCAGTTTCTTCCCAAGTGCAAAATTATAAAAACTGAGCCCTTGAACCCTCATTCAGATTAACAGTTTGTTCCAAAAGGAGATAGAGAAACCGAGCTGACTGTGGAGAAATGCATTAAAATTTGGACTCCCTGCCACTATTGATTCGATTTATTACGACTACCTTCTAATTTATAACCACCATAGGCACGCCAACCTACTAGGGTTGCCGAACCTGATTATTTACACCAGTAATTCATACTGTAACATGCCTTGGCGAATATTTAATGGCACATCTTCTAACATCCCTGGAAATGCTTTTGCAGGAAGTCTGGATACCTTTCGCCAGTTGAACGTTCTAACAGAATGCAGGGTCCCACAAGTGTCTCATTTACAATTTCTCTTCATAGAAACTTGCCGCCTGCTGTGGTCCTCCGTTAGGAGTTTAGGGATCCAACGGAAACACAGTTTCTTGAAGTTTAACTTTTCAGAAACAATCTTGTACAGTACTGACCTCGATACTTCAGGAAAGTTCTTTGAAAGAATGCTTATGGTGAAGCGTCTGTTCTCAAGAATTTTCGCTTCAACTAAAGCCACCATATCGTCTGTGCTCACAGATGGGCGACCGGAGCGGGGCTCATAATGGATGTTGGCGTGGCCATCTTTGAAGTCTCTGACTCACTTATGCACTTTGCCTTTACACATGGCAGTAGCTCCGTAAACTTCACAAATTTGCCGGCGAATGTCTGCAGCAGACAGGTTTCTTGCCGTCAAAAAACGTATCACTGACCGTATCTCGCACGAGGTGGGTTATTCGATAATCTTGAACATTTTAAAGACACAGAACAGACTGCAGAGGTTACCTGCGCATCTGCAACTGAGCACAGTTGTTCACAAGGAATGCCGGGACACGACGCAAGCACTCGTTGCTGCGCGCGCGCCACCTATTAGTGTATAGAACACAACGGCCCTTACTTAAAAAACACGCATAGTATTTAAAATATTTTTTCATTTTGCACACTTCCGTGTCGTCTAGGACGTTATAAGTGCCCGCCTCAATATTTTCCGTAAATCATTGTCTGTTGTCCTCAATCAGATTAATATACGACCAAAGTGTAAGTTACACTCTTAAAAGAAAGCGAACCGCGTATTACCGCGCTGCAGCAGCCGCACTTTGTCGACATTCACCGTAAAGTAATATCATATCCACCAATTGATTGTTTGGGTACATGTGTGCAATTCCATCAACAACAATACTAAAGCACAATCCATTCGATAAATATGCACGATCACCAATTCAACATCGGCTACAAGGCTGCATCTCTATACGTGACCAGTAGCACTCCTAGAAAATGTTTGGCTCTTACGTAAAATTTTATACGGACTCCTATAAAAAAATTTTGTACAAACAGTATGGTTAGAAGAATGCGCGTTGGTTTTTCTTAAATCTTATGTAACCCCCCCGTTTATTGTTTATTTATTTATTACTATTATAAATGCGTACCATAATTATCGGAAATTTACTAAATGGAAAGGCTTTACCAGATAAAATCGACAAAATTTTAATTTGAATTATTACTTCATGATAATAATTATGAATTCTAATGCCTAATCCATAAACAAGTCGAACAAGCGTAATCGTGACCCAAAGGCTCCTTCACACGAAGCCACTCTAGCAGCGCCACTGACATGCATCGGTGGTGCTACAGGAATTTTTAGAAGCGCTTCAGTGCGAACGTGCTGCTAACATTGTAGTTAACAATTTCATACGTCAGTCTTAAAATGGACCTGGAAGGTGACTTATTGTTGACTTTGCTATTAATTTAAAAGAAAAATCGTAGAATAAACTAAGAAGATTTTGGATGCTTCCATTGCTTTTAAAGAGATCGAAAATTTTCTACTGCACTAATAAAATTGTCGGTATTTACGTTTGCGTAATCGCACCCCATCATCTTAAAACATGACATAACAAAAACACTGCTTAGTGAAGACTGATTTATTAAGTAAAGTAGCGCGTTTGAAGCAAAACTGACGCGCAACTCACCCTCTACAGGCCAGTCACTTAAATAGTCGCGTACTTGCAATAATGTGTAAAACCTACTGCTTAAAACTATGTATTGTCACGAACAGCGCCACTTTTAGACACACCGCGTTTTGAGGCGGAGACAACCACCGTGAGTTTCCAGTAGCGTTTCCGATCCGTGGTCGTGTGTGAAACCATCCATATCCCGGCTTTAAATCCCCTTCACACAGAGCACCTTAGCAGCGCTACTGATGTCTAAAGTCGGGATTTATGTATGGTTTTACACACGACCACAACAACAGATCGGAAGCGCTACTGAAGCTCACGGTGGTTGTCTTCGCCGCAAAACGCGGCGTCTAAAAGTGGCGCTGCTCGTGACAATACATAGTTTTAAATTGCAGATTTCATACGCGACTGCAACTACGCGACTATTTAAGTGACTGGCGTGCGGCGCGTCAACGGCGGTGCAAAAGCGCCACTTTAGTTATTAATCAGTTTTCATTAAGCAGTGTTTTTGTTAAGTCATGTTTTAAAATGATGGAGTCCGATTGCGCAAACGTAAATACCGACGATTTTATTAGTGAAGTAGATAATTTTTTGGTCTCTCCAAAAGCAATGGATGCGCCCATAATCTTCTCAGTTTAATTCAACGATTTTTGCTTTTAATTAATAGCAAGGCCAACAATAAGTCACCTTCCAGGTCCATTTTAAAACTGGCGTATGAAATCGTTAAACCACAATGTTAGCAGCAGGTTTGCAGCGTCACTGAAGCGTCACCAAAGTACCAATGATGCGCTTCTAAAAATTTCTGCAGCACCACTGACGCTTGTTAGTGGCGCTGTTAAAGTGATTTCATGTGAAGGAGCCGTTACACATTAGTAACACCTCTGAAACGCCACTAAGTGGCGCTGCTAAGTGGCTCGGTGTGAAGGGATCCTAAAGATAACAACCATGTTAGAGAAGTTACTGCGGACACTTTATAACTATTAACAAGCAAACATATTTTAGTATTTTTGATAATTTCTGATAACTTCTAAGAGTAAATAACTTTTTGTTTTTGAGTTATGTGGAGAAGGTTAATTAAAAAATTTGTATGTTTTAATGCGTTCCATGTATTTAAAATATCAACTTAAAATACAAATACAATAATCATGTCTGTAATATTTTATAATTTTATTTAGTTAATTGTTATTAAAATACTGTCAAATTCATTTGATGTTAAATTACTCATATATAAGTACCTTCGAAAGTATAATACCTGAGGTCGTATTTATACAAATCGCTTCAAAAGATCAAAGGTTTCGTGGAGGGTGAAGAACAGTTATTCGCACACGAATGGTAAAAAGCTCCAATGCGGCCCCGAATAACGCATTGACAAATCTTTACGTGTTCTCACGTTAGCATTAGCCTATTATTAGAAAGTAGATGCATCATTCGAGAAAACTGTTGTAATTTACAACTTCTACAGCTATAAGTTTATTTTAATTCAATTCCCGTAAGTTTCATTCTGTCAGGGTCCAAAAATGATTTAAAAAGCGAATATATCGAGAAATAGATGTTTTTAGGCGAAAACTTATTCCTTGTTTTAAATTTAGAATACCTCGTACTTAGTGTCCTTAATAAAATTTCAAAAACTACACTGAGTACCTCGTAAATCTAACCTGGCATAAAACCCTTTAAAAAGAAACTTCAAGTGCATAAGTACACGTGTAGAAAAATATAGAGGCCCTATTATTGTATGAACAACAGACATAGTAATTAATACAAGAATTAGAGTATCAATTTGGCACGTGTTCAACACTGGCTATATAGTGAAAGTGATTATAAAGAAGAAAAGTTAGGAGATCCATAAAGCATTTAATTTGAGATATCAGTAGTTGTATTCCAAACTACGTAATTAAATTCTTTTATCCTTTTACTATTTTATGACTACTTTGTGTTTAGTTTCATTCTTGGCCAATGTGCTTTCATGTGGGACCAACAACTAAAACAGGAAATTGCGGAATTAGCATTATGTATACCTTGTTATTTTCATTCGTTTCCACGGTTTAAGTATAAATCTAATAGCTATTTCTGTTTCTGTACATCATACTATACTTAAAATTGTATGTTGTAAATGCAAAACAGTCGAGTTCAATGTAAGTTTCTTTAGAATTAAATAGTATAGTTTAGTCTAAAAACCTTCATTCATTTTCTCAGCTCTCAGATACCTTGAAAACTATAATAACCTTATGATTGTTTAACATAGTAAGAACATAAAATTTTAATAGATTAATAAAATTAGAAATTGTAGTCCCACTGTTGTTAAGTTGCCGGGTATAAAACTTGGAACTCTTTACTAGAACAAAATACAGCAAGGAATCGAACCTTGATACAAAATATTCCGAACAGTATATGAAAAAGCGATTTGTTTTCAAAAAGTGGAGAAATATTAATACTAGTCACGGATGTAGATTTCAGTCTTCTAAATATCGGCTAAATTTGCAAATATACCATCACGATGCCATTTTGTAAAAATAATTTCAACAAAAACTACTCTTCCTAACCAAACACTTTCTCGAAATCGTGTTTGAGCAAAAGTTTTCTCAATAAAATATTTCAAACTTTATAGCAGTGATTTTCAAACGGGGGTTCGCGAACCCCAGGAAACCGTTAAAACATTACAGTTTAATTTGGTCCAATATTTTACAAATTTACTATAAACCCATGTTTAGAAATAAGAAAAAATATAAAATAATTTTTATTTCTATAAATTTCACATACAAATAATAAAAACAATATAAATATTTTAATACCAGCCTGAATATAAATAACTTTTAAAAATTTGTGCGCTATTGCCTGGTAAGTCTGCAACCTTCCCACAGAACTACAGACCCATCAGCGGTCTACCAATTCGCGGCAAAATAGCACAGGGTGTCTTACTTCGACGGCTTCACAGCGACGTCGAACAGCGAGATGGGCGTCCCCAACGAACAGTTTGCCTTCAGAACAAGTCACTTCACCGTCTAACCAGATTCAGCATCTCGTTGAGTTTGCCATCGATGAATTCAAGAGGAGGCAGTCTATTGGAGTCATTTTCCTAGATGTCTCTAAGATATTCGATAGAGCGTGGCACCAGGGACTGTCCTTCACGCTGCCAGATTTGCATACCCGCTTAGGCTTGGTAAAGCTCATTGCGTCGTTCTTCGACCAGTGAAGAATGAAGATGGCAGCTCCCGTTCATGAACCCGACAGATAGTAGCCGGCATGCCAAACGATCCCTAATTTCGCTGATGCTCTACTCGCTCTTTACTCGCGGCATGCCAAAGACACCGTCTCTGTATGCCGATGACATTTCGGTAGACACCAAGTTGCCAGCCCTTGATTAGTTATAAAAAGGCTGCAGGAAGCCTCCACCGATCTGAAAAAATAATTCCGTATGTGGTTGATCAGCCTCAAACCGGAGAATAGCAACACCATCTTCCTAGCAAAGAGTCACCAACGACCAGACAAAGGCATGGTGATCTTCAATGTGTTCATCCCGTGGTAGACCGAGGCCAAATACCTGGGTGTGACCTTCGATCGAAGACTCACCTGGAGAGCACACGTCAACATCTGTACCGCACGAGTCAATGCAGCAACGTCAAGTCTGAACCCGCTGCTGAAGAAGTCCGCTTAACGTCGCAAACAAGATCCGCAACAAAACCGTTATTAGACCGACTCTGACCTACTCATCGGCAGTGCGGGGTTACGCAACCATGAGGCTGCAAATTGTCCAATCAAAGAATCTACGCATGGCACTCGACGCTTCCTGGTACATGAAAAATGGCCAGATCTACTCCGACGTCAACATCCCAACGATCGTAAAATTCGTCAAAGCAGCTGCAAGGAGAACCTTCGATGAAATGGCACTTCACGACAACCCTCTCATAAGGACAACAGTGGAATACGAAGAGACCACACCGATGAAGAACCGTAGACCGAAGGCAATAGTTTTAGATTAGCTTAGTTAATCTGTAAATAATATATCTTGAACTAGATATTATTTGGACAGCATAAATAACCCGTTTTCTTACATTGTTGAAATATCTCAAGTCCACATCTTTTCCCGTTAGATTTTAAATGTAGTATTTTAAATTCAAAAACTTCATAAGTATTCCATTAGCTTAAGAGATTGTTAATTGATAATCAATAAAAATTATGTCAAAGTCAAGTTAAGTTTCTGTGTTGTTGGCCAATAGTTTATAATGGCCAACTCTTTAGCCATTAGGTATTTGTGACAGTTCTAAAATACGTGTACAATAGTTTCAGTGTTTCAGTGAGCTAAAGAGAAGAATTATAGGTTTAACTCCAAATTAGTGAGGTCTTTAGTGAGGCACCAGACTAAAACAGATCTTCGTGAGAGGATGGCAGCTCTTTCGGTACTTAGAGTGGCAGATACTATTGGGGTCAGTATGGCATCTTAAGACACATTAGTGTAATGTTGAAGGCAACGGGATACCACCAAATTACCTCCCAAGTAAACAGCGTACGAACAATGTTTTCAAAAATAATGGTATTCTCTGGGGTAACAGATTTGGTAGTTAATAGTCCCCCATTCGGGTCTCCGAAAAGGGACTACTTCGGAAGATGTGATCCGCAAGCTCAAGAAGAAGAAAAGAAAAACCGGGAACATCTTGCGAGTTGCGGCCTGGAATGCTACAAGCAAGAAGCAAGTAGGCAAACTAGAGAATTTAAAAATTGAAATGGATGATTAAGCATCAGATACACTAGGGATTAGCGAAGTTTGGAAGCGATGAATTTTTGGACCGAAGACTTTAGGTAATTCATGCAGGATCAGAGGAAGGAAATTCGGGTATGGAGATGGTTATGCCAAAAAAGGTAGGACACTGTGTAGAAAATCTCTTATAAAAGAAAGAAAGAGTACTCATGGTTAGACTAGAATTTACACTGGTAAATACGGTAATAATTTAAACATACATAACCACCTCTAGCTATAGTGAGGAAGAGGTAGAAGCGATCTACAAAGTTATTGAAGACATACTAAGATCCGTAAGAAGACATGAAAATTTAATAGTCAGGGAAGATTTTAATGCAGTGGTAGGTGATGTTAGGGAAGAAGCGGTAGTGAGTTTATTTCGTTTAGCTCCGAGGAACGCCAGGGAAAATAGGCTGGTAGAATTGTGCGACAAAAACAACTTAACCGTCAGAAACACGTTATTTGAACATCATGCTAGAAAACGATACACGTGGAATATGCCAGTAGACGGGGAGGTATTAAACAGATTACATTATTGTTAGACAGCGGTTTCAGAATAAAGTAAAAAACAGTAGAAGCTACACAGAAACATATGTAGACACTGACCAGAACATGGTAATTATGAAAGTAGCGTTTAAATAAAAAAAAATGAAAAAAGGAACAGAAAAAGAACATTGAATTTGAGAAACTAAAAGATAAAGATACTTAACCACAAAAGATTTGAGAAAGTGAAACAAATCTCTGAAAGAGATCGGGAATAACATTAAATCCGGCATAGACATGGCATGGCGGCTTGAGATTTTCTGGCGTATAAAAAAAAAGAAGAAAAAAACCATGGATATCGAAGAATATTTTGAATTTAATAAAAGAAAGAAAAAAATACAAAAAAGGACCAGACGAAGCAGGAAAACAGAAGCAAAGTCATAAAATGGGAAATTATTTGCAAATGCAGGAAGGGTAAAGAACAACGGATTGACGAAAATTGCAGAGGTACAAACTAAGATGAAAATAGGAAAGACAGGCGAAACATACAAACTAACTAGAATGAATTTAAAAACCATATAGTCAAAGTATAAAGGGCACGGGAGAAAACTTTACTAAAGAAAATGTAGGTGGCAAGAATATATAGGGAGTTTATATACAGGACAGGAACTAGGAGCACTAGAACAGGAATCAGGCATTGAAAAGGACTTGCAATATTTTATACTTTGAGATGAATAGATAAGGTTTAAGCAGGATCCACCTCTAAAAGCCGCTGTACAAGCAGTAACGGAACGTGTCTTCCTACTTGTAAGTTATATGTATGAGATAGGCGGGATACCAAACTTAGCATCATAGTCATTATATAAAAAAATGAGAGGTACGGGTAGATGTGAAAATTTTCGAAGAATAAGTTTGACTGCACAGGTGTCAAAAATATTAACTAGAATTGTACAAAGATGGATGTAAAAACGTGCTGAAAAAATATTAGGAAACGATTAATTTGGGTTTAGGCGAAGGAGGGAAATACGGGATACCAATTTAGCTCTAAGGGTGATAATGGAGAAAACAACAGAAAAAAAGAAAGCGTGTATATAGGTGTATGGATATCTAGAAAAAGCATTCGACAATGTAAAATAAGAAAAGAGAGAGATACTAAAAGAGATTGGAATGAGTTATAGGGATAGACGGATAGCACATAGCTGATACAATGAGGAAACAGGTGTAATAGAATTAGAGCATGAACGTAGAGAAATAAATATTACGAAAGGGATGTGCGCTATCGCCGTTAATTTTTAGTTCATATATCGAAGAAGCAATGAATACTGCCAAATACAGAACGACGTTTGGAGTTATTATGCAGGGACCAACGATTGATATGCTTAGATTTGCTGAAAATATAATGGTATTAGCATCTAGCAAGCAAGAGTTAGGAACAGCTCTTAAT
Source organism: Platerodrilus igneus (assembly GCA_036346225.1). Classification (NCBI taxonomy): domain Eukaryota; kingdom Metazoa; phylum Arthropoda; class Insecta; order Coleoptera; family Lycidae; genus Platerodrilus; species Platerodrilus igneus. The sequence continues at coordinate 5,780,531 of JARFIW010001600.1, read as the reverse complement.
GAAATGGAAACAATACTAACACTACTAAAGTACTAGTATGTAAAAGAGGAGAAAATACATCAAAAACCAAAATACAAATAGGAAACGAGATTTACAAGAGGTTAAGGATTCCTGCTACCTACGAAACTAAATAACGCAAGCTGGAAAAAGTGCATAAGCTATAAAACAAAGATAAGCACAAGGTTGTGCTGGTAGCAAGAAAAAGCAATTACATGTGTTCGAAGACAGTAAACAAAGGAACGAAGAAAATGTTGCTGAAACGTGTGTGGAGCACAGAACTGTACGACTGTGAAACGTGGACAGTAGGAGGGCCTTCGAAACGTCGTGCTTCAAGAGGTATGGTTAATATATTATGGACAGATAAAGGTAAGAACAATCAGGTTCTAGAAATAGTAAAGGAAGACAGAAATATATAGAAAACAGTAGAACAATATTGAAGAGATAGGATGGTAGGACATGTTCTAAGGCATGAGAGAATAGTGCGGTACATATTTCAAGCAGAAAAAAAGAGAGAAAGAGATAGACCTAAATTAGACTATTGCACACGGGAAGTGAATGATGTAGACTGCGAAAATTATAGGGAAATTTGTAGGTTAGCCCCGAATAGAAAAAAATGGAGGTATGTGTTGAACTAGTTCCAGAACTAAAGACCTAATGCTGATGAAGTAAGCATATAATACCACGGACTTCATTAAAATTAGTTTTGTTATCTGCAGCTACTGCTGTAAGAAATTACATCCGCTAAAACTTGTTAGAGACACGCACATCTAAATTGGATAATGTACATTTTTCGTTACCCATATTGAAGAAAAAATAACTTTGTCAATAAAATACTGGATACAATAAGTAAAGAAGGATGGTGTATAGGGCCCTACTCCAAGAACAATGTTGCTAATGTTTACTATATGATATTAGGTAGTAGATTACGTCTTGTATGGAGAAACTAGAAAAAGATAATCTTTCGGGTCTGGTCCCAGTGTAATGTTGCTAATGTCTGCTATAAGGTTAGACAACTAATTATAAAGTCTGAATAATTTTTTTATATACTTCATAGAAAGGTATTTAAAAAGAATTATTTTTTTAATAAAGGTTACAATCTAAAACGTATACCTTGGTGAACACAAAAGAAAGGTATGTAGAATTCCTGAAAATTTTACATACAGAACCAAATAGTAAGGATTTGTAATTTAAATGTGTTGTAGAATAATTTGTATGAATAAAATACTGATTATAAATAAAGATTTATATCGTCAATAACCACCACCTGCATTAATCATACGCAAAAGGATAATCACGATTAAAACGTGAGAACATGTACACGCAGTAAAAACGTCACGTACAAAGGTTCCGCTCACGAATGTTCAATAAATAACGAATGTGACAACAAAAATTATTCTCCCTTTATATATATGGTAATGGGGCACTCTCATTTAAAATTTGTTCGTAGATGCACAAGCCAAAATTCAGTAGTTCATAAAACACGCAAACACAATAGTCTACTGGTTAAAAATAGTTCATAAAAAATAGAACCCACAAAACCAATTGCACATAGTTTCATGAAACCAATTCCAAGATCAATTGGCCCGGAAACCTATCTGGCGACAGTCCAGATTTAATGCATTTTATAGACCAACAATTTTATTTTCAGGACGAAGAACACCGATTTTGTACTTACAAACAAGACGATTAATAAAAATCAATTCAAAGGTATAAATTCGATTGGTAATGATAACTTTGCGTTATTGAGACGTCAACAAGAAAGCCAAAATTATCAAAATTTGATTAGCACTGGAATAAAAACAAAATATATTGCTACTAACCTCTTTCATCTATCAACATCACATAAAATAAGAACAAAAATCACAACCTTCCGTTTTCTCTGACACAAATCACTATAAGTATTCCCACATTTGCAAATTGTGCGAAAACAGTTAGACGTCACAGTAATTAAATAAGTATGTACTATTACTTCCGGTGTATGTAAATTTATGCAAATAAACAATTATTCAAAAGTTAAAGGAGATTAAAAATTTGCAACGGTATTATTAAGAAAGATACAAGAACACAACTAAACAAGCTAACGTCATACAGAAACTAAATAAAGCTGAGTTTAACGGCTACAACTACGCGAATCGTAATGCGTAACGCATTAAGTTGCTGTAACTATAAAAGCTTTCAGGACTGGACTGAGTGTTTTTTTTACTTAAGTAATAAGTAACGCTTGTATTATAGTCATTAACCCCTACTAGCGGTCATTTCCATTGAGAAAATAAACCGCCGGTACGACTACTACTTTTATTCATGTTAACAATAACTGAGATTACGTTGGTATGTGTAAATTAAACTGATATATTATGAAAGATTACATAGGTTGTTGCAATGCAATACTTGCATTGTAGTTAATATTTTTTATTACACGACGTGTTGTAATCTAATTAGGAAAAGTATTCAACTTAGAATAAAGGAGAACGCACGTACTTTATCATTCTTCATCATCCTATTAAATTTGCGAACACTCCTACGGAGGTTTGGGCTTTTTGAGTTATATGAGTTTTACGGGTTAGCCCGAATCTGCGGCATAACAAGAAGGCTTTGAGACTTTTTGCTTTTATCATGATTTTGTACATTTTGAAGACAATAATTTTTAGAATGAATACACACCACGAATTCAATTGGGAAATATTTTGAGGATTTGCAGAAAGCTTATTTCTTTCATTCCGTATCTCACGTTCCGAACATCACGTTGTGTTTTCGGGATATTGAGTCTTTTTACATTTTGTAATCGGATACTTCGTTCCGAATAATTGTAAGTCTTGCAAAAAAGCAATAACTTAAGTTGTGTGTCTTCTTGGGAATCGTTATCTAAGACCAGCATTATTTGTATAAATATGACTGTACACGTTCACTTTCAGATTTGTCTTTATCTGTTATTGATTACTCATCCCGGCTGAAAGCAAGTTCCTTGGATATCAATAATTACTGTATAATTTCAATATTGCCCACTATAGAGAAACTTTTGGAAAAACACATTCCGGTTTTAGTAGGTACAAAATTTCTTTAGAAACAATATCTATTATTAACATGGAACAGTTTGGTTTCATTCAGAGCAGAGACACTAATAAATGTTATAATTTTTTTCCAAAGACTATGGAGTAATGCACTTCCTATGCATTTAAGAATGGGTCAAGAATAGTACTCATTATCCTGTAGGTTTATATGAAATCATACTTCAACATCTTTAGCCAATCAGGAACCCTCTGATCAATCAGTCAGAACAAACCTCCATTTTTTCATAATCCACAAGGTACAATTTTCGTATAATGCCACGAAGTAGGCTATTACATTTTCACAAATAAATGTTTGCTTGTCAGTGTTTATGATATTGGTTTAAACGTTTAGGAAATATCTGATGAAAGATTTGTGCAGTCGTGGGAAAAGTATAATATTCCACTCGTGAGCTATGGCCATTACTCGCTCAGATTCCGCCGCTCGCGCTAGCGGGAATTATATATTTTATTCGTAAAAAATTAATAAAAACAATTTATTTTCGATTTTTGACTAGTATTTCAATTTGTATACAACTATAATTACTACAAAGTCAAGTATTATAAAGTTATAACATCTGGTAACCACTGATGATTCATTTTTGTTCGTCCTGGGTTTTATATTATTTCCTAAAAGAGAATGGGCCTTCCTCTTATTTAGTTTATGATTAACAATAATGGAAACATAACATAAGTAATATGGAAAATACAATTATGTTTAATAGTGTTATTATAGTTTACTTTAATCCGGATTTGGATAATATCACTCCTCCCTCTTTAAGCTAGAAGATAAGGATATTTCTAGTTTCAGGTTCAAAATGTTATCTTTCTTAATTCTAGGTTTTATAATCTTAATGTAAAGTACAATAAAAATGATACTTTAAAGTAACAGTAAAATACACGCAACTAAATTTTGTATAAGACCTTCAACTTTTGTCGATTTCAACTTCCTTGCAATTATTTTCAGGTGTTTGATTTTTTCGCTATCAATTTCTTGTAATTGAAGTGGATGGTGTTCTCTTCTTGTATCTTCGAATGAAGTATTGAATTTAGGTAATTTATATATGAGTTCTTTGCGAATAGTTTCCTGTAGAAAGTACAATTTTACATTCATCTTCATTGAACATGTTTTTAGGGCAACTACGCTTGGTTTTTGATTGCGAACAGTCCTACGTTGTTATACTGGGATTACACAATTATCAGTTTTGCGTTGTTGTAGATTCATAAAATTGTACTGTTGTACCTGGGCAAGCATTGTTGCCTGTTTTTACTAGTTCTGCCATACAAGGTTAATTTTTATACAAATTGTGGACATTTTCCCTTAGTTGTCCAATATTTGTTGTTATTGATTAATATGCATGGTTGTTCAGGATTGATTTATTTCGTTTGTCTAGATTTATTTGTTGTTTCGTGTAACTGGTTCGGAATTGACTGGTTTATAACCCTTAAATTTTCTACATGATCTTGCAAGTATTGATTTAACCTAGTTTTTCATCGATTTTGAATAGGTTCTTATAATTTAGTTTTCCTCATGTTATTTGACAGGGCGTATAATCGGTGGAACTATGAATTGAATTACTATATGATAATAAAGCATAATTCGTTAATATCTCTGTACTTTCTTGTGGTTTGGTGTTTTTTATCGAAAGAATAGTTTCAGCTAGGGTAGAATAGAATCTTTCTACTGGACTATTGCTGTTTGCGTTGTAGAGTGTAGTATAATGTATTTCTATTTTGTGCATTTGGCATAATCCTTGTACTACTTCGTTTTTCCACTCGCGCCGTTATACGTATTTATTTTTCTAAGTAGACAAAAATGGTTAAAGAATTGTATAAGTTTATTTGCAGTTTCAATTGAAGGTAATGCTTATATCGGGTATGCTTGTCCAAATTTTGAAAAGCTATCTATTATGGTTTCAAAGAATTTTCCATGAGTTCTGTACGTGACTGCATAAATGTGATCAAATGATTCGTATCCAATAGGGATGGTTTAAATATTAATTTGTTAGTGCGTTTTTTATATTTGGTTTCTTGGCAAATCTCGCAGGAATTTAATAGTTTTAGTACGTCGTCATCTATTTTTATTCAATAATAAGTCGTTTTTATTGATTTAAGGTTTTCTTGTATTCCGCGATATGAGGTTTTTCTTTCTAGGTATCTTTTTATTAATTCCTTTTGATTGTCATCTTCTGTAATGTCTTTGAGTATAATATTACTTATAAAGAGGTTAAACGATTCATTTTTAAAATACTCTTTCGTCTTTTGTATTAAAATTAAAGCAGTGTTTGTTTTAGAACCATGTTTTCTTTGATGAAGTTAATAATTACTTCCTTATCATTGTTATCGAGTATATGAGCTTTTATTCCATTTTGTCAAATATTTTTGTTCTTTCTATAGAACAGTTAATACCATTCACTGGGGTAACTCTTATTTGGTTTTGAATGTATTTAAAGCTTTCTCCGTATAAAATATATCAATAATGCGATTCCCATGGTGATTATGGATTGTATTATCATCCGAGTCTCAAAGAATAAAATTTGAAAATTCGTGCTCTCGGTTACTTTCGGAGTGAAGTGAGGTTTTGTTTTTGCTCATTCCAGTGATTAGCTTCAAATTCTTCAAGTAGGTTTTCTTTGTCTTGATCCGTAATATCATTAGAATCTGGGTGGTTTACGCATTGTAAGCAGGTGCTAGCAGATGTTGGTATTCAAGTAAAATAGAAGATTCAATTATTTCCGAATGTTGTTTGTAAAATTTAGTCCATTTTTCTAAAAAAAATATTTTAGATAAACTTTTAATTGTTTTAGGGTTGAGAAAATTAAAACAATTGTAAACTGTTTTCATCCCTATATGTTTGCGTTCCATTTGAAATGCAACCTGATCTATCACATAAACAAAAACATTTATTTTGAAGAATTTCTCCTCGGAGTTATTAAACATGCGATTTCTTGATATTTCATCACAATACTTTTACGACATTTCTGACGTTTATCTTTATAATTCTGATTTATTTTCCATTTTACTGCTAACTTTTGTGATACAGCTTTGATTGCCTCAAAGGAATTATTTAACTATTCGATATAATTTTTTGCTCGTTCCAGAATTTTTACAGATTCACTTAAATTGATTTCTTCTCATTATAACACCTTAGATGCCAAATTAATTTCACTTAAAACTATATACATTAGAATTGTAATTAAAATTAATTCAGAATTTTCCCACTTTTTTTTAATAGTTCATTCCTTCCCATTACTAGACTAAATTAGTTTTTGTCAGTGTTTTTAAAAATCAAAAACGAGATTTAATTGTACAAATTGAAAAAAATCTTCCAGCCCATCGAAGTGGGTTTAATTTTTTTTAATGTTACTTCTGCTTCACAAGTAAATGATGCCAGAATGTCCCACCGTTTAATGATTAACCCAAAGAAAGTAAATATGCTTTGCATATTGATAAAAAAATTGGAAATTTCAGAGCAACCGCTTACTCATTAACTATTAAATTGAGGGTGCGAAGTGCAATGAACACATTCAGCATAAGTATGATATTTTCAATTTTAGTTTTAACTCCATTATAAGTACCAGTCATGACGCTGTCTACATCGTACCCTGAACTATAACATTTTTTTATTGGGAGATTCAACGAATCTAATATAGTCAATATTTTATCAGTCATGCCTCGATCTGAATGATCTCTAAAGCGATAAACGCTTAAAAAGTTTCTTTTATAACATAATTGATTGAATTTCTCTGTTTGTGTAATCTTTGTAATTCTTATGACAATCTTCTTTAAATATATCTTGTGTCGTGTCTACCAAAATTGAAAAAATGGAGAAGAATTAATATTTTATGTAAGGTCAGGTAATAGTTTTTCGGCAAGGCACTCTATAATTTCGCTTTTAATTTTCGGACTTAAATATCGAACTGACCTTAAGGGCATTTCCCGAAATTTGTTGCATAACATAGTCATTGGTTGTCAAAAACTTAATCTGCGATAGAAAACTTCCACAATATTTATGGTAAAAGCCCTCCTGGTGATCACGAAATGATAAGGAGTTTTTCCATCGATAAAGTGATTCTGCACAACTTCACTAAAACCATCTTCCAAAAGGAGACTTCGAACCTAATCTTGTCTTCTAAGACTCCAGCAATTGCTTGGTTTTTCTATAGTTCTAAAACTGTACACTTCTACATTATGTTCAGTCTTACTTACGTTCAACAATTCTGGGTGATAGTTACTTCCACGACCTGATTACACTAGTCCAATTATTTTTCAAAATTGAACATAACCAACGCGGTTCATAATATGCAACGTCATGAATTTTAGAATACCTTATCCAGAGGAGGAACGGGACCATATCTTGTCATTGCATTGCATAATGTTCACTAAAGCTTCTATTTTCTTGGGATGAATCTTTAGGGAACGGGTCTTTTGATCTGTTTCAAGATAAACTTATAGTTAATCTTTTATCAATATCAGGTATCTCTTTCTTCAAAAATGCTTCTAGATCGGGTGTATTTATGTTAGGTATATGACTTGCTCTAGATATTGTTTGTGAGGTCTCTTGGAAATTTTCAGGGACAGTTACCTTCTCTATTTGAATTTCTTGCATCCGAACTTCTGATAGCTTTTGTACCCTTGATGGTGCCTGCGTCGCTTGCAAATTGGTTGTAGCTTGGGAATCTGACTACATTATTAAAAAAAGTAGTTAATTTTTGTAAGTTTTATTGTGGTTAATTGGCACTCTTTTTTAATTTTCTCTTCTCGGCACCACTTTTGTATGTTCAATTGTCCATGTTTCAAGGGAATTTTCAGAGACAGTCGCCTTCTTTATTTGAATTTTTGCATCCAAACGTCTGATAGATTTTGCACCCTTGTTGGTGCCTGCGTCGCTTGCGAACTGGTTGTTTCTTGAGAATCTGACTACATTATTAAAAAAAAGTACTTATCTTTGTAAATTTTATTGTGGTTTCCTGGCACTCTTTTTTAATTTTCCCTTTTGAGCACCACTTTTGTATGTTCAATTGTCCATATTTCAAGATCCAGGAAAAACAAATTTTACAAATACATTGGATACAGTGTCAGAACAGCATATACACTGCACATATACCATAACTCGTATCTTATCGTATAAATTTCTATTATAGGAAAGATACAAGGTATATGAATAGATATAAATTTACAACAACCAAAAACAAAGCAATGCAATACAAATTATTCACCAAAATACATCAACAATTATTTATGACAAAGACAAATACACCACTGAAGTATGAAACCTTAAACTTACATGTTCTATCTGCTAAGAAAAGTCTACGTAATTTATCATTCTTCGCAAAGTAGGTACACAAAACCAGAACGACAAAACACAAGCAAAAGCAAACTATAGGTAGAACGCGAATACAGAGCAATACGAACAGTTCTTTGTCTGTAAGCTATCAGATTGCAACTGCTGCCAGAGCCAGATTGTATCTGCAGTACCTAACTACATCCCCAGTGCAGTTACACTCAATGACACCGCTGAGTGTGCCTGTCTGTTTATCATCACCACCGCCCTTCTCTTGCCCTCATGACAATACAAAAAAATTATGCTAATCGAATCGATGTAAGCCGCAAGATACTTCATTATAAGTTTTAAAAATTCAAAATTTTTAACGTTAATTTATTTAGTAAGTTGGCAGCTGCATTTAGAAACATGATCATGAATTATCTACTTTATTCTACGCTTATATTAGTGATATTTCCTCAATATTTTTAATTTTTATTTTTGTAATAGTAAAACTATCTTCTTGTAGAAAGCTGAGAACTCCGCATTGCGCGTCGGGACTACTTAAGCGCCGGTCCCCTAAGCTTTGTTCGAATTGCTTTATGATGGTTACGCCAATGTATTTCATACTGTCTATACATTGTATCAGAAATTAGTTTGGTTTTAATTCATAGTGAGAAAATTTAGGAATATAAAAATATTTAAATAATTTAATACTTAATATCCTAATATATGTTTAAGGTTCTCTGATTCACTTAGATTGTATGTAGTAGAAAAATTACTACACTACATTTGATTTTCCAATGCTCCACCCCAAAGTACAACATTGCACAGGAAGCGAGTTTTTCTTACCCTGGAAATTTTTTATTTTGCCGAGCCTTTGCTGTTCCAAGCAATGTAGGGATCTTTAACGTGTGTGATAACACTCGCACACGGGACCTACATTTTACCTCTTGTTCCAACAAGGACATATTTTTATAAAAAATACTCGCCTAACATTTTTCAAGCGGACCATGTCAGGATTCGAACCCTGGACGGACATTGGGCATAGTAGTCACACGCATAGCAACTACGCCACGAAGCCGCCTGATAAAATTGCTACAGCAAAATAAAATATAAAATAAATTTGGTACATTAGACTTTAGTTTTAGAATAGAAAACATTGGCTTTCATATTATTGTAAAATGAGTATGGTTATACATTTTAAATTATTTATTTTTACTTTTTCATGTATCACTATTGGACTAGGTTATGTTTCAATAACTTATACTAATTATACTTTCTTTCCAAATTGACATTGTATGAAAAAAAATACAAAAAAAAATTAGTACAGATAATACTAGCATACACGAAATCAAATATGTGTACCAATAATTGAAACCGTAATATTAAGCAGCAATAATAGATCTATGCGAAACATCTATTCAAGCCACTTAAGTTTGCTTAAGGTGATTATGTATAATATTAAAATAAAAGAATATTGAATCAAATCGAAAATGTTTACAAATCGTAATCGTGTTAATTGTATCGTCAATCATCATGGTATTAATTGTGAAGAACAATAGATAAAATTCCAATACTAGTTAACTCATCATTTATTGTGTCGTTATCAAAATTCGTACCTCGCTATGTTATATCTGCAAAAACCTAAGTACTCGAAACGTTTCTTTTATCTTTATGTCATTGGCTACCTGCTCTCGATGACAAGCAATGCAATACCAAAGAATAGATGAAATCAAAAGATATTGTTTTCCATTATAATAGTGCTCGGTTAACGTGTTACTTATAAAATGGTTAATTTTGTCAATTCAATTCGATACTGAGAAAAGTTAATGTACGAAAATCACCAATGAACGGTGGCGGTTTCAGCTAAGCATCAATAGAGCAATTGCAACACCTAAGTTAAAATATAAAATCTTGTTCCTATTGACGTATTTTACATTTCACCAATGAAGAAAAAGGTACTAAATTTAACTCATTTTGAGATACTTACATAAAAGCTAGAAGTATCATACGTAATATAACACTTACGGGTGGGTGTCTACTGTTATATTTCAGTGCAGCGCCACCTACCGAGATTCGTTTGAAAGATGTCATCTATAATACAATAAAGGTTGGCAGTTATGTTCGGTGTTGCCACCAATTCCCTTTCCAGGGGAATATTCGTATATCTTTCATTAAAAGTTTGAGAATTTAAGCTAACATCGGCAATGTAGCATTTCATCCAGTTGTGTCTTCATTCTAAAGTTAAAACAACTATATACACAATATTGTTGTACATTCGTATCTCGCGTGTTGATTCTTTTAGGTGTTATTAACAGCATTGAGAGCATTTACGAGGATCGTGTTCGTTGAGTTCTTTGAGGGTTATCAATTGTATTTGTGCTAAGCATATAGTAACAAATATTTTTGTATTGGTAATTTTTGTGCTGCGTAATTTATATACTAGTATTGCTGTGCAATACCAAAAATGAATGAAATTTACTAATTATGCCATTTTCAATAATAAAACGTTTTAAAGAAATTTAACATCAGAAGAAAAACTGAGCGTATTAGCAATGCTATTGTGTGACAAAATGTTTATTAATTCCATTGATAGTTTTAACAACAGAGTGCGACAAAGGAAAACCATCGAATGCCCGGTCTTTTTATCGTGGTAAACTACTACTTACTTTTAGGTGTTGGTTGAATGTTTTCATTAATTTAATTTGTACACTTCGACTAATTTTATCCGTTCTGAACGAACCTTCACCTAAAGAAGTTCTAGAATATAGGTACGGATAGAATAGCTTCCGTTTTTCGGTGAGCTAAAGAGCCGAACTATATGTTTAACCATATTAGTGGGGTCTTTATTGAGAAACCAGACTAAGGCAGGTCTCCGAAGGGCAGTAGCTTCTTCGACCTGGAGGTACAAGATTTCGGATTTAAAATAGTCCCTCATTCGAATCTCCGGGAGGGGACTACTCAATAAGAATAACCGGGAACACACTACCAGTCGGGGCGTGTAATGTTAGAAACATGAAGCAAGTAGGTAAGTAAGAGAATTTGAAAATTGAAATGGATAGATTGGCATTAGATATAGAAAGGATTAGCGAAGTTAAGTGGGTAGAAACGAGGGATTTTTGAAGCGGAGACTTTAAAGTAATTTATACAGGATCGGAGAAAAGAAATGCGAGTATTGGGCTAGTTATGCGGAAAAAAGGAGGTTATTTTGTAAAAAACTACTTACAAAAGAACGAAAGAGTACTCATGGATAGATTAGAATCTAAACCGTTAAATACGGTAATAATACAAGTTTACATATCCACTTCTAGCTCCAGTGAGGAAGAGGTAGAAACGATCTACAAAGATTGTAGCAATTTTATTTTCCACCTAATATATATCCGTATAATTAATCCTTTTATTTAATATTAAATAATATAATGCATTATAATGCTATCCAATCCATTTAATTTAATATCATCTATTGTCCAATAAAGTACTAGCATTTAGTTTAAATTAAAAATTAATTTCTACGGTGACAAGATAAGAGCTCTTGTTTACTATCCTTCCTAAAGCCCCCTCTACTCAGAAATTGCAAAGCAACGTTGTTACCGGGCAGCAACACGCTTGACCCGACACTTCTAACACAGCTGTGGGGAAAAGCAGGTCGAAATTGTTCTTAGGAACGATGTTTTTGAATGGTTTTTTGTGTTGGAAGCATGTAAGAATGAAGTCTAACAAGAGTATGCCATCTCCAAAAATTATTTTAGATGGTCCATTTTTATTGAAACAACTCGTGGAGAACGAGGAAGTGTTTTGTTAAAGGACCGTTAGGAACAGTAAGTAAATTTGTTTCTATAACGATATTAATTAAAAATTTTCAGTGTAACTTTAAAGAATAATGGAATTAAAATTTAATAAAACTTATACATAATGTAATTTAAAATATAATGCAACGTAAATTATAGTAAGCAAATTTTTCTGAATGGTATTCAATCGAAATTATAGAAAACAATTCTATTTTTATATAACATGGAATCCCATATATAATTTATTCTGTTTAATTACAAATGTAATTCGCTCTTTCTTGTGGTTTGAATTACTCCAGGAGCATCTGTAAATTAAAACGCAGATAATGGAGGCCAAGTGATGTGATTTTCAGAGTGCAGCACAACTATTTGTTTAAAATGGAAGATTCCGTAGTTAATGCTGACGTAAGCTCCCAAGCAGGTATTTTGGTGCAAATTGGAGTTCTGGTATGTACAAAAAATTGTGTTCGTATGTTATTTGAACTATCGACGTAGTAACGAGATAAATTTTACTTTAATCAACTTGTGTTAACTTTAAACAGGTCAAGGACAGACCTCAATTATATTTTTCGATGTTATGAGATAGGAATCTGTAATTCGCTCTTACTAAATTCTTTTATTAACTCAATGAAACATCAAAAGATGTCACTACTAATTAGATAAAAGTAAATTCTAACAATTATGAGCACTTAAAATTAAATTTCTATATTTGATATTTTATGAATACTTATCTGTAATTATCTACTGTGAAATTAAGGTAGATCTACCATAATTAACTTTTGCTATAAATAAGCAATTTTATGCTTTGTCAATTTGTTATTATAAAACCGCATTTAATAGTAATTGGTACGGACCTTATCCAGTGCCATTGTAATTAATTCTTCACAATCTAAATTAACATATAAAGAAAGAAATATATTTTGTAGAAAAGTACATTATTGAATACCAAAAGAATAGATTCTTATTTTCGGACTAAAGACTATTTTTTATTTAAGATGAATGAAAGATGATTCTGATTGAATTTAATTATTTTTGAGTATGATTGCACAAACAGTGCTATTCTTTGTTTGATCTGTTCACAGGTGCAGTGGAGGATTGCTAAGGTCAAGGTCGAGCCATAAGGTAAGAAACCTCAAAGATTAGGTGGTCTTTGAAAATTATATAGCGGTTATAGGAGAAAGGTTTCCGCATTAGCCTTGTACAAGAGACTTGTATCAGGTCTTCTCAGTATAAAAAAATACGGTGGCGCCTTACTTTTATTATTAGTGGTTGCAATTACACCCCGACCCACAGCTCATACTCGACCCAGAGCATATAGTTCGACTAGCCGCTTTACCTTTGAGATTTCCTCAACATAGAGCCACCTTCCATCTTAACTTGCCGTGGGCTCCTTTCCTAGTTATCGGAAATTCTCGTTAAACTAAATTGAAAAAGGGAGAGGTTACAAATAGCGCCCAGCGTGTAGGCCTCGATTGCTGTACCAATTGTATAAGCACATAAAGTATAGGCTTCGATTGACTTTGGTTGTTTACACTTGTGGTCTATAAATCATTTACCCTCAGATTAATTTAGTCTATTGATGTTGTTGTTTAATTGAGTTTAATTTGTAATTAGTTAGTTAGTCTATCCCATGATGGCTGAGACGTATCAAGTAGTTTATTTGCATAAAGATGAGTTGGATTATGAATTGAGAATTCGAGGAGTTGTCAGCAGGATAAAAGGAAAATGTTAGGCCGATTATTAGCCAAAGAAACAACAGTACCTGGTCGTTTAATTGATCCTTCCACATATGTCATAGATTATTCAGATGAACGGGATGAAATTGAGGCTTCGATAGAGTCAGTAAGAAATGTTTTATTAGAATTTGAAGGTGAATTAGCAGACCCTACATTTAAGAGGATACAGTCGAGATTAATACATCTTGATGGTCGAGTTAGGAGAATAAAAATCCCTTTAGATAATTTAGATGAAGTAACTTTATTTAGGAATGAATCGTTAGCAACTATTCTTACCATGGAGGCAGAGCTACATGAAAAGCTTAAGAAGAATGAAGATGTAAACGCATATGGTGAATTTTCTATGAGAGAAACCATTCCAGCTGTTGTCAGTACTCCTATTCATACTGTTTCATATTTAGTACCCCCTATTCCAATTGGTTCGTGGTCAGTAAAATTTTCTGGAGATCCAAAACAGGTTCATCAATTTTTAGATAGAGTAGCTGAGTTAGCACACTCGCGTAAAGTATCTGAAGAAGATTTATTTAATGCTTCTGTAGAATTGTTCACAGGTAACGGTTTAGAATGGTATCGTTGTGTTAGGAATTCTTTAACAAACTGGAGTTCATTGGTTATTCGATTAAAAGAAGATTTCTTACCATCACACTCAGAGGACGAGATTTGGGAAAAGATTAGGTCGCGTCATCAACAAAAAGGAGAATCTGTAGTCATTTATATAGCTCATATGGAGAATTTGTTTAGTAGGTTACCACAATCACCTGCGGAAAGTACAAAAGTTAGAATGGTAAAAAAAGAATCTATTACCTGATTTTATTTGTCAATTAGCTCTAACGGAAATTGATAGTATGTCAACATTAATAAAGTTGTGTAAGAAATTGGAGGAAGCATATGCATCCAAGCATAAATTAGTACAAAGTCCAGTAAAATATGTTCCGAAAGCATTAGGAAATTCAAAATTTCAAGTTGAAAATAAGTGGTCAGCTCCTGTAAAAAACCTTTCAGCGCGAACTGGTCGTAGTTTTTATGATCAATCATTTCCCCCCCAAATACAATCTCTTGGTAACAATAATAGTAATAATAATAATCCTTCTAATAGAGTCCCCGTAAATAAATATAAATTAAATAAACTTACATGTTGGAATTGTTTGGAAGGTCATACTTTTTGGAGGTGTAAGATTCCTCGTAAAATATTTTGTTATAGTCGCGGATATAGTGGAGTTAAGTCGATAACTTGCCCGTCGTGTACAAAAAACGAGTAGGTAGGCAGATGCAGAGTGGCCGGCATCATGCTTTTATGCAAAAGGCTACGGTTATGTTGTGTAAGCAGGAGAATTTTTTCGATATAGATGATTGGTCAAAATGGCTAGGCATCGTTAAAGATTTTTGTCAAGGGAACGTCAAGCCAAAAGCTGACGCGTTATTTTTAAGGAAACCTCAGGACAATCGTCCGTACATTATGGTAAAATTGTTAGATAGAGATGTCACAGGTTTGTTTGACTCTGGTTGTACTACTACCGTTGTTGGTTCATTAGCGTTTTCTGTTCTTGAAGAATTAAATTTAAAAGTTTTTAAAACTGAGAAGAGAATAGTTTCCACTGCTGATGGTGCTCTTCAAGAAGTTATTGGTTCAGTTGATTTACCTATTAGAATTGGAAGACAATATCGTATTGTTAACGCTTTGGTTGTACCATCTCTTCCTCACACATTTATTTTTGGTAGCGATTTCGCAAAATCCTTTGGTTTATTAGCAGATTTCAAAAACAATACATGGCACATTCAAGATTATGATAACAATAGTATTTCGTATATTGGTCATTCGTCAGTACCCTTAAGTTGTAGTAATCAATTACTTAGTTTAGATGATTTGTTAGAAACACAGCAAGTAAAAGCACGAATAGCAATAGAATCTTTCAATGAAATTAGTAGTGAAGAGAGACTAGGGCGTACCGATAAAATTGTTTTAGATATTGATACTGGTGAAGCAAAACCATTTCGTAAAAAACCATATGTCATGTCCCCCTTTATGAGCAAGGTGTTAGATAAAGAGTTAGATGAGATGTTGAGATTAGGAGTAGTGGAAGAATGTCAGAGTCCATGGTCATCCCCTGTATTGTTAGTTAAAAAACAAGACAGTGAGTACAGATTTTGTTTTGACGGAAGAGCGCTCAATGATATTACTAAACATGATAGCTACCCATTGCCAAATATCGATAGGATTATAAATTTACTTAGAGGTGCAAATTATATTTCTAGTTTAGACCTTAGAAAGAGTTTTTGGCAAATCCCACTTTCCGAAACATCTAAGGATAAAACAGCGTTTAGTGTTATTTCGAGAGGACAATATAGGTTTGTCACCATGCCATTCGGATTAAAGAATGCTGCTCAGACGCAACAGCGTTTGGTTGATTCAATTTTTGGACTGAAGTTTGAGCCACATGTTTTTTGTTATTTAGACGACATTATTTTATGTTCATCATCTTTTGAGGAACATTTGAAGTTATTAGAGACGGTGAAGGAACGTCTTAAGGAAGCAAACCTTACGATTAATTTGAAAAAGTGTGAATTCTTTAAGAAATCGTTAAAATTTCTTGGTTATATTGTTGGATCGAATTCTCTTCGTACAGATCCCGAAAAGGTTTCTGCTATGGTAAATTTCCCCAGACCTAAGACCACTACTGAGGTCAAACGTTTTTTAGGAATGTGTAGTTGGTATCGTCGTTTTATAAAAAACTTTTCATCTTTAGTGTCACCGATTAGTGATTTGGTAAAAGGAAGAAAAAAGGGTCAATCTATTGTTTGGACATCCGAGGCTGAGAACTCATTTGTACAGATTAAACAGGCTTTAGTTTCCGCTCCATTGTTATCACAACCGGACTATTCAGTTCCATTTATTGTCGAATGCGATGCTAGTGATACAGGACTCGGAGCAGTTTTAGTTCAAAAAATCGATGATGTAGAGCACGTTATCTCTTATGCCAGCAAATCACTTACCCGAACTGAGCGAAACTATTCAGTCACGGAGAAAGAATGTCTCGCTGTCATTTTCGCTATAGAAAAATTTCGACCTTGGGTAGAAGGTACCCGTTTTACTGTTATCACAGATCACTTTTCTTTGTTATGGCTTAATAATATACAAAACCCAACCGGAAATTAGCTAGATGGGCTGTCCGTTTACGACAGCATACTTTTGAGTTGGTTCATCGAAAAGGAAAGTTTAATGTAGTTCCAGATTGTCTTAGTCGCGCAGTTCCAGTCGTGAGTCATGTTGATAATTTAGTTGAGATCAAGTTAGATAATGTGGATCCCTGGTATGTGTCTCTTCGAGAGAAAATTTTAGCTTCACCTGATGATTACCCACAATGGAAGGTAGAAGATAATTATGTATTTAAATTTCTTTCATCAAATTTACCACTCTCGTCGAATGTAAGGGAATGGAAATATTTAGTCCCTAGATCACAGAAGGAAGAGGTTATTCGGATAAATCATGACCCTTCAGTGGCCGGACATTTTGGTTTCTTTAAAACATTGGCACGCATACAAGAGAATTTCTATTGGCCAAAAATGCGTATTGATGTGTTGAAATTTTGTAAAAATTGTTTAACGTGTGGTGCACAGAAGGCATCGAATAGAGGACCCCTTGGTTTAATGGGAAAGGAAAAGGAAGTGAAGTTCCCCTTTCAGATTATTGCTATAGACCTCATGGGCCCATTTCCACGGTCCAAGGTTGGACACAAATGGTTATTAGTTATTGGTGATTGGTTCTCGAAATTTACGTTGATGTTTCCGTTACGCAGTGCAAAAGCGCATTTAATAGAACGTGTGTTAGAGGAAAAAGTTTTTCTAGTTTATGGTGTTCCAAAATTTATTACTTGTGATAGTGGCTCACAATTTAGTGGTAGAAATTTCAAGGCAGTATGTAAAAAATATGACGTTCAAAAAATTTGGTTTAATGCAGTTTACTCTCCCCAATGTAATTTTGTAGAAAGGATAAATAGGACGGTAGGAACAGCTATACGTTCGTATATTAAAGAACATGATACTTGGGACACAGAGTTACCCCAAATTCAGTATGCGATTAACTGGTTATTCGCCAAATTTCTTAGTTTTTGGTAGACATGTTCCTGTGTCTGGAAGATTTTATGGTCTTGATGTGGAACCCTCAGTTGATATAGATTTTATTTCTAGTGATAGACCTTCGTATGTGTCAGATCATCAAGGACTATTTGATATTTTTATAGACGTACAAAAAAGGTTACATTTAGCTTACATGCAGTCTAGTAATTTATATAATTTAAGGAGACGTAACATTTCTTTCGAAGTAGGTGACAAAGTTTGGAGGTCAAATAAAGTTCTTTCGAAAGCAAGTGATAAATTTACAGCTAAGCTAGCGCCAAAATATGTTTTGAGTATTGTTAGAAAGAAGGTTTCAATTTAATTTATGAATTGATAAATGAAAATGGTTCAAGAGCAGGCAGATGGCATGTTAAGGACCTAAAACCTTATTCAGAGTTCAGTGGTGATATTGAGAAAGAGAACGTTTCTGAACATTAATTAGTGTTGTTGATATATTTAATGGTTGATAGTAGGAATTGTTTTTGTCTTATCTTTTAGTAAAGAATTTAATTATTGTATTGGAATACTGGTTGGTAGTCTAAAAATTTAGATGTTGGATAAGAAGTACAAAAGGAATTTTTGTAGTGCAGTAAGGTTGATATTAGTCTGTGCTGATATTGTTAGTTGCAAGTTATTCATTTGAGTCAAGATAAAAAGTTGCATGTTCCTAATTTGTCAAATGATTCCATTTGTCGTATAATTCTCTAGTTCAAGGTTATAAGGGAATGTTTAGTTATACTTATGGCGATGAATTTTAATAAAGTTGTATATATTTGGTTATTATTTTCTTTTGGATTTATGATTAAAGTGTTTGATAATTATATTGGGAATCAAGTAGTTTGAGTCCATATTAGGTATTGGTAGGAGGTCAATATTGTTAGTAACTATGATAGTTATGTTTAATATGAATATTGTGTGAGATAGCAATGTTCTATGTTTGGTATGAATATTGTGTGAGATAGCAATGTTCTATGTTTAATATGAATATTGTGTGAGATAGCAATGTTCTATGTTTAATATGAATATTGTGTGAGATAGCAATGTTCTATGTTTAATATGAATATTGTGTGAGATAGCAATGTTCTATTTTGTTCATTCATGCGTGAGTGAGATTTGTGAGGAGTAAGACGTGGTGACGTTTTACCCGTCTCTTCAGGGATAGAGACGTTTCTACATTTTGGTTGCATATACATGCGGTAGATTGTTGAACGTTAGTGATTTCAAGACATGTTTGCTGTTTTGAAGTTATGTTTGTCGTGGATCTCAATGGTAGTGAGAGTCCTTTTTCTCTTTTGTAAATATGTAAATTACGGATAATAAAGTAAAAATATGTTCGTCACGATAATTCATATCTTTGTTAAGGAATTCTAATACGGCAGTATTATATGTTTTGTTGCTTAAGTTTCGAGTATAAAATGAGCGATATAATAACCCCGAATATGTATTAAACGATAATGAAACCATACCGATTAAGACTTCCCGAATTTGTCCCCTTGTGGCGTATAGTACGCGTAGTTACTCGTCACTCATTTTCAATTATGCAGTATCTTAAGTGATAATTTTTGTTTTGGTTTGTAAAAATTAATAATTATAAGTTGTTATTATATAACTTTAATTTCAAAAAAAAATTCTTCGCATTTATTCCAGAATTTTTTCTCTTAGAAAGAGGCAGTGTAGGAATTTTATTTTCCACCTAATATATATCCGTATAATTAATCCTTTTATTTAATATTAAATAATATAATGCATTATAATGCTATCCAATCCATTTAATTTAATATCATCTATTGTCCAATAAAGTACTAGCATTTAGTTTAAATTAAAAATTAATTTCTACGGTGACAAGATAAGAGCTCTTGTTTAGTATCCTTCCTAAAGCCCCCTCTACTCAGAAATTGCAAAGCAACGTTGTTACTGGGCAGCAACACGCTTGACCCGACACTTCTAACACAGCTGTGGGGAAAAGCAGGTCGAAATTGTTCTTAGGAACGATGTTTTTGAATGGTTTTGTGTTGGAAGCATGTAAGAATGAAGTCTAACAAGAGTATGCCATCTCCAAAATTATTTTAGATGGTCCATTTTTATTGAAACAACTCGTGGAGAACGAGGAAGTGTTTTGTTAAAGGACCGTTAGGAACAGTAAGTAAATTTGTTTCTATAACGATATTAATTAAAAATTTTCAGTGTAACTTTAAAGAATAATGGAATTATAATTTAATAAAACTTATACATAATGTAATTTAAAATATAATGCAACGTAAATTATAGTAAGCAAATTTTTCTGAATGGTATTCAACCGAAATTATAGAAAACAATTCTATTTTTATATAACATGGAATCCCATATATAATTTATTCTGTTTAATTACAAATGTAATTCGCTCTTTCTTGTGGTTTGAATTACTCCAGGAGCATCTGTAAATTAAAACCCAGATAATGGAGGCCAAGTGATGTGATTTTCAGAGTGCAGCACAACTGTTGGTTTAAAATGGAAGATTCCGTAGTTAATGCTGACGTAAGCTCCCAAGCAGGTATTTTGGTGCAAATTGGAGTTCTGGTATGTACAAAAAATTGTGTTCGTATGTTATTTGAACTATCGACGTAGTAACGAGATAAATTTTACTTTATCAATTTGTGTTAACTTTAAACAGGTCAAGGACAGACCTCAATTATATTTTTCAATGTTATGCGATATGAATCTGTAATTCGCTCTTACTAAATTCTTTTATTAACTCAATGAAACATCAAAAGATGTCACTACTAATTAGATAAAGTAAATTCTAACAATTATGAGCACTTAAAAATTAAATTTCTATATTTGATATTTTATGAATACTTATCTGTAATTATCTACTGTGAAATTAAGGTAGATCTACCATAATTAACTTTTTGCTATAAATAAGCAATTTTATGCTTTGTCAATTTGTTTTATAAAACCGCATTTAATAGTAATTGGAACGGACCTTATCCAGTGCCATTGTAATTAATTCTTCACAATCTAAATTAACATATAAAGAAAGAAATATATTTTGTAGAAAAGTACATTATTGAATACCAAAAGAATAGATTCTTATTTTCGGACTAAAGACTATTTTTTATTTAAGATGAATGAAAGATGATTCTGATTGAATTTAATTATTTTTGAGTATGATTGCACAAACAGTGCTATTCTTTGTTTGATCTGTTCACAGGTGCAGTGGAGGATTGCTAAGGTCAAGGTCGAGCCATAAGGTAAGAAACCTCAAAGATTAGGTGGTCTTTGAAAATTATATAGCGGTTATAGGAGAAAGGTTTCCGCATTAGCCTTGTACAAGAGACTTGTATCAGGTCTTCTCAGTATAAAAAAATACGGTGGCGCCTTACTTTTATTATTAGTGGTTGCAATTACACCCCGACCCACAGCTCATACTCGACCCAGAGCATATAGTTCGACTAGCCGCTTTACCTTTGAGATTTCCTCAACATAGAGCCACCTTCCATCTTAACTTGCCGTGGGCTCCTTTCCTAGTTATCGGAAATTCTCGTTAAACTAAATTGAAAAAGGGAGAGGTTACAAGATATCAAAATCGTACTAAGATTCGTTGAAGGACAAGAAAATATAATAATAACGAGAGATTTGATTGCAGTGATATGCGAGGGTAGGGAAGGAGCGATAGTAGGTTTATTTAGTTTAGGCACGAGAAACGACATGAGAAATAGGTTGGTAGAATTTTGCGACGAAAACAATTTAACTATTACAAACAAAGAAGACGCTATGAGAAATAGGGACATATCACATAAATTACATTCTTGTTAGACAACAGTTTAGGAATCAAGTAAAACACTGTAGAAGCTACCCGAAAACAAATATAGACACTGACCACAACAACATAGCCGCACTTAAATTAAAAAATTTGAAAAAAGGACCGGAAAAAGGCACTTTAACTATGCGAAACTAAAAGATAAATATACCCAGAAAACATTGAGAACAAGTCAAAGAATTGTTGAAGGACATTGGGAAAATTTGTTACTAAGGAAGTAAAAACAGAATGGAAGAACATTAAATCCAGCTTAGACATTGCGGTCAAAGATATTTTATAAACCATAGGTGACAAAGGGTATTCTGAATTTAATAGAAAAATGCGAAGTACAAAAAAGGACCAGACGAAGCTGGGAAAGAGAGATGCAAAGCCATAAAATGGGAAATTATTCGCAAATGCAAGAAAGCTAAAGAACAATGGACTGAAGAAAAGTGCACAGTGATACAGTCTACGACAAAGCATACAAATTAGTGAGAATGAATTTCAGGGATATAAGACCTATCGCAAAAATATAAGAGGTGCAAGAAGAGACATCATTATAGAAAATGTAAAGAAAGTGGATGGATGGTAAGAATAATAGGGAATTTATATGCAGGACAGGAACTAGAAACACTGGAACAGGAATGAAATACTGAAAAGAACGACTTGGAATATCCTATACTAAGAGATGATTTTGAACTAGCACCAAAAGGCCTGAAAAATAATAAGACGCCGGTTATAGATAAAGTGCAAGCAAAAACTTTAAAAGCCGCTGCACAATAAGTAACAGAACGTCGTCTCTGTCAACCTGTAAGCTATATGTTTGAGACAGGCGAGATCCACACAAGTTTCAAACATAACACCACAGTCACTATACCAAAAAAGAGAGGCGCGGATAGATGTTAACTTTTTTGGACAATAAATTTGACAGCGCATGTGCCAAATTTATTAACTAGAATTGTACAAAGACGGATGGAAAAACGGACTGAAGCAATACTAGGAGAAAATCAATTTGGGTTTAGGTGAAACAGGGGTTTAGACGAAACAGGGAAGCTTGCTAAACAATCGAAACAAAGCACTCGAAAGTAATAGGATTGAATTAAAATCAATTTGAATTTAGAAGGGGCAGGACGACAAAGCAGTGACCAGCATACATAACACACCACAGAAGTATGCAATATTTATATTTGTAGATATAAATAGTGCCTTTAGTATTCTGTGGCGGGCGGCTCTCTTTACAAGACTACAAAAATAAAATGTTCAAAAAATATATAGAATACAATAAGGGTTTATTGTAGGGACAGATATGTTACAATGAAGAGCGCTACGAACACAACACATAAATCAATCAAAATGAGATGTCTACAAGGATCAGTCTGCGGAACGATGTTTTGCAACATATTGGCGGTGGATGTATTGGAAATTATTCCAATTGCATCTGGTGTAATATCGGTCACAGCTTATGCTTATGACATATTAATAGCGGTATGGAGAAATTCACAACGTGAACCGCAAAGACATGCGCAGACAACAGTCACAACACTAAAAGCAGGGTACAATAACAACAAACTTGAGATATCCAAAGAAAAAACAACACACACACACACAGGTAAAGGGGAAGCTTGTGGCGGAACAACGCTAAGCGGTTCCGTGGTTTAGCTGGTTCGCGTGTGACTACTAATTCCAAGGTCCCGGATTCGACTCCCGACACGGACCGCTTAAAAAATGTTAAGCCAGTATTTTTCACAAAAATACGTCCTCGTTCAGGTCATAGGTAAAATGTAGGCCCGTATGCGAGTGTTAGCACGCATGTTAAAGACCCCTACCTTGCTTGGAACAGCGGGGGTTCAGTAAAATTTAAAATTTCCCGGTACGAAAGACTCGCTTACTGGCCAATGTAGTACCGAGGACTCCGTAGGTTAGATAGGTTCGTATATCCCAAGCTCCCGAGTTTGATTTCCGACACGGACCACTTGAAAAATGTTAGACTACCATTTTTCACAAAAATATGCCTCGTTTGGATGAGAGATAAAATGTAGGTCCCGTGTGTGCGTTGTCAGGCACGTTAAAGTACCCTACATTGCTTGGAACAACAAGAGTTCGGAAAAATTCAAAAATTTCAGGCCAAACAATCTCGCTTCCTGACCTTTGGGTGGAGCATTGGAAAATCAAATGCAAGGCTAATGTAGTACATTCGGGTAAAGTAAAAAAATTAAATTGTAGGGTGGGATCATGCTCCCGCATTAATAACCACCTAATCAAGCGGAAAAAATCTGAGAAACATTTGGGACTGATAAAAGATGAACAAACAAATTTCCAGGAACACATACAAGAAGCATGTGAAAGAACTTAAATAACAATAATGTCTACAGCAAACTTGGCGCAAAGACAATTTGAAGTACCGCTTAACAAAATGCAACTATACATGAATACAGTGCTAGCGACAATAATATCACATGCTGCAAGCACATTGGGACGCTGAATGAAACTGTTAAGACTAAAAAACAAAGTAAATCAAACACAAGGGGTTTCCTACTGCAGCTAACTGGGACATACATGACCACAACACTAGATGCTTTGGCGGTTGTGTTAGGAATTCCCTCGCTGGATCTGATCATTCAATAACAAGTTACAAACTATTGGAGAAAAAAAGACTGGAACAAAATCTCAGAAGTACATGACACATAAGATAGGAAAAAAAAAGGAAATCGAACGGACAATTAATGGCAGAACAGATGGACAAATGCCAGTACAGGCAGACGCAGAAACGAGATACTACTGTAGATACGAAACATCTTAATCCATCTAGAGGACTCATTTAATACTTGACTGAACACGGACTCTATTCGACTTATAGGACCACAAGAAACATTTCAGACGATGATATGTGTATATATAATTGGTCAAAGGCGAGAAGTTTCAAGAAGCTCGCAACGGTTAGATGTTGTTGAACAGATTTCAATGTAAAAGCAGGGGTAGACTAGAAATTTTCGGACGTAGAAGTTCGTTACGTACAAAATTTGTAGAATCTGTTTTGAAAAATAAGCTTTTCGATGAAAATAGGGTCCGTGAGGGGTGTACAAAATCATATAAATACACTAGGAGAGGTATTGAAGACTCTCTTACTTACTTGCTCTTACTTACTCTTACTTTTTACTGATTCTCGTACAGCGCTTATTCGTGTGACTTATAATATGACATCCTAAATTAAAAGTGTGTAAAACGCTGTTAGTAACGTACATCGATAATGTATTAAAAGTGTGATTTGCACAAGTGAGTGCTGGCTTATAGACAGCGCTGTTACTACACGCAACTATCTAATGAAAGGATGGTACTAGGGTAAGCGAGTCGAGAAGTTTGAAACAAGAATGCGTGAAGTATAGTGATTACGGACGGTAAGCTTGATCGAGACAATTATCGGGGTAGAAACATTGAAAGCGGTTGCAGAGATTTGCATAGCGAGTGCAAAATGAGTTGGATCTATGTACAACAACGAAGTGTATGGACACAACGACGAGGGTTTTGGAACACATCTTCAGAGGTAACGATGGAAGAAGCTTACTCCAGGTAATGAAATTAATTACTTGCTTTTGCTTGAACATTTGTGCTGGTATTTTATGCTCGAGTGTTTTGACTTATTGGGGGTGTATTTTATTACCATAAAAACTCATTTGAAGGGGTGTATGTAAAGGACAATCGATATTTATTATTTAAAATGTTAACAAATGACATACAAATTTTGTTGTAAGGAGTAAACTGGTCTTTAGGTTTGTTTTAAACAAAAATGCAACGTTTAAAAGCATTTAGAGTAACTGGGTTATACTGAACTCACCATAGACCAGAATAAAAGTCAATTTAGGGTTGCACGGCGGGCCCATCTACTCGTCTAAAATAAAGTTGTTGAAATAAATAGTAATCATAAAATTTTAAAAGGTTTAAGGATTGAGATAGTAACATGTTATGAAACTGTATATACAAATGTGTAAATTATTTGCTTGCTAATGGAAACTTTTTAATATGTGTAAATAAAAAGGTTGTTTTGTCTTGTTGCATTATTTGATTGGTAATTTCATTTGACTGTATATGTGAGAAAGAATGAACTTAGGATGGTAGGTATCCAAGAAGAAGCAGATTTTAGAGCTACCCAGGGTGTGCAGAAATAAGGAAGCATTCCAGAGGTATTTGTTTTTTTTTATTAAATTTTCAGAATGTTTTTATGACGGCCCAATGACACTGTGACTCGAAGGTGATCCTGATATTTTTGGAGGAATCCACAGTAATATATATAGCTGAATTATGCATACCAAGATATATATTTTATTCATTTTATGTATACTGTATTCCATAGTTTAAATGAAAGCATGAAAACAAGCAAGAATGCATTAATATTACTGAACTATTAATTATATCCTTTTATTAGACAAAATAGAAAACTTTGCAACTGCTAACTGCATACAATATAAATAATATTATACGCTAATTCATCATTTTAATAAACACAGCCAAATAGGAATTTCATGTGGCAAAACACATAACCAATCTAATTAGACTTTCTAAAATACTGACATTTTTTTAGAAAAATTTACGGTAAACTTAAATTTTTTTATTGCTCGAATTCAAGTTTTGGTTATAATCCTTAAATAATTAATATATTGTATCTTTGTAAATACCTAATGAGGTGAAAGTATTTTAAACATAAACGGTTTATTAAATTTTCATTTTCACTAAAGAATGAAGATTTATAATGCTGATAATATGAAATAATTACAATATGAAACAACAAGGAGAGTGCTTTTATTGTAATCATTATAGCGTGAAAATAGGACATCGTACTTATTAGAACGAGATATCAAATGAACGCATTTAATATGTTCGTAGAGGCTGCATGCATATAGAAATCTTCGGCGCCGTTTCTAGTAATTTAAGTAATTAGAATTGGCAGACTGCCGACTGGAGCATAATTACAAGCAATTTAGGTTGAGCTACAAAATAAAATTTGATAAATTTAAGTCTTAAGACTTTTACTGCTATTCAAAGTGGTTTAAATCTTAATATAAATGTTCTGAAGACGTATATCATGAACAAATTAAAAATAAGCTTTGTGCAAGCAAATTTAATACCATAATCTAGAATAGACAGTGAACTGCATAATTCATAGACATGCAGCGCCCTGCAGTTGGTTATAGCTTATGTATTCCCTTACAGAAACTAATTTTTGTGAAACTTTTAGCTTCCTAAGAATAACATCTATGTACAAATGTAGAAGGTAAATTATCTTAGATGTTGTGCTTTTCATTTGATATTTTTATATGATAAATTAGACAAAGTATGACTGTAAGTTGTTCAAGATGCGATATTTACATTAGAATACCAATATGCCGTAACCGACAGAAAGCAAAAAGAATCTTATCTTCATAATTTATTTAATTATGCAGAAACAATAATAAAGTTTTTGTAAAGTTAAGACATTAATTGGATATCCATCTAGTAAGTAAAAGAATATGGAAATTGACGTAAATGAGCACTTTTTAAAAATAAACCAAGTGACTACGAGTTAATAGGATAGCTTATATTTTGTAATTACTACAATTTGTAATTCTTTTCTGGTTAATAAAGTCAATAATTAGAAAAATTAAAAGACGTAATAGGGCATAAAAGAAAATAATAAAACAGAACGAAACTAATTCTAAATATAGAATCAAAAAACATTAATTAACTTAGGATAATAAAGGAAATATTTTAATTACGCAGAGAATAAGCGTCCTAAAAAATTGGAAACGATTACAAAATTGGTAATGATTAATATGTCGAAGATATGATAAAGAATCTTAATAGCGGTGGTGTATAAAGTTATCTATTGAGTACACTCTCAACAAAACGTTACGGGAACCCTTTCACAAAAAGTATCTAACCTAAAGATGCGTAAAAGGCGGGTCCTTCATACAGTAAATTACTTAATTTATAAATGTTAATATATGTTGACAATTTATAGACAAAAAAGCAATCTAGTATTAGTTTCGCAGTCCTTGAAGCACCTCAGATAGGCGTATTTCTCTTTTAGCAATTGCTATAAATTCCTAAATAATATCAAAGATGTGTAAAATAATATTAACGATGAAAAAATAATCGA
The DNA here is from genome assembly GCA_036346225.1 of Platerodrilus igneus. Taxonomy (NCBI): domain Eukaryota; kingdom Metazoa; phylum Arthropoda; class Insecta; order Coleoptera; family Lycidae; genus Platerodrilus; species Platerodrilus igneus. The sequence goes on along the minus strand of JARFIW010001600.1, from coordinate 5,752,676 downwards.
CTATTGATTGCATAAGGAACTTCTGGCAGAATTTTGCTGATGTGGCAGCTCATCTTATAAGAGTATTAATTTTTTAACAAACGACTACCGGTTTCAAGACAATATTGAAGATATACAAAGTAATATGCTGTCCATTGAATATAAAACCTTTGCTAACTAAAACTACAGTCGGATGCACCATTCAGCAAATTATCAAAGCTTCCACAATTGCATGCAAGTAGTTTACAACAAAAATTCCTTCACATTTCTTTACAAACTGCCGACGAAATACTACAAGAGATAAGTTTGGAATATAAAGACAGAAAGGGTAATTGCAAATATCAATATAAAACAAATAGCTAAAATAACAGTACATAATTAAAGGAAGAGGGTAAATGTAGAGACAGAATTAGGTTGTTCTTTATTTTCTTTGCTTTTCAACTTATACATAGAGTAAGAAATTAGGGAAATTAAAAAGCAAATGATTACTGGAGTAAACTTGCAAGCGGAAAAATATCAATGGTAAGATTTGCTAATGATATAGTCCACTTAGTCAGTAATGCAAGCAACCGAGAAACGTAAATTAATTTGGAGAAATTTTTAAAGGAAGACTACCACATGAAAATAAATAAAAAGTAATGACACGCAATAAATATAATACAGTTGATTTTGTACAAATGGGTTAAAATAGATTTGAGGGAGTCAAGTTATTTTGTTATATATGAAAAATATTTTAAGAGACTTGTATGGAATGATCGTTGGTTTGAAACAAAGACTATAGGAGTAATAGAAAGCAAAACGATAAGAGCTTTTGAAATGTGATGCTATACGAAAATGTTGAAACTTAATTGATTAAACAGGATAATAAATGGATTGGTAAATAACAATGATTTGTTGATCGCTTTATTTGGTAAATAATAAATGTCAGTTTCTAAATAATTAACTTTGTAGTGTTTTTCAAACTTAGCAACTTATCTGTTTTGCTACCTAAATATACAAATTTCAGACGATTCCAAAACATTCAGGATGTTCCATTTGAAAAGATTGGATTACTTTGAATTGATAACAGGCGTTTTTAATGAAACTGTGTATAAGTAACACCACTATTTTGGTACCACTAGGAAAAGTTTACAGCAAAAAAAGGAGAGAAAACCTCACGTTCCTATTATATGAGTTTTACAGTTATACACTGTTAAAATGGGGTACTTTTCTCTGGGACAGCGTGTGTTCGCAAATTTTAAAATAGTACATCCCATAAATATATAAAAATGTGGCAAGAATAAACTGATGTAAATTTTAATGACTAAGCATGAGACCTAAGAGCATGGATAATTAAAAAGATTTTTATGTTATTCCTTTCAGAATATTGGAGGTGAGATATATGTATATGGTAGAAATCACGAAAGAATGCATTTACGTCATCGGCCATAGTCGTATGCTTCACGATTAGTCAGCTGAATAGGGTTAGGTTATGTTGTATTAGAAATGACGTAATCAATAACTACGCTATTCAATTTAAGGACTACTATTAACATAACTGTAATGACGGTTGGATATGTGACAGCTTACTATTCATTTTCTTTACTTATCATAAATGCTACAGCGTATGTCGTACTAAGCTACTTTGCTCGAAACACGTGTTACTTATAGTCTTTCTTTCTCTTACGTTTTAATTACGCCAATTGTATACGCTAAAGTATATTCTGATTTGAATCGTAAATTCATTATGTGAATGCATTCGTTCGTGATTTGTACTATACTATACTTTTTTCTACAATAAAGTATGAGTATAGATAAACAAATGCGTTTGCTTTATTATACGAGTGGGTCAGCAAACGTTTGTCCAGGTTGGTAATTTGTGCTTTGACATGGCTTGACATCAGAGGTTACAAGTTTGTTTAGTAATTTTCCAGGTATTAAAAATAACAAAATACTTTTAATGTAAATTAAAGCACTTTCGGTAGTTTTAATACACTATTATACAGAGCGATTAATTAAGAATGTGCAATCTCTAAAATAGAGATATTAGACACCAAAATATTACGATGTAGCCCATAGGTCAGGATTGCAACTTGTTACGCGCTAAACGTTCCTCGACAATATTATTATAGATAATTAATTTTTGGTTATCACGCATATTGTGCCAAATAGATTTAGTAAAATATAGTCCTGTGATCTACCCTCGGGCTTTTCTTGCAACCGTTTTCATATCGTGTGAACTGCATTGTAAACAAATTCTTGCGGACTTTAAGTGTCATATGACGCTTCTCGGTCAATCACAACGCGTAAAAATGAAGTGGTTGTCGTTCGAGAATCTAGCGGTCATCAACACCTTTCGGGGATACTGCTCGGAAGTGGACGTTATTTTTATCTTTAACTAACGCGGGATAGTACATTATAGACGTGGTGAAGTGTTTCCTTATCTGCCTTTTGCGTTAGTACTTGTTTATTTGATTACATATTAGCAAGAAAACAAGACACCTTCATCACAAGAATATAACTCGAAAACGGTTATTTTTACTTATAAGAAAATTTACCCGAAATATATCAAAATGCTACACCGCCTACAAATATGAATTACATAAAGGGTAAACAGTTATTAATTAATTGAACGCTGTTTAATTTTGAACCTTTAATAATTTTGTGTAACGCTTCGCGTCCTCTGTTAAGCGAATTTAGAAGCCATCTAACTGTCAAAGAATAGCAAACTGCGACCAAGAAACGGATATCGGATGCTCAAAACAAGAGTAAAGCGTCTTTTAGTAAGCATCCCATGTGTATTAAAGCCACATCGTGCGATATATAGAACTTTGTTAATGATGAAGTAAAAAAAAATTACAAATTTTATTCCAAACGTAATTTTGTTTCCTAAGCAAGATGTTATTATCTACATATGATTCTGGAGATCTTAATCACTGCAAAATTAATACTATTGATTCTTTTAGAAAAAATAGTTTAAGCAAGATTTTCCGAAAAGTTACGTTTTTTTAATTTAAATTTAACGATTGTTAATGAAGTTATGATAAAGCGTCTTTCGTTTCAAACTAAACCTTAGGATATGTACTTAGAGAGAGTGCTGTTTATGTTAATTTAAAAATGTCTAACTTCGATAACTTTACCAAAACCTATATTTTTCTTTAAGATTGTCTGAAAGTGTTGAATATAAATAACTAAATTTGTCTTGAGTTTAAGTCTCTGCACATCTTCCGTGTATAAAAGATACAGTACGGATGTTATTAAACCATGGTGTGTTATCCCTAGAATTTGACCAATAAGGTTGTTAAATAATTGACACAGCTACGTTATTACGGTGCATTTAACCGAGGGCGGAAATATTTTGTAGTTTCTAAAATGCATATTCACTAGCAGTTCGTAAATGATTTTAAGGTTTGGAATTTGAATCAAAATAAAGCAAAAGAAAATATAGTTAGGGTGAAGTTATTTTGGGTATAGATGGTGTTGGCGTCACTCGCGTTTCCGAAAGATATACCGCACCACGCTCAAAGAAACATGTTGTGCTTATTAATTAATAATTCCCAAAGATGAGTCCGATTTAAGTTTATTTCATCCCTGTAAGAAAAGGGCCCTAAATATCGAAATCATAACTTTTAATTCGCATTATCATACAATTCAATCCTTAGTATTAAGATAACATATTACTTCTTAGTAGAAGTTCAAATAACCAATCTTCAATAACTATGCAATGCAATTGATATGAACTATTCTTTAAATGCAAAGGACATATTTTTTAAAGAAAATTTTTAAATGTTTCAATTTTTTCGTTGGCAAAACCAACAGATCTATAGCATGTGAACGATTTTAGATTTAAATAATAAAAGCTCATGTCTACGTTCTTAGTAAAATAGACACAATACGCTTTATCTACTTTTAAAATTAAAATGAGAATATTGTGAAACTTACCCTTAATTCTTCCTTTTCGATAAACCATAACATATAATTTAGACCTTCAAAAGGGGGCGGTTAAAACTGACAGTTTAATTTGAATAAATGACATTTTGACATTGAGCCGTCTACATACACTTTAATGGCAGTTATGCATCGGCTGAAATATTTTTAAGCGTATTTACTTTTATACTAAAATGCCGTAACATCAGAAACTGTCTAAGTAATCAAACCTGAATTTCACATAGAAACTAGTGCAGAAAAACTACTTTAAAATATAGTATTTTCCCAAAAATTCCTAAGTGTTGGTAGAATGTTTTTCATAAAACCAAAGTATAGCTGTTTGCAACACCGAATCTTTGTTATTACACGGCGTTAATATTCGGTATAAATACATCACAGTAGCAAAAAGAATGGACGCTAGCTTTAGACTGCCCTTATTTTTGGCAAGCATTCGAGAATAAATCTTGAGCAATAAGACAAATTCAATGCGCTACATAAATGGCACATGAAAACCTATTGCGAATTTTTATTTAATACGAAGTATTTAAATTGTCTGAAAAGTAATACAGAATTCAATTTAAACTTTATTATTAAAAAGTACATTGTTCCAAAGACTAAAATTTCAATTATATAAGACAATAGATATCGGTTAAACATTTTTTCCGACAAATTTTTTGCATAACGTGGTCCAATGCCGTTGATGATTTCGATAATATTGGCATTCAATTTAAACATCTTTACTAATTTTCTAACACTAACTCCGGACTTGAAAAATCCTTTTAACTATCTTTATGTTACTACTGTTCAAGATAAATCACTCGTTAAATTCTTGCTCAAATAAGTACATTGTTACGCATCGAGTCAATCTATATTTGTTTTGTTCAAATGAGGCCACAAAAAATTTCAGCATCATCTTTAGATCACAATAATCATTAACAGCCATTACGGCTATAGTTTCATTTATAAAATGTTACGAATTGTTACAAATTATAACTCGAAGTGATAAATCCCACATTCTAGAATGGCACACAGAAATAAAATTCACAAATAAAAGAAAGACCGGAAATTAAAAGAAACACATAACCGACACACCGTGGAATTACATAAATTAAATCCCGCGGGCACAATGTTACCTTACATGCTTAGATCAGTGTCTAATGCAAAATCCTATTCGGCAATTCCATGTGCAATGCTTTTGCGAATGAATTCTAATGCATGTAAAAACTAAGCAAAACTTTGGTATTTTATTAAGCAGCAGTTGCGCTATTCCAAAATAAATTACTTCAGTGTCATTAGCCTTTCAATGTGCAACAATACATTGTGTAGCAAATGTCGAAAACGGCTTCTGATACCCTAGTTAACTAGAAGGTCCTAAAGGAAGCGACACAAAAAGTATGAACGTATAAGGGTATTTTATTCATGTAATGGAAATGGTGTAGGTACATTATATTCTTCCTAGACTTTTTGACATAAATCAACTATACATACGAGAATTAACGAGAAATGGCATCTTAAAGCTTAAGTGTAAAATTCCGCCTGCTTTGCAGATAGCGAAAATATAAATTATCTGATAAGGAAAATATGTAAGATCGTTGTATCCCAGAAAATATCTTGATGTTAACAACTTCCGCTCTCCAATACAAAAACATAATTATGTCCGAGCGTCCTAGATCAAAACCCTATTGGAATTAATAATCGTGTTCCGGGCACTGTGTCATGTTAAAAATTAATATAGTTACGTAGCGTGCATTAGAATATGTAAGCCCGCATGACTAATTAAGGTGGATTGCCGTTCGCAAAATGTAGTGTCAAGTAAAGATACTTCAACAGACCAGCAAGCTAATTCTCTCTAGCAAGCTGTAAGGTCTATGGGACAGCAAGATATAGTGGAATAGTAGGGTAAAGTGCAATCATCGAATAAAGTTGAAGTAACTTGGAATCCTATTTTTATTTTTACCTTAACTGTCTAAGCCCATCTATAATTGTACCGACAGTTGTTGTAGGATGCTGCCTTTGACAAGAATTTTATTCTAAAAAAAGTGAATTTACTGTTATCTGATGCAATTATTACATTTAAGTGTATAGTGTGTTGCACAAACAAGTGCATGATTTAATAAACGAACGTAACTGGGAATACGTTTATAAAGATAGTGCCGCAGTTTTACCAGATATACCCACTGTATGTTGTGGAAAGACCATTTAAGGCGGTATGATTTATTTTATTATATTTTGGGGTAAAGAAAAATGATGCGATTGGGAGTAATGTGAAATAGCGTTTCAGTTTGCCCCTAGATAAAAAACAACAGTTGTTAACGTTACTTAAATATACCTACCCACTTACATTTTCATTATTATTTTGAATTGATATGCGTGAATATAAACGAACGACTAACCCGCAATTCTGTCCTAAATCAAAATAAGACTACTCGCCAGCTTGGAATACCAGTTGCTTCTTTAGACTACTGAAGAAGCACCACAGAGGAAACTAGGTAAATTCACAACTGTTTTCAACAGTGATCAAGAAAGTGCTTTCGTTACACCTATTTTGTAAAAGGACCAACTATTTTTTGGATTATCTTGTAAAGAGGTTAGTGCTTTGACTTTCCAATTGAAGAATTGAATCAAGTTCCGCACAATTTCAATAAAGAAATTGATATAGCAGGCAAAAATTGGTTGCATTTTCTTTTTAAAGGATATCACAGCTCGCAGTAAGAACACCATAAAATACCTCCGCAGCTAGTGCTTCTGGTTTCAACAAAGTATCAGTATATGCGTTCTTCAATCTTTTGTGTTCATTGTATGACAAGCATTCGTTTCCCGTAAAAGAATCTACAATGTGGTGAAACTGGCACCTTCAATTCTGCCGAAAGAAGAATATTGGTGATGGTAGAAATCTGTTTTAGCGTATCAAGTCATTACACTCACCCTCTACTCTACTTTTATACACAAGAACTGAAAAATTAGCAGCGAAACAAACTCAATAAGGTCATTAAGCTTTCAGATGTTCGGCAAATATTTGGGGTAAAGAATATGCAAGAGCCGCAACTCTATCGCATGTAAAAAATTGTTTTGGAAGCACCGGAATTTAACCATACGGCCCATATAGATTTACAGACCTTGATTTTGCTCCGGCAACCCTAACTGAACGAAAAAGTCTTATAGAGTACATGCTTCCAGTGCTAGACCAAGCGGAAGTTGATGTTAATGTTGCAACTCCTGCATAGAAACTAACACCTCCACGTGCTGCAATAGTATCACCAACAGAAATAATGACATTGTCGACAATGGTTCCAAAGAAGGCAAACAAGATGTCGTCAACATGGTACAATTGCAGTTATCACTCCATCGCTATATTTGAAGAAACTTATGCAGAGCAAATCGACATCTTCTAAAGATACGCAGAAAGCAAAACGAAAGTTGTGTGATGAACGTGAACTTGTTCTACCAAAAAGCTTATTAAAAATACTAATTCATCAGAGCCTGAAGAATATGAATTAAAAGATATTTGCAAAGATTATTATGACAAGTCTGACCTTAATGAAGACAATGAATCTAGTTCCTCTGAGAAACCAGACGAAATGTTTACAATGGTCCAAAGAAATATTTATGTGGATGACTTTATTTAGGCGGCTTCGTGGCTTAGTTGGTTCGCGTGTGTCCAAGGTCCCGGGTTCAAATCCCTACATGCAGCGCTTAAAAATGTTATGCAAGCGTTTTTCACAAAAATACGCCCTTATTAGGATGAGAAGTAAAATATAGAGCCCATGTGTGTGTGTGTGTGTGTGTATGTGTGTGTGTGTGTGTATGTTGTCATGCACGTAAAAAATCCCTACCTTGCTTGGAATAACAAGAGTTCAGTAAAATCCAAAATTTCCAGGTACACAAAAATCGCTACCTGACACCTGTAGTACCTTCGGATGAGCAGAATATAGTGAATACCATTATTCGTATCTTAAAACATTATAACAGTATTAAATACTTCCTGTTTCCATTTTAAATTGATGTCAAAAGCTTAACTTACAAGATTTTCCATATTATTTAAAATCTCCATTTAAAACATCGGTTATCAAAAGTGCATCCTCCTTTCTTTATTAATTAGCTTTTGTATCAGAACTATCTATGTCAAAGATTATTCAATTCTCGTAATATTTTTAAATAATTACGTTCCATATTTATGCAGAGTTACGTTTTCAGAATTACATCTTTATTCAAAGTTACAACTTAAATATTAAATACTGCATACATACCGCCGCATAATAAAATGACTTTTCTCAAAGTAACGTGTTCGTGACTTTATGAATGAATGGCATTCCATTTAATAAAGTTCCCGCTTATATACAGAGGTTTCTGGATTTAATTCGAAGGATTAGTAACATACTTGGTGTAATATTTTTGGGAATTCCCCAGGTTTAATCGTCTAATTAGTGTCAAACCGCCTCGGCCGATTTAATTTATGTTCATAGCAATCGTTGTTTATCTTTGTCTAATTCACGGGTTAATTTTGCGTCGCATGCTATCCCATAGTAATGCGAAAGCCATAAAATTTATTCTTATCAATTTTATGGTTTTTAATGATAACGAGCGAGTTCTTTGAATAAATGTTTATGTATTAATTAGGTATTTAAGTAGTTCTAAGTACAGATGACACATTTTGTTTTCTTTTCTCCCGAAGCCTCTAGAATATGTTTTATTTAAAGTGTTATACGGAATTCAATTTAACTAATTAATTAAAGCTTTAATTGCTTTATCCGTCCTTTGTAAACGTAATAAGATTTGTATTCTTAACGATTGTAAAAAGAAAATATTTGCTTTTACGGTAACTAAAACGTGTTTTTATACAAGACCTTATTTATTTGGTATTTTAATTGATAAAGCCAATAATTTGATATTGTTCTTATGCGGATTAAATGGCTTTCTGCATTTATATACGCTTTAAAATGATTAACTTGCAGTCTAATAAATTTCGCATATAATGCGTTTTAAGGTATCTCAAGAATAATTATTTCTACATATACGGCTTAACTTTGTACATGCGGCTGTATTATTGATTTAAAATTGGGGCTTTTAAATACATGGGACGTGTGTTTTGCTTTGTATTTATATCTTATATTTATATCTTAGCACTTTAATGGCTACAAAGTGCGCTTGTATTATACAGGATGGAACAATGAATCTTCGGAAATTTCTATCCTATTCGGTTTCTTGTATATTTTGATAGGATTTATTTATAGGCTTTGGGTTGGAATGATCTCTCGTGACCCCCTTATCATGTCAATATATATATATATATATATATATATATATATATATTGGATAATTGGCCAAGACAAATTGATTAATATATATATATATATATATATATATACAGGATGAGTTTTTAGTGTGGCAAAGGTCGATGACTCCGTTATTATAAAAGCTACGTAAACCAAATTTGGAGGCATATTAGGCATGCCTAAAGTGCACATTTTAAAAATATTTGGAAGCATACAGGGTGTTTCATAATTCCAGGGCATATTAAACTTATATTTTTTTAAATGGAACACCCTATATATTATAACATTTTTGAAAAGCCCATAAAAAGAGCTTTAATTTGATATCAAATTGTATCTGTCTATTCCTTTTAGTTTTTGAGATCTTCAACTGTTTTTAGAAAAAATGACCCCGATTGGATACATTGCCACTGCATTAATACACAACTTATGTTAATTTTCAAGATGCAGAAAATTTTACCATATACCATAGTATATTTGTAAATATCACTTTTTTGAAATTTCTTCACAGTATACAGGGTGTGTCAGGTTTCGCAAAATGCAATTTTAAAAATTTTTTTTAAATGGCACCCTACCAATTTTATTGCTACAATGGATAGTTCATTAAGTGTCCTTTCATTTTTGTTAAGCATTCCCTATACCTAAATCCATTACTTTCAGAGATATTTTTGATTTTCTTCAAATTTTAAGAATGTTTTTAATTTACAAAACTAAAAATAACTTACTATTGGAGAATATTATAAAATAATTAATACATTTTGATTAACAATCAACTACACTTATCCAATAACAATTTTCACTAAAGATATAGCAACCTACAATAATACGCTATCAACAGAATTCTACCATATCAACAATATGCATTTTATAGAAAATGTTAAAGCAGGAAATCAGGCAGGCTTTGAAAAAAAATCCTTTATTTAGTGAAAATTGTTAGGACAAAACAAGGATCACACGTTAGTACACATACTTCTTGTATTAACAGACAGTTGCCAATTTTAAAAAATCGGACACTATTTCCCATTGAGAGGCAACTCGTTTCTTCCATGCGGTAGGGACTTCGCAATTGTGTAAAGAAATTGGGAAAGTGCGATAGAATTCAACCATTCACCAAATAACTGAACTGATGATAAGCAGCAGTATCTGTAATAAATTTTCTGTAAAAAATCTTATAGTAGGCGACACAATAAATTTCAAAGAGTGGTAGCCTAAGTTTTACAAAAAGAACTGCATATTCGAAGAAACTTGTTCAAAAAGTATACCTAAGATTAAAAAGGTATAGTTCTATATCAGTACGTTCTCAGAGTTTGTTTACAGTAACCAAAAAGGGCTATGTTGAAGTATATAGTTTATTGATGGACTTATCAAACACACTTTTAAATTGAAACAGACAGGAAGTAATTTCATATCGTTTCCGTCGGAAGTAGCATAACAATTAGGAAAAGTTCCCATAAAATACAAAAAATAGAAGATATAAAAAAATGTATGTTATTTGTAGAAGATGAATATCAAGAATTTTATAGTTCGATACTTTTGTGGCAAACTATCACTAACTAGATGTTAAGGTTTGTTTTTGTACCTTGTTTAAAATGTAAATTTGTCCAAATAAAGAAATTACTCCTTTGATTTTAGCTAAGGCTATTCAGAAACCTTATATGTCCATTTTTTACATAAATTATAAAAATCAAGTTTTTTCCAAATATTACATTTTTGGACATGCGATGCTTTTGCATACACTGATACAAATATCAAAATTTATCTGAATTAATAAAAAACTTGACTTATCTAGTTCACTTTGCCCTGTTTTCCCCTATTTAGCAGAGTCCCTTTGCTAAACAAATCAATTATTTAAACACAATCAGCGCAAACTGATTATTTTTATTTTTTTTGCTTGCGTTTGACAGCTTTTACCGATTTTCAACTGAATATCTCTATAAATATAATAGTTATGAAGTATTTATAAAAAAAAATGTCTTTTCAGTTTTATTATGATATTTTAGGAACCATTATCAACATCGCCAACCCGAAAAGCGTTATGAAAGGATTTGAAAAGACGCAAATTTTCTGTAATTAAACGGAAGTTGTATCTCTGCTGGTTTCTGAAATATCCACAGTGAGCGAGGGATATGCACAACAGTAGAAATGAATAATTCGTAAAATCGCATATAAAAAAATTTACAGTTGTTTTGATCGTTTGGTATATAAGTCAATTATGAAAAATCTTTATTGGATCGATCCACTTTGCGCACGTAATTTATTGGTATTTCGAGTACTTTTGATCACAACAAAAATAAAATTAACATATTTTTTTCCACATATCTAAAAAAATTAAATCTAGAATCACCACATTTCGTATTACCAAAATTTAAAAAATATAAATTAATCATAAGATTTCAAAAAAATTGGCCGAGGAATTAACAATTATAACTTGTATAAATGTTGAGTGAAGCAATACAATAATCAAAGCATTAATAAACTTACCTTTCTTCTTTTTAGGAAAGCGCACTGTAGTCCAAATATATGCCTTACTCTTAATTTTTTCCGACTCTTTACGAAATATATCCAAATCACTGGGAAATTTATATTTTTTACTGGTGATGTTAGTATTTTTTAAATTTTCATTAACATCTACGGCACTAGAATTAAACAAGGATGTAAACCGATGTAAAGGACCCATTTGAACACCTCCGCAGAAATAAAACGACTGATGCTTGTTATGGTAGAATGTATACTTCTTCATGCAAGACAGTAAAAGCTCTTTGATTACTTTCTACCGGCACACCCCACTTATAATTATGATGTATCTGCTGTATTAAATAATAATAGCTCTGTTAAACGATTAAAATATTATAATGTGCAGTTTTAAGGCCTTGAGCATGAATGAGGGTTGTTAACCATTTATGCAGTTTTTGTTAGTTATTTAAGTAGTGTTTCGAATGAATCGTTTGGGATTACGGTACAATAAATTTTAATAAAAATTACCGTAACTAGGCTACACAATAGTTCCATAGTTGTGTTACAACTACATAACTATCAGACTATGATGAAAATCGATTTCAGGTCTAACAAAATATTGAAAATATAATATTCGTTGGAAAACGCCTTATTCTTTCTAATGCAATAAGTTAGTCAACAAATTAGAAATAGCAGGTGTTACAAAATGGACGCAAACCGCTATTTGACACGGTGAATATTAAAAAAATATCAATGTTAATAAAATATTTATATAAAAATATTCAAATTACAATGCAAATAACTTTACAGTAAATACTAAAAATGATTTCCTGTAGTCTGGATGCAGATTCGTACACGTGTCGTAACACTTATAGTCACTCTTTGTAATGTTGGTTCTGTCTTGTTTGAAATCTCGCTCAATGCAAGTCTTTAATTCGTTAAATATTGAAGATTGTTTAACTACACTTTTTAAATACCTCCAAACGTTTGTTGATTTAAAATCTGCAAATCTTGGAGGTCACAACCCTTTCGACATCAAATGATGGATAACAAATTTTCGCAGCAGATGTGACGTTTCTTTGAAATGTTTATGATTATATTTCGTTTTAATAGTTTCTATATTAGTAAATTCCATCAATAGGATTAGATTATTTCCTTTAAGAAATATAATTTTTAGGTTACATGCATTCTTGATATAAGGAAGAATTATTTCGGTATCTTATATTGTTCATACTCAAAGGTTATCAAATTCATTATAGCGATTTTTAGGTTAAAAAAATATCATGGCTACTTTGTTTTCTAAAATTATTCGTTTTTGTGATTCATTATTTTGATTAATAATGTATCACGTGACGACTTTGACCTCATCGTATGGGCTTAAAAACGTTCACGTGCAAAATTGTGTTGATTAAAAAATGAGAAAGTCTCTTCCTTTGAGTCTAGAAAAAAGTTTCAAGTAAGGCAACATAACGTATATTAGATAGATACAAAGTAATTTCATGTCGCAGTCTTAATTCATTGGACCGAATTCTGCGGAAGATAAAGACACATTTCACCCACGATAGTATTCTGGGACCCTCTTCAAACACACACCACTCGTTCCACTGAGTTAGTCGGCAACCATCTTCTTTGTAAAATCGAGGTTTTCGGTACCCTATCGAAGCCAAATATTTAGCGGGGTACTTCACCGGGTTTTTCTGTGAATTACCGGTTAGATTTTCTGGAGCCAAAAATGTACGTAAAGCAACCATTAAAAACCAAATATAACACCAATTATTTAACATAATGGAAAACGTTTTTGGTAAACAAAGTTATTATTTAAATCTTTAACCTAATAACAAGAACGTTTATAGATGCATATTGTTTTTACTGATCCTCCCGAAACTTCAAAAAGAAAACTAGATATTCTAAATCTCGATACTACTTCACGGTTAACTAACCTACTCAAGCTACATGTTACTTCTTTGGATGTTAAAAGAGAAGTGCTTCATATAAAAAAAATTTTCCTTCATAAAACAATTTGAGATATTTTTGGCAAAATTCGAACAGATAGATTAACATTGCAACTAGAAATTAAGTTGTGTCGTGTTCTCTATTTAATATATGTCACGTTATCTTACTTGAAACCTTTTTCTAGACTCAGAGAAAGGAACTTTTCCACTTTTATTGAGTCAACACAATTTTGAATGTGAACGTTTTCGTGTCCAGACAATGAGGACAAAGGTGCCACGTGATACATTATTAATCAAAACAAATGAATTATAAAATTAATAATTATAGAATACAAAGTAGCCATGAATGCATATCTTTCCCTTAAAAATCGCCATAATGAATTTAATATTTGAGTATGAACAATATAAGATACACAAATAGTCTCTTAGATCAATAATGTATGTAACCTAAAAATTATACTTCCTAAAGGAAATAAGCTAACCCTATTGGTGGGCTTTACTAATACAGAAACTATTAATATGAAATATGATTTTAAGCATTCAAAAGAACGTCACAAGATTTAGCATTTTATTATCAGATGACACGGAACCAACAATATCTTTCGTTTAAATCTAACATAGCAATAAACGGTTGGTTTAAATTGCGATAAATCACACTATCCACAGATATGTGAAATAATAAAGGGTTACAGAACGTTGGGAGGCAGCACACCAAACACCAATTTTACGTGCGTATAATGATCATCATGAATTACTTTCAGCGCTCAAATTCGATAGATTTGACTATTATGTGGGCATCCAAGTGAAACCTCGTCTTATTGCGTTGATAAACCTTTCAATGCCATTTTCATAAACAAGAGAATGAAATCAACAACGAAACCTTAAATATTTTTCTTGATTTATTTATTTCATAAAGGACTTCTATTTAGTAATTCGGAAAGGAGTAGATAATGAAATCCCAGCTTACAAAGATAACTGTCTAAGCAATTTTCTCCAGAACTTCCACATCTAACAGTTGTGTCGACCGTGCTTCTTCGAACATGCACACAGCCAGTCTTACAAAATGTATTAATCAAACACAGTATTGTTGACTTACACAGAATTGGGAAATTCTAAGTGAAACTCGTCCTTTTTCTCTCGTTTGAAAAAATTATACGTACAGTAATTATCAACGATAAACATATGTTTGTCCGTAACGACATTGCTGACGCACTAGGAAGAAACGATATTGCAACAGCGCGAGTGCTTGAGAAGGACATTTTAATTACTGCATGCTATTAACCTTGACAACAATGTTGCCAAAAGACATGTTGGAGAAATAAAAATTTATCCATGCGAAATATTGTGTTACGTGTTGAATTCACGTACCGTTTCTAAATTAGCAGTAAACTAGGACATCGGCTAGCTTTCAGTGATGCGGGGAGGGTTCTATGAAAGAAACTATACTACTCGAAAGGTCTTTACACTCTCCTTATCTATGTAAAGCCTTTGAGCGCCAACTACCTGAAGAATACACAAATAAAGCCTACCCGGAAGGTGGATGTCTCGAGTAACAGTTTAACGCTTCCTTCTGATGATAGAAATCGATGGAGCCTCTCTTACCCTTATCACCTTATCCTACTAATTTACTACAAACAGAAAATAACTACAAAAACTCCACGTCTCGTACGGTAAATAACAACAAAAAAACAAGAACTAGGATATTTCCCTAATTTCGTCAAATACGCATTTATAAAGAAAAACCTAAGATTAACAATGATACAACTTCGTGGAGCAATAACTAATGTAAATGTTTTTTAATATTATGTTACATAAGGAAATTATTAATTTGGTTCCGTATTTTATCGTCACATGGTACAATATTTTTTCCGATATTCTTTTTGTGCCAAAGATATGGTTTGACAATTTCACTAAGTAAGAGTGGCACAAAATATATATATATATATATATATATATATATATATATATATATATATATATATATATATTATATATATAAAATTTGTAATATCGACTGTTCTTATAATGTATATGTAAGATAAATATTGGGATACAGTCAGATTGGGCATGTATTTAAAATAAGCGAAGAAAATTTACAATTTACTATTTACAGAACTTTTAAATCAAAATAAATATTACTATCAAATTTGTTCATTACGTAGATCATAACCCTTTTTACACCTTTTTATGTCAATTATAGCCAGAAAAAAGAATTGTAATTTACCATGAATGTTGCGTTAAACGTTCAAAGAACTGGTCCCTTTAAAAAAAAGTACCTTTGAGTACCAACCAAAATTTTGTTGACCTTTTACACAAATAAATATCTAAATTGCACGCAATTCTTAAGCTTATCAAATTTTTGAAATAATAAAAGTAACATACTATAAATTTAAAAGACAATTCTGGCCTTATGTTCCTGATGTAACTTTTTATTAGAGTTTTTTGATCCAAATCGGTTGCTTGTTCTGTAGTTAACCCTCAGCCTGGCGTGCTCCCTAATACTTCAAAAATGTTTAACAGCAACTTGTAGTTGTTTTTGAAGTACAAACCCTGTACCTCGAGTCGATTGAGTCTCTATTTAAGTTTCCTCACTTAGACGATTGTAATTTCCCATACTTAGGGTCGATTTAATCTCGTAGTTAGAGCTATAGCTAAATTGTAAAGATTTTGTTTATAATAATTAAATCTAGACTTACGTTTTATATTAATGGCAGAGTTTTACATCGTATTTCAATGGCGCACTTTTATTTTTTAATTCACTTTTAATTTTTAATGTCTATTACTTGTCACCTTTGACTAAATTGATATTCACGTAATAATTTGGTTTCAACTATTACAGTTCACGCGTCGAATAAGGAATGCTCCATTAAATTCGTTCTTTTTTCTAAAATCATGAAAGCAGTCGCTTTGAAAACGTTTGTAGTGAATTTCTTTAG
Source organism: Platerodrilus igneus (assembly GCA_036346225.1). Classification (NCBI taxonomy): domain Eukaryota; kingdom Metazoa; phylum Arthropoda; class Insecta; order Coleoptera; family Lycidae; genus Platerodrilus; species Platerodrilus igneus. Next base: position 5,736,179 of record JARFIW010001600.1, on the reverse strand, counting down.
AAAATTAGTATATAGTTAATAATAGCAAGATGTTGTCGTTATTTTTTACACCAAATGGCTTTTTAGTTTAGTTTTTGTAATGTTCAATTCGTTTCTTTTTGAATTTAGAAACATTTTTTTAAACAACTTTTCTAGTGTATGTACATAGATTCAGTATAATGGGATTTGTCATTAATTTTCCAAATTACTCTTTTTTTGGGGTAGTTTTATCTAATTTGAAATTAAGCCCTTGTTGTATTAGAAGTTTTCTTTTAGTGATTTTTTATTAAAATTTAATATATGGCCTGCTATAGTAGGATTTGAAATTATTTTTAAGTTCTCAATATTTGCCTAGAATATACACCTGAAATATTAAAATTTATTACTGTTTGTAATAAGTATACTGTGGCGCTGCTTGATTTATCTGCGACAAGAATAATTACATTAGAATGTAAGCGAAGAGTATGAACACAAAAGATGATTGATGGTTCTGCGACACGATATCTTTTAATTGACAGGTACAAGACTGCATTTAAAGATTACAATAGGTACATTCGAGAATGTCATTTGCATAATCTGATATGTTTTAGAATAATCTAGAGGTTTTTGAATATGTATATAAATTGCCGTCGTGGGTATTAAGAGTTCAGTTCTAATTGCAGCTTTTGTTATAATAATTGTTCTACTGTAAAGCTTTGATTACAATATATTCTACTTTAAAGCTTTGGAAGTCGTGATTTGACATTAATTTTGTTAATTACCCTATCTGATATAAATTACTCTAGAGATCATATACATTAATATAAATTAATAATTAGTGCTTCGATATAAATCAATTATAGTGCTTCGATAGTAATTTCAAAGGCAGCATTGTAGTATTAAGAAGTTGATATTTGTACTGTTAGTGATTAACCGGAAAGTAAATCGTACTGAGAGCTCTTAAAATTTCATTGTAGCTACAAGCTGCTCAAAAGACTTGTATAATCACTTTGAAAATAAAGAACTAATATTATTGCAAATAGAGATTTCGCTACAATACGTATAAGTGTGTCTTGCATGATGTACAAGTGAGAGAGACAATTTGTTGTTTAAATATAGCCTTAAAGACGAAGATAAGAAAAGCCCGATTTCAAACCGCATGCACATAGTTTGTATGCTATACCTTAATATTTGTTTTATATCTGCTTGTTTATAGAATGAACATTCTCGACAACGATACTTTAGTGCTATCTATTTTGAGTCTTATCATAAAGATGAAAACTTAAAAAGTGTTCATCTAGTTATGAAAAAGTAGTTTGAAGTAAGATACTCTGGCGGAAGGCAATTATGAACTGACTTAAAACTAAACATTTATATGGGTTTTATTAAAATTTCACATTTTCGCATTATTGAAATATTTAAGATTTACAAAAGTAAGCAACTACCCACCTACACATAGTCTTCGGAAACTTGTTACTCAAATCACATCTTTTCGGTACAATATTGTACAAGTTCAGGTTCTACCCTATTCCACTCCGTGAAACATCGGACTACTATACCAGTTTCTCTTTTCCTTTTTTAATTTGAACTGATATAATATTTTATATAACTTACCTTACAATGTTAGGTTAAATTTTTTATGAGCAAAAGATGGTTAATATTTATGAAATTTCAAACCTACATGTTAAATGGGAATGCTTTGATTACTAATTCACATCACAGCTACATGGTGTAAATATCTAAAATAAACCACCTGTACACATTTAAAACATAATGAAATCATATTGTGTTCCAACTAATCCTATTATATGTGTTTCTCATAATCCCATTATTTGAATTATTCAATTTGGTTTCGTTCGTGGCTAATTTTACTATCATTGATTATTGTTAATGCCACTGAAAAGAATATAAAAGAAATACAAACTTTAGGTCTCATTTTAAATCCCAATAAAATCGCGAATTGAAATGCTTGCAAATAAATCGTAAATACATTTTTATAGAAAAATGACTATTAACACTTTTAGTGTATATACAATAACACTACTAAGAAAGATCTCTCACTAAAAAAGAAACACTAAAGAATTATTCTTATTTTTAAAGAGGCTTATGTATTTGGGCAAGTTCTGTCAATAATTTAATGTTTAGATTCTATAACCCATTTTATGTTGCTGCTTGACAGGATTCTATGCCATTTAGCTAAATCTTCGTCTCACGTCTATGACCAACTCCTACACGTAATATCTCTTGTTGGACAACTTATGGTGAGGGTAATTTTTTACTAAATCTATTTTGCATATGCGTGAGTTAGTGTTTGAATAGTTTTTGCCCGTGTTCCTCAATTTGTCAGGTTTTACCGGTTTTGAATGGTTGGATTTTCTAATCAATTTGGCATCTTCACTCTACACGATTGTCATCCAACCCATTATTTTCAACGTATGATCGAGCAGTTATTCCACTCATCTAAATTTTGCATATTTTTTACCTTAACTTTCTTTATGCAATGCCTTTTATCGCATCTTTAATAAGACAACTGCTTCTCAAACAGCATCTAGTTCGGCCCCGTTGTCCTTTTTTAAGAATAATAAAATGATTGTCTCGTCTATTGGTCATATATAAGACCTCACCATATTAAACTGGTCTGTTCTGTTTAAATTTTCCCCATATTTCAAATGGCTCCAGTTGTTTTTCTTTCGCCTTTCTGAAAGTCTAAGTCAAATTTTTACAGAATTGCATTCTACACAAAACACTAAATAATCAATTCTCGTAATTTACGTTGAGGGTTCTATTGAATATTGTTACTTTCTGCTATAAAGACTACATTGACCTTTGCTATGCATTCCTTTAAACAGCTCATTTGTTCTCTTACTATGGATTCGAAGTGTTTAACTTCGTTGTGGATCTTTTGTACCTACATCCAATGACGTAGCTGCCCCTCTTGTACTCTTCAAGTTCAATTCAATACCATATTCATTGCAATCCTTTTGGTAAATCTTCTAATACATCATTTGCTTCTTTTTCAAATGAAATTTGTTTTATCTTTATCTATTAATATCCATGGTTTGTCCTAGGTCCTCATTAAAATTACTTCAAGGTTGTGTTGAATAAAGTTGGCGAAAAAAATCCCTATCGTACCTGTTTTCCTATTATAATCTACACTATTCTATCTTATCCCACTCTTGACTGCTCTTTCTATATTCGCAAATATTTCCTTCTCCATTCCTATGCACTTTTTATTTATCAGTGACAATGTAAAAATTTAATGTATTCAATGTTTTTTGGTACTAAAATTGTTCTTTCCCTAACGTCTTCCATTCAGTATTTGCAAAAATAGTGAAGTTGCGAGAGAAACTATACGTATTGTGCAATAATCCTTCCCTACCATGGCGTTTTATTCTTTTCTTGAGCTATCATAACTCTTTCGAGAAAATCATCAGAGCACTGCTCTGTTCTATATATCTCATTACACAGTTTCCAGATACCGTTTCCCTATTCATACAGACTCTTAATCAATTCTATTTCTGATTCATTTTCTGCTGGGATTTTCCAATCACTTTTTAATTTTTCAAATTTTTTTGTATATTTTATGTTGTAGGTCGCAATGTATAATTATCAATTTGTGTCGCGATCTTTGTACTTACGTTATCTGTGGGCTGATTAGCTTTATACAAATTCTATACACCCTGTCCGGTCTTTATCACATCATTCTTTTCAGTTTTATAGCAAATCATTCCGCATTTAAAAATAATTTACAAAATAACTCTTTTCATAAATTTGACCATCTTACTCTTGCTATGACAACTATTCAATAAAAAGTTACAGCGAAAGATACACCACTCTGCAAACCTTAAGTCTATAACAAGGAAGTGTTACGTGTAATATTCAATACTTTATACAAATTACATCATTTGCTTTTCGTACGCAAAACCAAGTGTAAATATTGTAGTCTAAAAAAAATTAGAATGGTAATATTTAAGCAAATGGGGAAAACACAATTCAATAAACAAAACTACTAGAAAATGTCGAGAATTTCATAATGCACAAACGACAAAATAATAAGGTCATAGAAATATTAACAGACTAGAATCTGTTTACACATATACACACACTATTCTTAAGTGTTTAAATATTAGTTTCAATTCATGCAGAAGAAAAATATAAATATCTGCACAAAATTTTCTAAACACATAAAGCAATACATACGAATGTGATCAGTATTCTCCATTTTAAACCTTCCTTTAGGCTTTAGGACGTCTTAATTACGTTGATACTTTACTTAAATGTTGTTGTTTTTGTACTATTGTCGTCAGATTCTCTAAAAAATGAAAGGAATAAAGCCATTAAGCGAATAAAGGTATGATTGACAACTACAAGACGGTATTTAGAGAACCGATATAATAAACAAAAGGAAAATACGAGTATGTTGCGGCACTTTCTGGAAGAAAATCGAAAGTATATGTTTAGACATGTAGATGTTTTAAAAACTCAGCGACCTGCGCATATACCCCAAATATTACTAAAATTACTAAAGATTAAACTGAAAATATAGTTGTGAAATGATAGTAATATCTACAGCAGTGGTGTCGTTACTCCAGTATAATTTATAATTGATGTTATCATAAAAAATCTTTTTTTACATTCTTTTTATACTGAAAAGGACTGTGGGCGTTTTTTAACTTTTACAAAGTTCTTTATTTCACAACTAAGTATAAGCAAAAACATGACGGCGTAGTGCTTCTTTACAAATTCTTAACTTACACCATCGAGACGATACTGTATCCGCTTTGATTTTGATATTTGCGAATCCTGCTCCTTTGTATATGTTTTGTGTATTTTTTTTAATTTGTCTTTACTAATAATAATTATATAATTATAATAATTATAAACCTTTTTCAAGACTACGCTTCGTTATTTATTTTGAAACTAAGTAAACCTTTTTAAATTTCCTACTCGCGAGATTATATATAATCTTTACAAATATATGAAAGAGCAGAAGGATGCTGATCAAGACGTCATTTGTCTCAACAATTTCAGCAAAAATGTTTCGGAAACAACTGGTGTGGGGTTTAAAGACTGTTAAGAAAATTATTAAGGAAGTCAGAACGCAACCAGTTGGTCCTAAGTTTTAAATTACTTCACCACGGAAAATCAACAAGAAAAGCAGCACAAAATCTACATTAAGTTAATTTGAAGAAGAAATTGTGCGCACAATTACTAGGCGATTTACAAACATCCACCATAAATAACCTACAATTCTTGTTGTATTTGAGGCTGTCTGTCCAATCGTAAAATATTAATTTCTGTGGAAAAATAGATTTGTTTAGAAAGTTGGTGCATAAAATGGGGTTTTGTGGAAAGAAGTGCCAAGACAATCGTAAGGTCTTAGTTGAGAAGCCAGAAATCCGAGCAAAACGAATCGAGTATTTACAAAAAGTACAGCAATATCGAGCAGAAGGAAGAAATATTATACATTGTGATGAAACTAACTTGCACAGTTCATATGCTATATGGAAGGTGTAGAATGATTGCTCAAATCAATGTTTAAAAGCATTGTTAGTCAACGGAAAACGGTTAATTATTGTGCATGCTGGTAGCAAAAATGGGTTGCTAATTGTTAATTCAGGAGTAAAAACTGGGGATTATGACTATGAAATGAATTATAGAAATTTCTGTAAATGGATACAAGATAACTTATTACAAAACCTTGAACCAAACTCTGTATTAGTGATGCATAATGCAGTGCATCATACGGCAACTGTGGAACCAAATCCAGCATCGACTTGGAAAAAAGAAGACATAAGGTGTTGGCTATTAAAAAGAATCATACCTTTTGAGTTTAAAGATACAAAAGCAGAACCGTATACAAACATTAACCAACATAAATCCAAGTGCAAACAATATGTTGAAACAAAATAATTTTGGCAATATTTAAGTTTATTTAAAGGTTAAATGAGCTGACACATATAGGGGTACTTGAAACAAAATCGCCCCATGTTTGTATGCCAATGTAATATATTTTTGTTAAACTGTCTAGCCCCACGCTAAAGGCACAAGTAAAATTAAATTTGTTTAACAAAGATGGAAGAAGTGTGACCGTATATCAATTATTTGTTCCTGCATAACAATTCTAAATGTCTTTCTACATTTGAGCGTATTCAATGCCTCTCCGATATGCAATTTAAAAATTTAAAAATTATTGCTAGATGCTAATATCGATATATTATCTGCAAATCTAAGCATATCAATCTTTTGTCCCTGCATAATAATTCGAAATGTCTTCTTGGATTTGACAGTATTCATTGTCTCTTCGATGTACAAGTTAAAAATTAACGAGGATAGGGCACATACCTGTTTCACCCCTTTCCTAATATTTATTTCTCTACGTTACTGCTCTAATTCTATTATCGTTGTGTGCTCTTTATATAAGCTATGTACAATCAGTCTATCCCTAAAACTCATTCCAATCTTTTTGAGTATTTCGAATTTTTTTTCCATTTTACATTGTCGAATTCTTTTACCAGATCTACAAACGTGCTATCCTCTTTTTCTATTGTTTTCTCCATTATCTCCCTCAGAGCTAAAATAGCCTCCCGTGTTCCCCAGTTTGGTCTGAACCCGAATTGATCATCTCCTAGTACTTCTTCAGCTCGCTTTTCCATTCGTGTTTGTAAAATTCTAGTTAATATTTTTGACACGTGTACTGTCAAACTTATTGTGCAAAAATTTTCACATCTATCCGAGCCTCTCTTTTTGGTATAGTGACTATGATGTTACTTATTAAATCTTTGAGTATCTTGCCTGTCTCATACATATAGCTTACAAGTTGGAAGAGACTTTCTGTTACTGCTTGTACAGCGGCTTATAGAGTTCTGCTCGCACCTTATCTGTACCCGGCGCCATACCATTTTTCAGACCCTTTAATGCTAATTCATACTGATGTCTAAGTATAGGATATCCCAAATTTCCGTTAACCTTAAATTGCATATTCTTGATAAATGAATATTACTTTCATATTGTGTGCTGTCTGTGCTTCTAATAAATGAGTCACGATATTTTTTCTTGTTAAAGTTTTCGATAAAGCAATTGTGTGGTTAATACGTGTCGCGAGCAATATCCTATTTAGGGATATTAAATAAAACAATACAACTTGTAATTATACGTTTCTTGTTTAAAATTGTTAGTATGACGATTTTGTAGTAAATTTGTAACAATGATTAGAATACAACCAATAATAATTGTAAACTAAATTAAGTAATTATACACAACATGTAGTGTGTCAGTTGCTGCCTAGATTTCAAAGCAGCAACAGCTATCAACCACCGCCTGCGGGCGATCAAAGATGAACTCCAGTTATGCGGGGCGCCGAGGAATGGGTACACAAGTGAAGTCGTTGGGGATGCACGTCCGTCAGTCCTGTTAGACAAGCTACCTGACGATGAAGCGGCCTGTGACGAGTAGCCATCCTGTCGGTCGAAAACCACACGCCAGTGGACCCAGGATCCTCGTTCGGATGAAAGGTTAAATGGAGGTCCCGAGTGTGAGTGTTGTCACGCACGTTAAAGATCCCTACCTTGCCTGGAACGGCAAGGGTTCGGCAAAATTCTAAATTCCTAGGCAACAAAAAACTCGCCTCCTGGCCAATGTAGTACCTTCTGGTGGAGCATTGGTAATATAAATGCACGGACCCAGGATCCGGATATCGTGTAGTTAGAGGGCAACCAAGAGGAAGATCCGGGAAACTGCTCACTGCATCAAAACATGGGGATTCCAACAGCAGGTCTGGAGGAATTCACATCAACAAATTTATCAAAAATATCAACTAAACACCACAACAACTCATCAGACAAAAATCATCAACAAGCCGAAAAACTCACCACGAGTTACAAAGCATAATACCGACGCTGAGAACGTCGGGTCCAGCTTCTGTAGTATGTAGTGTGGCAATCACTGGGCTATAGGAACACAACGAGCATACAAGGTTCAAGAAATATTTTGACAGAAGCGGTACTTTTCGGAAACGTTGTGCTTTATGCATTGATTTGGTTATAATTGGATGTGACGTCACGATCAGGAATATAATTTAAGAAAAATATATTAACAAAATTAGTTGGAAGAAAGGGTATTCATTTCTAGCTCCCGTTCTCTGAGCTAACGTGACCCGAGCGTGTGGCAAAATGAGTGAAGTAAAGATGGATGACTCTTTGAAAGTCGCGGGCAAATGATCAAATGCACTGATTCAAACAAGTGTATCGAAAAAAACATTAAACAAGATTGTGTAATAGTAAGAATTATAAAAAAATAATAACTTTTGTAAAATTTATCTTATTTTATTAGTAAAGTAACAAAGCGTTCCTTGTTACGAAATAAAAAATATTACTACTTCTAGTATGTAGCCCAACTTCAAATTTATTATAATAGTCCTATAATCTTTCCTTGTTGGCATCCCGTCCGTAAAACCGACCGTACAATTTTTCTTGAAAATTGTAAAAAGGATTGTACCGGCATACACAAGCGTTTCAGTACCTTCAACTCGGTGTGCAACGAACGACTGCCGACTAGATCACTTTGCGCTGTATTGTTAAATACGGCCCGGCACACCAACGCCACCAATTTTGTTTTAAAATTTTGTAATTCACTTCTAGGAAGAGAATAGCAACGCTTACTGCAATTGTTTGAAGAAGTACCGACAGATATCGAATAGGATAATCAAGAAAATAGATCAGAAGAAGATCTCATAGGGAAAAGCCTAAAACACAGTGAAACCGAATAAGAACTCGATAGTGAGGAGACGGTAGAAGAGCAAAATGATAATGAAAATGTTTCGAAATGAACAAAATTTATGAAAGACATACTATTTGGGAAAGAAAAAAAAAGTGGAAGAACATACTCCTGTTAAAACTGTCAGAACATAGTGTGAATTTGGTTACAAGATTGCCAGGCGTACGGTGACTAAATGCTGAATATTATTTTAACAAACACCAATAAATCTATTGATAAAGTAAGTACCCGACAAATATACTAGATCTCAAAATGCCAGGGCTAGTAATATTCTTGAAATTATACATGTCGGGGGTAAGAAAAGAAGCTCATCTAACTAAACGCTCAAGATCTTTTTAAACTAATGGAACGAATACCGTAATATTCGGATAGACCATGTCTCACACCAGGTTTACGTTTATGCGGAGACACGTTCGTTTTGACGACAAAGACATTCGATCGGATCAAGTTTGATTTGAGAAACTTGCTCCAATTAGAGTTCCAAAGACCTTTCGCTACGTGAAGGTACTTAGTTTCCATAATAGGTGCAATCGTTTCAAATATTGATTTATTTTGAATATTCATTACATATTCTGCTATTTTATGGGTACACACATGCCTCATTTGCAAATTTGCCTATTTGTATTTGCATTTCATGCTCGATTATTATTACCAAAATTGATCCACTTCTGGATGTTATTTTCCAATTCAACAAGATAAATGCCATTTAAAAATTGTAATAAATGACTGTTTAGGGTTTTTCGCTTTGTTTAATTCCAGTCATCCGAGAGAAAAGTGGTGTCATTCTATGGAGTGCATTAAACCACAAAGGATGATTATCTCATTTAATTGCTGCAAGAATAAAAGATGTGTTACCGGTGTTAATAATATAATAGAAGTAATCTGGTAGTGAATATTCCTCCGACAGTGTGTTTGGATTAGTCAGAGGAGATCTTAAACCATGTCAATTTTATTTAAGTAATTTTGGTGATCGGCATAATGCTGGATCTGTATGTAACCGTCTGTCTTACAATGAACTGGGGATTCAATACCTTGAACCAAATATCCTGGATCCTCCAAAGATACAAATTTATAGTACTATATCACAACAAAATTAGACCACTATGGGAAAACGAAATTTGATGATATAGCCTCCCTCTAAAGATGAATATTAAACCTGATTATGATTTTATTACTATAATTAGATTGAAATTGTATTGTATTATTTTTGAAACAGTGTTGTAACATTTCTTTATTATAATATAGGAAAGCTCATTAGGCGAGATTAAATGGTAGGTATAATTCACTATTATTTATTTGTCTTGATAGACCATTTGTGCACGAGAGACTATAAATAGATATTTGTTGTATCTATATTGTTGGTTAGTGCAGCCACAGTCGATGAACCCATTGTCGACCCCAAGATTTTTATAAGCTCAACTGTTGGAGGTTATAATCATTTGTAAGTAATAATAAACAGATAAATGCGATAAACTTGTTTCTGTGTCCTTGCCATTGTTGTACGAGGCTGCAAGAGTAAAATAACCAATTTTAAAGTTGTGTATGCAATGAGCATAAAATGAGCATAAAATTTTAATAACCAACGTCATATGGTTTACTAATTACGCCTAGAATAATAATAAATTCTGGTACCCACATACCTTAATCGCGCCCAAAATAATGAACATTTTTATAAGTTATCTAAATCCTTTTTTCTAAATATTTTAACATGGTATGTGAGTTTCACGTTATAAAGCGAAACAAGAAAATACATATTAAGAAAATGTCATAAAAGAGGAAGAAAGTTCCACGGGAGCAAAAGTGATTAACTACGTTTGTGGTACCAGTGATATAACTCTAGAAAGTAAGATTGAAGTAACTCGGGTTCTGTAGACAACAGGTGAGAAAAGAATTTGTACATAGTAGTAGAATGAATTTTAAATTAGTCACCACACATAAAATTTATATATCTCAATAAATGTGACAATAATGCAGACTATTATTAAATTAGCATACACCTAAGAAAAGTTAGTGTTATGCATGTATGTGTTTGCTCATTAGCTAGCACCAATAGAAACTACTATTTATACCTTGAGATAATGAACAATTAAAGAGGATATAAATCTTAGATGTCGGAACGGTTTAAGATCTAAAAATATTCACTATTGTGTTTTAAGCGGTGTCTACAAAATTTATTAGCACAAAAATACATAATGAGCAAAAATGCAACAATACAAACATTTTCTAAGATGTTACTTTCTATTATACAACAAGAACAATTAACGGTTCCAACTACGTAAATTGTACCTTTTATGTAACAGATTGTTTTTAAAAAGCCTTGGATTATGCAAACAAATACAGTATTTTACATTTAAGGAAAATCAGGTAATAGAAAAGTTGTAAGAAGCAAATACACCTACATTAGGATTATAAAACCTTTTTTACTATAACAACCGCACCTTCAGAATTTCTCTACATCGATATTCATTGACAATCTTGGACATAAACGTTTAAAAATGTAAAAGAAGTCCTCCCTTATTTGGGAGTTTGATTACAAACTGTTGAAAATAAATCTATATAGCAATATCTGGCCAATCTCTTGACCCAAAGTATTTCGGTAAATATATATGAATTCATAAGGAAGCGTTCAATCCATATACGTTACAAAGTTGTAATTTTGAGTAAATACACAGATACAATGGACTTTATATATTATCTTAAACCATTTTGTATTGTTTGACTAAAGCATGCGGTCATTTATTGATGCATTTAAATGCGATGCAAAGTCCATAAAAATGCTTATTTATTAGTGATGAATGTAATAAATTCCTTATATCACAACGAAATTAAAGAACTTCAATGCTTTAATTAATAGCTAATTGAACTCTAACTCTACTTTAAATAACAAAATAGAGCACATTCATACTTTTAGAATTTATTTTTAATTTAAAAATCACAACAGTACATGAATACACTTACAAGCTCTCAGATTATACTTCCAATTATAATGTATTAACTTCCGGCGTTTATAGTAACACGCTTGTGTACCACCCGACAATCCCTATTGGCGTTTGTTATTCATATATAATAATGCACATTCTAAAATTTTTATATAAAAGAATTTTATGTTTTCAGAATTTTCCCAAGATTTTGTCAAAGTTGTGAGATATACCGCTTTCTAAAACATCCCAATCAATTGCTTTCAGTAAGACAAATAAAATTAAAGATATGTTAGGCAACCCAAAAGATAAGGTTGAGAAGTTGCAAAACTTGGGAATTTATGAGAATAGTTATTCAGAAGCACGATATGTTGACGAATATATTGGTTGGACAATGACAAACGTACACTCTAGATTTAAAAAACATATACTTCGTTCTAAATATTGTAAATCTCACATCTTAATCACATTTTAGAAGTCACTCATCCTGCTAAACAGGAAAATGTAAAATTATGAAAAGCCGCACTAATGTATTCCTATTAAATGTTTATGAATCAATTAAAATTGTTAAACCTAAAGCACTTCTCTTAAATACTAGTAAGGGGACAAGAGGTCTCTATAAACCTGACAATCAATAGGAATGAAAAGTTTGTGTTGGAACCGTCAAAGCAGTATTATGAATAGTAAAAGATTGAGGTTACTATAATTTAATAATAATAATAATAATAATAATAATGTCTTTATTGCACAACATAGACAAATTAATAACATTTTCATTTCTGTGTACATATAATTTTTGTGCAAAGGGCGAAGTTCAGTTGAGTTACAATGAACCCTCTGTTCTTACACTTAACCCTAAATCATAAATAAATACGTGTTATTTTGTACAGTTGGTTGGCAAAGTTTGACTTAATTAGCAATGAGATGAAAACAAAAAAGAAAAAATAATAAGAAAAAAATAATCTACTTAAAACCTTGTTGCAACAAATGATTTTTTAATTTGATTTTAAAGCGTAAGGGTAACATGATTTTAAATTCCAGAGGTATTGAATTATAAATATGTACTGCAGTATATGAGAAAGAACGTTTGAATATCTGAGTCTTATGTGACGGGATTGTCAGCATACCCTTTCGCCTAATATTTATATTATGTACATCCGTCCTGTATCTTATCTTATTATATAGGTATGGCGGTGTTTTACTAAATAAAATGTTGTGACAAAAACAAGCTAGATGTAGTAAACGACGCTTTTCCATATTTAACCAATTTACAACTTTTAGCTTATGAGAAATATGTTCAAATTTACGGATTCCAAAAATCAAACGCAGACAAGAGTTTTGAACCTTTTGAACCCTCCTGGAGTATTCCTTATCAAGACAAGGCCCATAAATAACATCCCCAAAATTAAACAAAGACAGCACCAAAGATTCGCATAATAACGTTTTAATTCCGACGTTTAATAAATGTTTATTGGCATACAGATGTTTTATATTAATATAAGCTCTTTGTATTAGTTTATTAACATGGCATTTGAATCTAAGGTCGACATCAATAATTAACCCCAGGTTTTTTGCCTCAACACAGTGTGGAATAATTATGTCATTGACTTTAATATGAATTTTTTGTGCTGCCACTATACGATGAATCTTACGTCCAAAAATTAAAACTTTAGATTTCGATGGGTTAATGTTTAACATATGTTGTTTAGAGATGTTAACTAACCTACTTATGTCACTATTGATTTTCAATTCAGCAACATTTAGTTCTTCCATCGGAAAGGAATAATACAGTTGTGTATCGTCTGCATAAAAGTGCACTGAACAACTACTAATTACAGATGAAAACTGAGACGTATAAATAGAAAACAGTAATGGACCTAGGATTGAACCTTGCGGTACACCAGACTTTAATTTCCGAATATTGGAATATATACCAAATAAAGATACACGTTGCGATCTATTCCTCAAATAACTGTTCATGAGTTGACATGCACCACTGCCAAAGCCTATATACGATAATATATCAAGCATAACGTTGATATCTATTGTGTCGAATGCTTTTGTGTAGTCTAATAATATAAGTGCCGTAATTTTGTTGTTATCAGTGGCATATATTATGTCGTCAATAATTTTAGAAAGTGCTGTAGTGCAACCATATCCTTGTCGATATGCCGATTGCGTTGCCGGTAAAAAGCTATATTTAGTAACGTGTTCTTTAATTTGAAAATTAATAATTTTTTCTGCAATTTTAGAAAGCACAGGTAGGATACTTATTGGTCTTAAGTCCTTCATTTGTGATGGATTATTTACTTTAGGTAATGGATGTACAAGTGCTTCTTTCCAACATGAAGGAAATACGTGCTCTGATAAAATATAATTAATTATATGGGAAATGTATGGTAGTAGGTATGGCATGCAATACTTTAACATATTTATACTTATACCATCAGAGCCTATTGATTGCGAATTAATGGAATATAATACATTTGACGCAACTTCACTGGTGACAGTACGGAATAGTAAGGGTTCAGTTATATGTATTGGTTTGCTCGAATAGAATGTCAGTGTGTCTCGTGGTGACCGTTTCGAAGTAGGAATTGAATCTATAAAGTAGTCATTGACTTTATTTACATCAAAAACATTTTGAGGTAATGGCTTTTTGTGTGTTTTAGTAGAAATGTTAAGTTCTCTTAACCCATTCCAAAGTTTTTTGGTATCACCATTAGCACTAGTTAGAAGCGTTTCAATACATGCCTTTTTTTCCTTACGAATTGCAAGCGAACAATAATTTCTTACCGATTTGTAGTAATCCCAGTGGCATTTATTTCCAGTTTTCTTAAACTGTAACATTGCTTTCTCCCTTAGCTTTATTAAAATTCGTATATTTTCAGTTAACCAGTATGCTTTCGGTTTAGATAACCGCGATGTAACTATTGGTGCATGTTTATTAAACAGTTTAATAATATTTTCATTAAAAAAAGCTACTTTTAAATTGATATCATTAATATGAAATATGCCTTGCCAAGATATATGTCTTAGATCCCTCAGAAAATGTTGATGGTCAAAATTTTTAAAAGTACGATAAGTTTTGTAAATAATTGAATGTGAAATGATGATTTTAACTTCACAATGAATTAGCATATGATCAGCGGCATTAATATCTATAACTCCGAAGTTTACTACTAAATTAGGCACATTTGTAAATATTAAATCGATCAGTGTTGCACTGTTATTGGTAATACGAGTGGCTTCCTAATTAATTGATTAAACCCGAAGGTATTAAGAGAGGAAGATAATTTCAATACAGAAGAGTCATGTACCTTAAACCAATTTATATTAAAATCACCCAGTATAAATACACCATCACTTACTGGTAATACCCTGGATAAGGAATCCTCCAGTGCGCTCAAAAGTCCAGATGGTTAGATCTTGGTGGATTATAAATCACACCCACTGATATAATTCCAGCCTCGGTCCAAATTTGAATCCACAATTGCTCAATGAGTGTACTAGTAGTAATTACTTTAATTTTAAGGAATTTTGTAAATAAATCGCTACGCCACCACCATGCCCAGTCTTGCGATCATTTCTAATTAGTGTGTAATTATTAATATTGATTAGGTCGCTCGGTATATGAGATTGAAGCCAAGTTTCTGTAATTGCGATTAAATTATAACAGTTTGATAAAACGTAATCTTTGAAAATTTCAAAGTTCGCTTGTAACGAGCGAATGTTAACGTGAGCTAGTTTTAAGTTTGTTTTCATTCAGTCACACTTATGCCAACCAAACTTATATAAGTTTTATAATAAAAGAAATAAAAAGAAAAATTGAAAAAACGGTGTTCAACAATTGACGAATGTAATGCTGTTCTGATTTTGTACCACTACTGGCTAGATCTTTAAATAATAACATCATACTAGATAATTACTTACTACATGATTGAAATTTATCTTATTTAATTATTTGGCATCAAAATTTATTATGTACTGCAATTTAATAATATTATACCCAATAATACATACTGTGATAAAAGAGTCATCATTCTAATTATATAAACAATTGATTCAAAATTTGCTATCCATAATAGGAAATTGCTGCATCGCCGGCATAGATATTACCGGTCATAATATTGTTTCCAAATCTTGAATACTGTTTACA
Organism: Platerodrilus igneus; assembly: GCA_036346225.1. Taxonomy (NCBI): domain Eukaryota; kingdom Metazoa; phylum Arthropoda; class Insecta; order Coleoptera; family Lycidae; genus Platerodrilus; species Platerodrilus igneus. The sequence continues at coordinate 5,720,369 of JARFIW010001600.1, read as the reverse complement.
GATATGACTTTATCATTATGCTTAACCTTTACTACGCCATTTGCTGTCCATACACATCTGTTTCCAAATTTATTACAGGCTGCCTTCAAAATATCAACGCGATTTCTTGTTAGATCCTCTCTGACAGTAATATTTGTGTTTTTAAAATTACGTTTGTTTTTAAAAACATGTTCTCTTATTCTATAACTTATAAATTTTATTACAACAGGACGCGATTTGTTTACCATCTGTTTTCCCACTCTGTGACATCGGTCGATTTGATCCTTAGTTATGCTAATACCTACTTTTTCACTTAATGTGGAAATTAAGAGCTGTTCCGTGTCTTCGTGCTCACGCTCAGGAATTCCGAAGATTCTTAAATTATTTTTTCTACTGTATTGTTGTAAGCTATCAATGTTGGAGGTTAGAACTGCATTTTCTTTCTTTAAGAACTCCACTTGGGTTTCTATTGCCAATAGCTTAGCATCAATTTTTATTTCTATTTTGTTCCACACCTCATCTGCTAATTTTGCTATAAAAGTTTTGTCCTCTAAAAATGTGTGTATAGCTTGTTTTATAATTTCACCAATCTCGCTTTTCTGCTCACGGGTAAAAGGCATTATTATATATTTATATTATCCCGTAAGACAATTATTAATACCGAATAACTTGCAACTACTAAGTAATTATAAATGTATAATTTAGCCAGAGCAGTAAACCGCACGTCTACTCTTTACAACTGTCGAACATGTTGTGGAGATCAGAAGCCTCAGTAATGAAGAAAAAAAATTCAGGTGTTTAAAGCAACATTTAAATTGTCCCTTGATAAGGTTCACTGTAGCGTACGTGGTGAAGAAAATATTTTCGGTGTGATACTTAAAATTCTTTATTTTATTTGACTTTGATTGTCTTGCTACTGATGTTGTCTTTACATGTGATTTTCCAATGCTCCACCCAAAGGTACCACATTGGCCACGAAGCGAGTTTTTTACCTGAAAAATTTGGAATTTTGCCGAACCCTTGCTGTTCCAAGCAAGGTATAAAGATCTTTAACGTACGTGACAACACTCATAGACGGGACCTCTATTTTACCTCTCATCCGAACAAGGGTGTATTTTTGTGAAAAATGCCCGCCTAACATTTTTCAAGCGGACCGTATCAGGATTCGAACCCGGGACCTTGAGCGTAGTAGCACTGATGTTGATCACTTAGTAATCAATACGTATTTAGTTTTTTACATAATTTTGTTCCTGACGCTTTTGTTATATTTAATTTTAATCGCGTTGCAGTGCTCTTATTTATCATTTTAGTCATGACCTTATGACCTTCGGAACTAAACAGATATCATAACTTAACTTTCAAAATTAATAAGCAGATGTTAGATTTATAGAAAGCGGCAAGCGAACACTGTTCATCAAATTTCACTTATGTTAAGGTTAGTAGTTATTTTGAGATCCATAGAAATTAAGGCCCTTGATAAAAAAAAGCTGTATATGATTTTAATATAATATAATATATATATATATATATATATATATATATATATATATAAGATTATAAAATAAACCTGAAATTCCTGAAAATTTCTGAAAAAAATTTAAATTTTCAACATTGACTTTTAAAAGTTTTTAGAGTTATTTTAGATGTATTTTAATATGTTGAATTAAAAAATCACACTCAATCTGCAAAATAACACAATTTCAGTGTATCAAATATCACAATATATTCCCCCTATTTGAATAAAATGAAAAACTAAATCTGGCTTTACACTTGGATTCAAATACTCTCTAAAATTCCTTACTCCCTAACTTTCTGTCTATACGGAAACAATAAATTAATGTATAACTTTTCTCTTAGAATATACGTGGATTCTCCTACTACGTCACTAATTTCAAAAGGATCATCGTATGCTAAATGCAGTTTTGCACACGTCTGCTGCTCCCTTATACCCACTCTCAAACTTTTAACTACAACTAAGTCACCAACTTTGAATTTTACTTTTTCCTAATTAGCGCATTCATCTTTCTCACATACTTTTTGAACGCACTCTTAATTTCTCATTCATTTGAATAAATAGTTGCTGCTCTGTTTCGCTAAAAATTAAAATATCATCGACGAAATGAATGCAAAATTGTTCATACGCCCCTAAAATTGCCTGCATGGCCTTCATTAATACTGCACTTGACGTAGACAAACCATACGGTACCACTTTAAAGTTATAGATTTTTCCTTCCGCTGAAAATCCTGTGTACTTTCTAGAATTTTTATGTAACGGAATCAACCAGAAAGATTTCCTCAAATAGAGCTTGCTGAAAATTAATTTACCACTCATACTAGTTAAAAGTGTATCCATGGATGGTGGACGATGAAATTGCGGTTTAGTCCGTTGATTAATTTTTCTTGCATTTAACCACAAACGAATGCTATTATCTTTCTTCTTATCAATTACCAACGGGTTTAAAAAATGTGTGTTAGAATATTCAATTATGCCATCATTCAACCTTTTAGATAACTCGTAGTTTACTTGCTCCCTATATGCTGCAGGTATAGGATATATTATAGAATTAAAAGGCTCTGAATTATCAACCTTTAAAACCTGTTCATAACCTAGCGTTGTGCTTGCTTCCACACCTACTAATTCTGAATGTTTCCTTAAAAGTGCGTGAACTTCATGTACTTTCTCTTCTGGATATTTAATCGTATCTAACTCATCTCCTTCCCTTCGTCTATTTCCATTAAATTAACACTTAAACATACGTCATCTTCAGTGACGTCATAACAATCTTTCCAGTGCAATACAACATCGCTAACCTTTATTAACCTTTTCTCCATGTCTAAAACCAAGCCTAACTTCACCATGCAATCCTTCCCTAAGATACTTTTAAATTTGAGTCCTGTAACAATCACAAATTCATGTTCACAGCTTAACAGACTAATCTCTACTTTTAACACAACAACGCTATTACTACAGCAAACCTCTTCTTATTCGGAGCCATTAAGTGACTCTTCCTAATTGGAATAATTCGACCACTAATTTGAACCTTAATTTCTTTCACAAATTCTTCTGATACCAAACTTGCTTCAGCTCCTGAATCGAGCAACGATCCTACCTATTGGTAAACAAACTTTTTCAACTACTTCCGGTTCAACTTCCTCTTCAATTGTCATAAATTCCCGTGGATATTCATACTTGCAAATTACTGCTTCTAGTGGTTTGTCTTCTACTGAAAATCCTGCCTCACATGAAGCTCATTACTCTGTCCCCCCTGTCTTTTCAATGCTTCCGCATAAGTCCTACTTACTTCCGGTCTGCCCCTAACTTCATTAGTATTATTATTTGATCTAGGTTACTCTCTAGAAATCTCTGGTAAGCTATTTTGTCTCTGAACTGTCGGTACCTGATTCGCAGTCCTAGTGCCGCTGCTACTCCTGTAATTACTTCCTTTAGATTCCCAATTATTCCTAAATTGTGGTCTATTGAAGTTGGTTTCCCTATTATTAAAATTATTCTCCCTATTATTGAAAGTATTTCCCCTTGTTTCAAATCCAACTTGATTTACATTCCTATCCCTTAGTCTCCCTGTACTTACGTCGTGGTATCTTTGTAAATACTCTAAGAATGCCTCTCGTTCTATAATATTTTGAAGTGCTACATGCTGTCTAACGTCTATCTAAAAATGTCTCGATAAATATTTTATGATGTGCCTATCCGTTACTGGAGAACTTGATTGTTTCGCTACACTGAATTTCCTTATGGCATATTGTTCGCGAGACTTTGCAAATTCTCCCCTGTATTTCCCAGTAATTAAGTCGTCCCTTACTTGATCCTGTTTGTGATCTCCCCAATAATACTTTAAAAATTTACATTCGAAGTCTGAATACGAGTCAATGTATTGTCCCACAAAATTATACCTGCTTCCGCATTGTCTTTTAATAAAGCTTTCACTATATTTAATTTCGCCTGCTCATCATATAAATTATGTACTAATGTCCTAACACTATTAATGAAAATCTGCGGGTTTACTCTATTATCCCCATAAAATTGCATATGCTGGTCTAACGATAAGTTAATAATATAATAATATCTCGGTCCATCTCCTGTTAAAGTGGTCATAGTCTGTTTTATACCAATCACTTCCCGTTCAAATCTGCCTAACTGGTTCGTTCCTGCATGAGTCACTTACTTCCGTCATCTTACAATTAATTTCTTGCTCACAAGAAACTCTTACTTCCGTTTTCAGCTGTCCTATTTCCTGTTTAATCCCAGCTATACTCCTTTCATTCCGTTCTACACGCACTTCGACTTCTCCCATTTTTACATTCAAACTATTTTTAAAATCACTAAATTCCTTAGTTGACATATCTATTTTTCCACTTAACGTTTCAGTCATCTGCTCAAACTTCCGGTTCGACTCTTCCCTAGCTTGTCGCAGTTCCTCTAACATTCTCATAAGTATTTCGCTCCCTTGGTCTCCCGATTCAGTCTTCGACTAATCCATTTTACTTCCTGCTTCCGCTTCCATTTCCGGTTCCGGTTTATCAAATAAACCATTAACACTACTTCCGATCTCAACTCCTTGACTCCTCAACAACTCTTTTTTCAACATACGTTCCAAACACCACACTCACACACCACAAAAAAATCCAAAACAATCAACCTTTAATCTCCTGGTCGTCAGTTTCCTAAAATAAATTAAATTATCTGAATTCGAGCCTCACGTTCAGGGTGCCATTTATTTGGTACGATCTGTTGTGTGCCTTTTTTATATTGCTACTTCCCTTACTTGGTAGAGTCACAAATACTTAAAATGCCACGGCTGCTCAGCTCACTTTCCTGAAAATAAAATTTCAACACGAAAACTCCAGCTGAGGTGAACAGACAACATTTATTATATACCAACAGGAATTAATCTTACAAGCCACAATCAAAATTATACTTCTCTTCCACACAGGAACGCAGAGAAGCAAATACTAGGAAATGCGTCAGACACGAATGTGCGATATCTCAATAATTTTTTAATTGCATATCGGAGAGGCAATGAATACGCTTAAATGTAGAAAGACATTTAAAATTGTTATGCAGGAACAAACAATTGATATAATTAAATTTGTTGATGATATAGCGGTATTGGAAAACAGCAAGGAAGAGTTAGAAGCAGCTCTTAATTAAATGAAAACCGTACTAACAAAGAGGCACACTATGAAAATTAACAAAAATATAACTAGAATACTAGCATGTAAAGGAGGGGAAGATAAATCAAAAACCATAATAAAAAATAGGAAACGAGAATTTACAAGGGTTAAGAATTTTACCTAGATAGGAAGCCAAATAACGCAAGATGAGAAAGATGCAAAAGACATAAAGCAAATACTACACGAGGCCGTTCTGCAGTAACGAAAAAGCAACTACTATGTTCGAAAACAATAAGCATGAAAACAAGGAAAAGATTGCTGGTATGCGTCGAGCACAACCCTGTATGGCTGTGAAACGTGAACAGCAAAAGAAGCGGACAGATAAAAATAGCAGACTTTGTGTGGTACTACGGACGTATGATAAAGATATCATAGGCAAACAAAGTTGAGAACAAATAGATTCTAGAAACAGTAGGGGAAGAAAAATATGTGGAAAACAATAAAACAAAATAGGAGAGATAGAATGATAGAAGACACGCTCTAAGGCATGAGGGAATTAGTGCGTAATATATTAGAAACAGAGAAAGAAAAAAGTGAGGTACAGGTAGTCTTAGATTAGACTATTGCACACAGATTGTGAAAGACGGAATTTCAGGGAAATGTGTAGATTAGCTCAGAAGATAAATGTACGCGTCCAAACAGTTCCGAGACTGAATACCTAATGGTGATGAAATTAATTTTGTGAAACTATTAGTGAAACAGTAACAAATTTGAATTGGTGCAATGAGAGTTGGATCCAAAACCAAAATCAACAAGTAAAAAATATCTATTTAAATACATCAACCACGATAATAACTGGAACTGATAGTTTTTATTTCTTATACTTGTCAATTTTGATCGAAACAAAAATATTTGTCAAACTTTCTTTCCTATACTATAAACCACGAAGAAGATATCTACGTCACAGGCGCCTAGCGCAATTCACAACATACCTTTAAGATTCTTTTAAAGCTTTACCAATGGATACGAGAAAGATAGCAATATGATTTCTATGTGTTTTTAAGTAACGACATACGTGAGCAGGTTTATTTAAGATAATGACAGAGAGAGTTATGTGGACGTATGTTTGTATCCTAATATAAGAATGGACATGATTTTACTAGGGCGGTAATCCAATCTGTCAAATTAATTTATTTGATATATATTTATTTTAATGTAATTGCATTTATATTAAATGAATTTATTAAACCCATAAAGTATTAAGACGATAATTTTAAAGTAGTAAAAGCAACTACTTGTGTGAAAATAAAATATTTTTCACAACTGATATTAATTTGGTATTTATGAACTAGATGCTACATTGACTTGAAATTTTCAGCTTAATACATACGGTCACAAGTCATGACGCAGATATTTTCTTTCGTGGTTTCTACTATACCAAGGTATGCAAAATAAGCAATTTTGATATACGTCAGACTACTATAAAAACGGTTTCCTGCTTTAGTTAAAAATATCGCAGTTGAAAATTGCTTTTGACGGTGTACTCAAGAAAACTATTCGCATACTGAATGATTGTCAGAACCTTCTTATACAATAAAATGATTTACTTACATTGAATCTTGACCTTTATTAATTATATGTAAATCGCTTGAAATTTTGAGATAAAACGTACTAAATATTCTTCTTTCGCCGTCCAAATTCTTTAACTGTTCATACGTTTTTAATTATTATGCCATCGTTTGTCCCATCAGAATGTATAATTAAAAGATAACTGCAAAAACTCATTTTCTCCAGTTTCACTGCAATGCATTTACACAAATCGCATTCATGTTATTTTTTGCATTATTGACGAGGTGAACGACCAAAAAATGAAAGCCTCGTAGCAGTTCTTGCAAAACAACTACATATATGAACGTTTAATGTAATTACAAGTGACAGAATGTATCTTTTTATGATTAATACACCTGAAATTTAATATAAAATTCCCTTTCAACGGGCAACGCCTGCAACTGATGAATGTATGGCATCAAGTAGGCAAAAGGTGAAAGGAGAAAGATGTTCGACGAGATCTACTGTTCTTAAGTCAATGCTATGGTTACGGTTCTATTATTAGTTGTCAGAGTTGGATTGATTGATAAATTTTTATATACCTGAGTAGGTACTTATTATTGGCTTCAGAGTTTATGCTATAGTCCAACTCATGCAGAAGTAAATAATAAATGCTTATACCAGAAATAATTGTAGCTTTCAAAGCAACCATCATCTTCATTATTATCTGAAAAAATAATAGACAATCATAAGAAAGTTGTTTGTTGTTGCGGTTATGCGTTACCTCCTTCTAATGAATTAGAGGTTGTACTAACATTAAAAACTACTTAGACTTTTGATCAATGCCATATTGCACATTGTTTGTTGTTATATCAAATAGTACGCCCACACGGGCAAATACTATGCACCGTGGTATTTAATCTAATATATATTAGCATAATATTTGCGTAATTGAGTACTGTATCAAAAGCAACCTCAGAGGTGCTACAAATACATGTAAGTGATAAATAAAAACACATCTATTTAGACTTATCTTTCTATCATGATGCAAAAACGATTAGCTTCTCAAAGAATTACAGTTGCTTAAATTGTTACCTAATAAAGTTTTTATAACTAAATTGCTTCTGCAGGATATAATTATAAATAATTAATGCGATTTTTATTCATTTTAAGAGCTTCCTATGATTGTAAATTGTACACTGTTCGTTAGCTATGAAAAAGTATCTGGAGAAAGACAGTATGTCCACCTTTCCCGGATAACTTTCTTATGTAAACTCTAATGTGAAGATTTTTTTTTTGGGAATAACTGATCGGCAGTTTTCTGAACAACTGATAACATCAGACATAACGTTCATTAGTTCTGAAAGGGTTGATAAGACCTCGCTTCCAAATTATAATTCATATCAAAATCACACTGGCTTTGGAAATAAATTATTTCAATTCATTGATCAAGTTTTTACCATATGACATGAAAATTTAGAGATCACGTTGTCAACATTACGGCCCTCCACGATATTTTAAGAAAACCAAAAATGTGCGGAAATGAGCCTTTTTGAATTCTTCATATGTAAATAATATAAGAATATTCAATTTTTTTATGGAAATTTACCCGTCCCTTGTAGACACATATCACTCCTCTCATCCTGTAGAGTTCATTGTCCTTTATGTCCCTAATATCCTACAGATTCATGAGCATCGGGGAATTCGTATTTCACTTATAATGGACAAACTTCGCGAATCTAGATTTTTCCTCTGAAATGACACAAAATCAGTTAAAACATTTGTTGTGATCTGTAAATATTTATTTTGTCCAGCGCTGTTGCAAATGTCATCGAGTTATTAAAGAAAAATCGAAGTTTTTAATATTGCGGTATTCGAGTTTCTTCCAAACAAGGTGAACTGGAGATAGATTCGGTTTATTAAAGGTGGTAGAATAAAATGGCACACGAATGGGGATAGAGGAGCTTGCCAACTTATTCGGTCATCTGTAAAATAATTATATATCATTACGTCGCTCTTGTGAGGTAAGACTGGGCATTATAACAAAAGGAATCAACTTCAACTATATCAAAAATCACGTTGATGTATTCTGTAATTCTCAATGTAATGATAGTCGTAAACAGTTTTTCTTAGACATATCAAGTAATCTAAAAAAGGAGAACAATAAAGATAATTTACATGGACAAATGAATAAAAGCATTGAAAATAAAAAAAAGCCAAAGCAAGAAGGGTTGGTTTTTTACAGTTCATACCTAACAATTAACGCAATTGAAAACGTTTCAGAAAAATGAGGTTCAGGCAATGAAAATTTTTTAAATTTTATTAGTCTCCATTACGAGGTGCGCAACTAAGTTCTGAATTTTTAATTAATGAAGAAAGAAAAATTTCAAGAGAAATACAAAAAGAAAGTTTATTCAAAGTGTCATCCCTCGCTAGCTACATATTTTTACCATTTCTCTGACAATGCATGAAAACCACGACAATAAAACGACGCGTCTGTTTATCCAACCAATTTTGCACTTCTACGAAATTGGCTAAGGGTAGCCCAGTCAAGCCATGCGCCATCAACCGGTGTGACGAATACGACGATTGCGGTAACAGCTCTCATATCGGCGTATTGATGGTGTCGTGAACAATGGAAGTGCAATGGCACGAAGCGTTGTTGTGCTGTAATATCACTCGTTCGCGTCTCGTGCCCCAATCTGACCGTTTTTCGAACAATTTATGGTTCAAATTGATCGGTTGTCGGTAACGATGCCCACTGACAGTTTTGCTCGGTTTCAGCAACTCATGGTACATTCCTTTCTGGTCCCACCAAACGCACAGCATTGTCTTCTTTTCGAAGCGATTTGGCCGTGTCGTGGATGTTGATGCTTCGTCAGGTGAAAGCTACGAATTTTTGCGTTTGGGATTCTGGAAATTACGCACTTCTCATCGTCAGTATCAACTCGATACAGGAAACCATTTCTATCATGCCGCAAAAACAAAATTTTAGAAATGGTGCTTCTTCGATTAACCATCTGTCTCTTGGTCAACTCATGCGGAACCCATTTTCCTTCATTTTGAAATTTTTCCCATGGCATGTGAACGTTTGGAAATGCTTTGACAAGTCATGTTTAATGCGTCCGCAAGTTGATCTTGTATTTGCGTATCATTTTCATCCAATAACGCTTCCAGATCGCCGTTCTCAATTTTTGGTATTCCGAAGCGTTTCTTGTCGTACGTGTCAAAATCGTCACTTCTGAAGCGTTTAATCCAATCTTCACAGCTAGTTTTCGATGGTGCATGAAAGAAAAACAAAACTTCCCGCAAATGCTGCTTATTTGGCACAGAACTAGACATCTTGATTGTTCGAAAAATCTTTTTGTGCTGCGATACGTGTTGGTATTACAACTAGTTATTGTTAACAAATGTCCACGCTATTAAAAAAACAACTTCCGACATGTATGTCAACTATATGTGTCGTTAGTGCCACCCATGTTTGAAGCTCGGTAACTTAATTACGCACTTCTGTATGTGCATCGAATTGTTTTGACTGGCTGATCAAGCTAAAAGCTTTAATCTTTATTAGAAATTATGGTTTATATCTGTTAAATAAACGAAAGTTTAAAAGAAAAATATTTAATAAAGAAATTTTATGGACTTGCAATATATAATATCGTTACAATAGAATTTCCATTTGTGTCAAGTAATTAGTGTGTCAAATTGAAAAATTCAGAATAAGTGTACTAATATTAGAAGAAGTTTCTAATGTTAAAAATATATATGGTTAAGCATGAGCATTATAAATATAATTACTGTCTTTAAATTAAATGAATAAACAGCCGCTGGTCAGAGTTAATTTCCATAAATTTGCTCCCGGATAATAAATCCTGCAAGACAGATTTAAACAAAGCCACTTCCAATTCACATAACTGACAAAATATTAAAACATCTTTTTGACATAATTCTATTGTTTGCAAGAGATATTTTAGTTAGAAAAATGCTAAAAAAAGTTTTAGGTAGGTTTGGCAATTACACTGCGTCACTGCTAACCAGAAAGTCACGCGTAATTTAATATTTAATAGAATATCAAGTGTATATTACAGTGATAATTGTGCAACGATTACGAAGACTTCTTTTGCCGTTAAACGTGAGCAGAATTTGGGGTAATTTATTTAAACTAAATATTAATAAAATATGGGCTTCGAATTGGTGGTACATTTTTGAATACTTCGAATCTGTGATATAACAAATTCGAATCTGAGATATAACACTTCGAATGTGTGGTCTATTTTTGAATACTTCAAGTTGCAATAATTCAAGTATGCGTCGACAAGAATAAGTCAAATCTGGGTCAATATAATATTACAATTCAAATCAGCGTCGACAATTATATTTTGGCACAATTCTGGTACAATTTTGAGTTGCGAGATTCAAGGCATATGAAATAAAGAAACGCGAAGTAATTTTTGGAAAACGAGGGGTGACTGTACTCAAACACTGGTTCAACGAATGAGGACAACAAAGGGATCCACAACCCGAACAACATGTAGCAGGTCAGATCTATTTAATTTTAAGATATTTTTCTATTTAAATTTCAATACTGAATTTATTCAATTTATATAAACTTGTGATGAAGTAAACAACAAACATTGCATACGTTAAACTAACGTAATATACTATAAAGGGGTCTAGAACGTTCCAGGTTTCTTAGGTAAAAAAGGTCGTTTTTGGTGACTTTAGATTGAATTCAAAGCATATAAATTTTAGGATAAATGATACATATGATATTGATTGATTGAAGGGTGTATTTAAATATTTATCAATTCAAAACTTGTAAATAATATTTCTTTTCATTATATGAAATTAATTGACTTCGTTTTATAAATTCAAACAAATAGGTAATCATAAAGGGATGGAGAAGAGAAAAATTGATCATCGTAACGTTGTGCACTCTGGGTAGATCAAAGAGGGCTAGCCGTGGCATAATAGTAAAATTATTAAGATTAAATTTGGTTTGAGAACACAGAGCGGTGGAGTTAAGTAAAAACGTCATAACACCGAGTACGGCGTTATCACATCAATATATATATATATATATATATATATATATATATATATATATTACTCATATTTAGACCAGGGTAGAAAATTAAATAATCACATCAAATAATTTTAATCACCGTGTAGAAGCTTTGGGAAAAGATACGCGTTATTAAAAAAACCGTGAAGCATAAAAATTCATTCGTTTCATTAAAAATAAGAGATTTAAATCATGTACAAGACGCTTTAGATCAAAAGAAGCAGTATTAAAAAGCTGTACGTGTAATTTAATTATTCCTAGTAAAGAAACAAAGAGAAATTACGTGCAAAATTTATATTAATTAACTCTATTTTAAGTAACCGGTATTAAACAAAGTGTACACATAATAATTAATATTTAATTTGTATTCGCTAAAAATGAAAGGGTAGAAGTCAATTTTAGTTGGTGTTAATTAAACCATTATTAATAATAAGCATAAAAGCCTGTGAAAATCCAAGATTAAAATACCATGAAATAAAGCTCTGAGAATTAATAGTACGATTGAACACCTGCGTAGTTTAAAAGTCACGTACGGCGAAAATTTTGCAGATAACAAATGGTTTCAGAGAATGTTGGAGAAACCGTCGCTTATATTAACGGGAAGGTTAGATACGGGGTTATTTAACCAGATAACAGTCCATGTGGACTGAAATAATCGATAGTAAGGAATATCAATTTGCACCACTAAGAACAGGTTAGATAGAGACAGATAATATGCGCAAGACCGAGACACATATAGTAAAAGGCGTGAGTGGAGCAACGTCACGGGGTTGCGATTGGGTGAAAATAAAAGGCAAAATTGAGAGGTAAAAATAACATTTCTGTATAAAATTCAATTAGTTATTTCCAGACGTTGCGAGCCGTGTCGAAATTTCTGAGATTTAACTGGGGCGAGTGCAAATTTCGTAAAAATCGCATGCCGGGCTGCGGAATGGGAACATAGCATGCGAAATTTTGAAGAATTGTCCGTTTTGGGGACTAGACCGACAGACAGGCTAACCTCTATATATACCCAGGTGAATATGAACAAGCTCTCTTACATCTGCGACTTGATTCAATGCGTTAAACAGTGCTTTTTAGTTTTCCGAGTTTGATAGAATAATTTAAACAGTTTGCTCGTATATTTTGGTGATTTAAAAACAGTTTGTTCTTTACGTGCTACAATGAATATACTTTAGTGCACTTAGAAAAGAAGATACAAGGTAATAAAGTCGAGTATCACTGTACCAATTAGTCTAATTTGCAACGACAAATGAATACACAAAAGTAGGCAGTTTTGGCGTATATTTGTGAAAGAAGTATGAATTTCTTTGCTTTTTTTCGGGGGTGTTAATAATTAAATGGTTCATAAACGTGTCTGTATTCACAAAACAAGGGTCAGATATACACAGATGAGTTCCGGAAAAGCCCTGAAACAACTTTAGATGAATGGTGGTGGAGAAAATTTTAAAAGCGTTGAGAATCAGAAGCCGTAAATATAACCCAGTTGGAATGGTGTGATTAACTAAAGGGACGATGTACATTGAAGCTACAAGTGCAGTAACCTTCAGGTAAATTATACTATTTTGTTCGAACTTTGATATTTTGGTGTGTGTTGAATAACTTTATAATTGATTTACTTAAAATGGACAGTAGTGAAATTGTACTAACAACAGAATTTTAATTTTAAGGTGAAATTTGCTTGTTTAAGTAGAAAGGGGTATTTAGTATTGATGTTCTGGATTATGATGTAATTTTGGGTATGTCTTAGAGCTCAATTAGACGAACCTGGTTAATTAACGTAAAGGGGTGGTAGATGCTCCCTTTGTATTCAGACTCAGGTCTGCATATATTGTTATAGTAATTAGTAGGCATCCTACAAGGACTTTAATTCTGGATGCACATTAGAATGATAATAAATTTAATCTTGAAATTTTCTGATACTGAAATTTATGCTGAATTTTAATTTTGAAATTTTAATGTATTGTGAATATTGATGTAAATAGAATTAACGTTGGTGTTTGTGATAGGAATGTGTTTGTTTTTTATGATTGAGGATGTAAGTTATCTAGAGGAGCAGCCGAGGCGATTAACAGAAGAAAGTCAATGGACCAACACAGTTAAGGTAATGAATAGCTTTTTGTAGGATTCACAGCATTCTTGACGCCCAATTCGTGAGGCTGGATTCAAATACAGGGAAACACAGCATTCTTTGGCGACCCAAAAGTGAGGCTCGAGTACCAAATAAAATTTTTGTGATTTTATTCCAGGAAACTGGCGATCTGAGAGAGAGAGTTTCTGTTTGTGTATTAATTTAAGAGTATTTTAGAGTGTGTGTGAGTGATTAGAACGTATGCAGAGAAAAGAGTGGTTAAGGAGTCAAGGAGTGGAAATTGGAAGTGACGATAGTGCATTGTGTGAGAAAAATTCTAAAATGGAAGAAGCTGGAGGCAGTAGAGATCAATCGAGGACGGAATCAGGGGATCAAGGAAACGAAATGATAATGAGGATGCTTGAAAGAATGAATGAGACGTTAAGCGGGGTTAGAGAGGACTCAAATCGAAAATTTGAGCAAATGAGTGAAGAATCGAATAAGAAATTTGACCAATTAAATCAGGAATTAGGGATAAAATAGAAAAATCGACGAAAGAATTTACAGAATTTAAAAATAGTCTTACCGTAAAGATGGGGGAAGTTGAAAATAGGGTTGATAGAAATGAGAAAAACATTACAGGTCTTCGACAGGAAATGGGACATTTAAGGTCCGAAGTACGCAATTTTTGTGAAGAAGAGATTAATATAAAAATGACTGAAGTGACGGACTCATGTAGGGATCAGTTAGGCAGGGTAGAACGCGAAGTTAGTAGTATCAAATACAACATGTCAAATTTAACGGGGGATGGTCCCAGATTTTATACAGGTGGAGTATCATTGGACCAACACATGAAGTTTTATGGCGATAACAGGGTAAATCCACAAATTTTTATTAATAGTGTAAGAAATCTAGTGGGAAATTTATTTGACGAACAGACTAAACTGAATACGATAAAGGCTTTATTGAAAGACAACGCGGAAGCATGGTACAATTTAGTAGGACAGGAAATTGACACCTACACGGACTTTGAAGACAGATTTTTAAAGCACTACTGGAGTGACCACAGACAAGACCAGGTACGAGACGACTTAATCACAGGGAAATTTAAGGGAGAATTTTCAGGAAGTAGGGAGCAATATGCTATACGCAAGTATAGCATAGCAAAGCAACTGAACCCACCACTGACGGACCGACAAATTATCAAGTATTTATCACGACACTTCGAGGTAGAAGTAAGACAACACGTAGCACTACAGAACATAGTGGACAGAGAAATATTTTTAGAATACCTGCAGAGGTACGACGACGTAAGTAGTGGACGACCTCGGGATAATAGGGAAAGACAGATCAACACAGTTAGGTTTGACAATAGACGGGACAACTATGCTAGAAGGGGGAATAGTTACGGATACCAGCGACAGAATTGGGAACAGAGACGACCATACGTTAGAAGTAATAGTTTAGGAAGGGGACCTGCACCGAGACCGGAACCTACCAGAAGGAATAGTTCACCGGACATGAGGGGGACTGCTAATACAGACACGGAACGAGTGGAAACGCCTAGGACATACGCTGAGGTGACGGCTAGACCAGGACCAAGCAGGGAAAACAGACCTGGACAGGATTTTTAGAACGCGACAGACCACTAGATTTCAGTGTAAATGTATATGAACATCCACGTGAATTTTTCAAAATTGAGGAGGAAGTAGAGCCAGAAACTAAGGAAAAATTATGTTTGCCAATTATTAATTTAGAAATTTTTGAGAATAATGTAGAAGTATTACTTGATACAGGGGCAGAGGCGAGTTTAATATCGGAGGAATTCGTCAGCAAAATTAGGGATAAGGTTTGTGATAGAATTATGCCTATAAAGCGTAGCCATTTAGTAGCTCCCAATAAAAAGAAGTTTGCTGTAGTGAATAGTGTTGTGGTGCTTAGGATAGATATAGGAGGTTTAAGCTGTGAACAGGAGTTTGTAATTGTACCTGGACTGAAGTTTCAGAGCATTTTAGGTGTTGACTGTATGATGAAGTTAGGGGTTTTGATAGATATGGAACGGAAGGTAATAAGGATTAAGGATAGGGTAGTGCCATGGAAGGGCAGTTATGAAGTCACGGAGGATGACACGGGGTTTAGTATTAATGTAGTAGAGGTAGAGGATGATGAAGGTAAACAGATCAACACAATAAGATGTCCAGAGGATAGGAGAGTAGAGGTTCAAGCTTTATTACAAAAACATGCAGAATTAGTGGGGGTAGAAGCAAGCACAGCGTTAGGCTATGAGCACATATTGGAAGTGGATAATTCAGAACCGTTCAACGCAAAGGTTTATCCAATTCCAGCAGCATATCGGGAGCAGGTGAAGGCAGAATTAAATAAAATGTTGGAAGATGGCATAATAGAGGTATCAAACACTCACTTCATAAATCCGTTGGTGGTAGTTAAGAAAAGGATGATAGCATTCGTTTATGTTTAGATGCACGAAAATTAATCAGCGGACCAAACCGCAATTCCATTGTCCACCATCCATGGACACACTTTTGACGAGATTAAGTGGCAAGTTTATTTTAGTAAATTAGATTTAAGGAATTCATTCTGGCTGATTCCATTACACAAAGATTCTAGAAGGTACACAAGATTTTCCGTAGAGGAAAAATCTATAATTTTAAGGTAGTACCGTATGGTTTGTCAACGTCAAGTGCAGCATTAATTAAGGCAATGCAAGCAATTTTAGGAGCATATGAGCAATTCTGCATACACTATGTGGATGATATTTTAATTTTTAGTGAAACTGAGGAACAACATTACTCTCATTTAGAACGGATATTATTAGAGCTTAAATTAGCAGGATTGAGGCTGAATATAGAAAAATGTGAATTTTTTTCAAAAACTGTTAAATTTCTGGGGTATGTGGTGAACACTCAAGGTATGTGTATCGATAAAGAAAGGTTGTCCGAACTTTTGACATATCCGAGACCTAATAACATTAGGAAATTAAGAGCTTTTTTGGGGGTCCTTAACTTTTATAAAAAGTTTGTACCGGGATTTGCTGAAAAAGCGAGTCCATTGTTTAAACTTCTGAAGAAAGGAGTACGATGGAGTTGGACGGAGAGTTAAGAGGCAGCCTATTTAACACTGTTGGAACAATTTCACGACCAACTAATTTTGAGGCATCCCAGATTTGATGTAGGTTTTGTACTGAGGACGGATGCATCGGATAGTGCTTTAGCAGCAGAGTTGTACCAAGTACAAGAGGGGAAGAGGTGCCCATATCTTTTGTTTCACGCACACTGAAGCCGCATGAAATAAATTACACAATTAGTGAAAAGGAAATGGCTGCAGTGGTGTTTGGGGTTACAAAATTAAAATTTTTTTTGATTGGAAGACATTTTGTAATCGAAACGGATCATTCGGCGTTGTGTGCGTTGATGAATACACGATTTTCTAACAATCGAGTATATCGGTGGGGGCTGTTACTACAGGAGTTTGACTTTGAGATTAAATATATTAAGGGAGAAAACAATTTTATAGCAGACGCGTTTAGTAGAAACCGAGACAAAGATAACAAAAGACCGTGTGACATCATGATTGCCATGAACAGTCTACTACAAAATGATTCAGTATATGGAGAAGAGGAGATCTTGAGGAACCAGAGGCAGAGTGAGGAGTTACAGATTATTAGAACGAAGTTAGAAAACGAACCGGGATTTAAAAACTTCCATATGATAAACGGATTTTTGTGTAAAAAAATTCAAGACTTGGAAGTGTATGTAGTGGATAGGGTACAAGCAAAATTAATTATCAAAGATCTGCATTTAAGATATGGTCACATAGGGATCCGAAAGACATGGTTAATTTTTAGGGAAACGTTTTTTTCAACTAAAGACATAGGGTTAGTAAAGTCAGTCATCAACACTTGTCACTTATGTACTTTAGGAAAGTACAAAAATAGTACGAGTCAAGATGTGGTACAAAGTATACATGTACAAAATCCCCTGGACTTAGTTGCTATTGATTATTTGAGTAATCTAGTCCGAAGTACAAAGGGACACAAACATGTGCTGATTGTGACTGACGTGTTTTCGAAATTTACCAAATTATATCTCACTCGGGATTGTAACACAGTCGGAACAAACAAGAAATTGGAACAATTTTGTAGGGAAGTAGGAACTTTTAAACGAGTATTAGCAGACAATGCTACATATTTTAATAATCAAAGATTTAGGGATTATTGGGAGAGGCAAAACATTAAAGTGGTGTTTTGTAGCATAAGGCATCCTCAAGCTAATCCAGCTGAGCGATATATTCAAGAGACAGTTAAATTCTTGCGTTTGGCTTCACATAGGAATCATCGTTTATGGGAGGACAATTTGTCCAAGGTTGAACCTTTTATCAATGAAACCCCTAGTACCGTGACAGAAACCAGTCCCATTATGCTGATCAAGCAACACTATCCCGAAAGACCATGGCAAATTGTGCCTAGGGACGATGAATTTCAACAACTTTTGGTAGATGTGAGGGAGAGGTTAAGGAAGAGAGCTGAAAAATATACAAGGAAGATGAACGCGAGAATTAGAAAGAGGGTAAAATTTAAAGTGGGAGACCAGGTAGTAGTAAAAAGCTTGAGAGTAGGGAAGAGAGATAGGATGACATGTGCTAAACTACACTTGCCCTATGAGGGACCTTTTGAGATAGGTGAAGTAGTAGGGGAGTGTACGTATTTATTAAGGGAAGTAGGTACGGGAAATGAGAGGGGACGGTTTCACGTCAACCTACTATTCCCTTATACCGGAGAACCAGCACCACAGGAGAAATAGGTGTATAATAGAGTAAAATTTAAATAGGATAGGGATAAAATAGGTGTATATAGAAGAGTAGAAGTAGGTGTTTATAGAAAATAAAGCTAGGTATAGGATAAATATGGGAGATAATTAGAAATAGGTTTAGGATGAGAATAAAGATTAAATGTAGGAAGAAAATAAGATAGGTTAAGTATAGATATTTCATATAAGATTAGTGGAGAGTTAGGAATAGAGTAAGAGTAGGATAGGTATATAGGATTAGGTAGGGGGAAGTAAAGTATAGTGAAGATTAGTTAAACGTTAGGAATAGGATAGGTATATAGGATGTATATAGGATTAGATGGATAAGTAGGATGAAGTTAGGGATAATTTCAGTTTATAGAATTAGGTAAGAGTTAGGAGTAGGATAGGGATATAGGACAGGTGTAAATAATTTTTTTGGATTGGATATAAGTTAGGTAAGTTAGATAGATAAGGGTAGAGAGAGATAGGCAATTTTTTTTTGGTAAATTTTTTTTTTGTCTAAATGCTTTATATTTGCATTCAAATAAGTGGGATTATTTGTATTCAAATAGGGGGAAAATACTCATATTTAGACCAGGGTAGAAAATTTAATAATCACATCAAATAATTTTAATCACCGTGTAGAAGCTTTGGGAAAAGATACGCGTTATTAAAAAAACCGTGAAGCATAAAAATTCATTCGTTTGATTAAAAATAAGAGATTTAAATCATGTACAAGACGCTTTAGATCAAAAGAAGCAGTATTAAAAAGCTGTACGTGTAATTTAATTATTCCTAGTAAAGAAACAAAGAGAAATTACGTGCAAAATTTATATTAATTAACTCTATTTTAAGTAACCGGTATTAAACAAAGTGTACACATAATAATTAATATTTAATTTGTATTCGCTAAAAATGAAAGGGTAGAAGTCAATTTTAGTTGGTGTTAATTAAACCATTATTAATAATAAGCATAAAAGCCTGTGAAAATCCAAGATTAAAATACCATGAAATAAAGCTCTGAGAATTAATAGTACGATTGAACACCTGCGTAGTTTAAAAGTCACGTACGGCGAAAATTTTGCAGATAACAAATGGTTTCAGAGAATGTTGGAGAAACCGTCGCTTATATTAACGGGAAGGTTAGATACGGGGTTATTTAACCCAGATAACAGTCCATGTGGACTGAAATAATCGATAGTAAGGAATATCAATTTGCACCACTAAGAACAGGTTAGATAGAGACAGATAATATGCGCAAGACCGAGACACATATAGTAAAAGGCGTGAGTGGAGCAACGTCACGGGGTTGCGATTGGGTGAAAATAAAAGGCAAAATTGAGAGGTAAAATAACATTTCTGTATAAAATTCAATTAGTTATTTCCAGACGTTGCGAGCCGTGTCGAAATTTCTGAGATTTAACTGGGGCGAGTGCAAATTTCGTAAAAATCGCATGCCGGGCTGCGGAATGGGAACATAGCATGCGAAATTCTGAAGAATTGTCCGTTTTGGGGACTAGACCGACAGACAGGCTAACCTCTATATATACCCAGGTGAATATGAACAAGCTCTCTTACATCTGCGACTTGATTCAATGCGTTAAACAGTGCTTTTTAGTTTTCCGAGTTTGATAGAATAATTTAAACAGTTTGCTCGTATATTTTGGTGATTTAAAAACAGTTTGTTCTTTACGTGCTACAATGAATATACTTTAGTGCACTTAGAAAAGAAGATACAAGGTAATAAAATCGAGTATCACTGTACCAATTAGTCTAATTTGCAACGACAAATGAATACACAAAAGTAGGCAGTTTTGGCGTATATTTGTGAAAGAAGTATGAATTTCTTTGCTATTTTTCGGGGGTGTTAATAATTAAATGGTTCATAAACGTGTCTGTATCCACAAAACAAGGGTCAGATATACACAGATGAGTTCCGGAAAAGCCCTGAAACAACTTTAGATGAATGGTGGTGGAGAAAATTTTAAAAGCGTTGAGAATCAGAAGCCGTAAATATAACCCAGTTGGAATGGTGTGATTAACTAAAGGGACGATGTACATTGAAGCTACAAGTGCAGTAACCTTCAGGTAAATTATACTATTTTGTTCGAACTTTGATATTTTGGTGTGTGTTGAATAACTTTATAATTGATTTACTTAAAATGGACAGTAGTGAAATTGTACTAACAACAGAATTTTAATTTTAAGGTGAAATTTGCTTGTTTAAGTAGAAAGGGGTATTTAGTATTGATGTTCTGGATTATGATGAAATTTTGGGTATGTCTTTGAGCTCAATTAGACGAACCTGGTTAATTAACGTAAAGGGGTGGTAGATGCTCCCTTTGTACTCAGACTCAGGTCTGCATATATTGTTATAGTAATTAGTAGGCATCCTACAAGGACTTTAATTCTGGATGCACATTAGAATGATAATAAATTTAATCTTGAAATTTTCTGATACTGAAATTTATGCTGAATTTTAATTTTGAAATTTTAATGTATTGTGAATATTGATGTAAATAGAATTAACGTTGGTGTTTGTGATAGGAATGTGTTTGTTTTTTTTATGATTGAGGATGTAAGTTATCTAGAGGAGCAGCCGAGGCGGATAACAGAAGAAAGTCAATGGACCAACACAGTTAAGGTAATGAATAGCTTTTTGTAGGATTCACAGCATTCTTGACGCCCAATTCGTGAGGCTCGATTCAAATACAGGGAAACACAGCAATATATATATATATATATATATATATATATATATATGTATATTTTTAGGTAGTTGATTACACAAGTTAATAAGACTTTTATGCAAAACCTAAATAATCACTTAAAATCGAGTTAGTAATTGAAAGATGGAAAATATAATGTCCCGGATAGGATTCAAACCTGTATGTTCGGCTTTCACGGCCGATGCGCTTACCAATTGTGCCACCCGAACGGGTGATTCTAATCGAAAACATTTAAAAATCTAAATCATGTACGTAACCATACATCAACCTAGCTTTCAATAGCGTTTGGGTTTTTTGTTAATCATATCTGACAGTGCCAAGTTTTTTACTTTTGATTGCATAAATGCGATTTTTTAAGTTAAATCGTATTACTGAAAGCCCCCATCAATACGCAGTAGAAAAAAATTGCATTTCTATGACCCAAAAATTCTTTAACTTTCTCAATTACAAACTCTCGACTAATTAACCGATAATTCTGTAAATGGTATTCGAGGCTTTGGACAAAAAGGTAATCGAAAGTTACGCATATAACGAATGTTATCACAAAACAAATATTAATGAGAATTATGTTTTCCTTCCAAAATTTCGTAAAGATGCTAAAGTTTTTTCGAAGGGCGCACAATTTGAGAATTGCCCTCTAAATTTAAGAAAATGCGCCTTAGTTCTGTAATCGATGTCTTTCTTGATGGTTCATGCAAAGTTGCCTTTAATTATTAGCAATACTCTTTAATTGCAGTGCTAAGTTAGGAAGATAATATAATGATTGATTAACTGTTGGTAGTTGTGGCCTTTTAGATGCGTATGGAACCATTAAGTATTAGTCTGACTATTAATGAAAGTTGGAGATAATAGCTGTGAACTGTGAACTGATTAAATTAACTAAAAGAACTCAGCCGTTATTTCGAATCTAGGCTGTGCCATTAAGGATTACTCTTGTATATATTTTATTGAGACCTGTAACTGAAAATCAAAATTTATTTTGTTTTGATAAATATAAATACTTTAGTCGGTAATATTCTTATTATTTTTGGTTGTCTTACACAAAACATTAAGAGTCGGTAAATTCTAATTCTTCTGATATCATTATTGTTTATCTTGGATCACAAATGATGATCCCATTCTATTTAGTAACTGTCACTTTCCTTTTCAGGTGCAGTCCCTTTTAGTGGGAACCGCTATTAATTAAGTGTCCTCAGGGTGTTCGTTTTAGTGTCTTGAGCGTAAGAGTTTCCACCTCTCCCCTTCCGCATTCTTCCATCTTTTTGTAGGAGTATTAAATTTAGCGACGTCCCCCCCCCTTCCCTTCTAAAGCCGTTTACCTCCTGCCAACGGGCTCTCTTTGTGCAGAAGCGGACTGAAAGCATTTATGCTACCGGGAAATTAATAAATCAACCAGCCCGGTCAATTTTATAAGTAGAGCGTAATTACAAATAAAGCATACATGTATTAAGCATACAAACAATATCGGTAACGTAGAAACAAAACTAAATTTTTATCATACACGAAATAAAGTGGATATACAGAGGTAAATAATTGTAGCAAATCAAACTTTTCTTAATAAAATACTTGTTTCAGCCATCTTGTCAATAATAAAATCACAGTCGATACAATCTAAAACGTTTCCTTTACATGCCATTAACATAAATGATTCTACATTATCATTTGATAATGTACTTCTCAGTCGATTTTCGATTAATTTGAATTTAAAGAAAGATCTTTCACACGAAACTTGGGTAACTGAAATAGTCAATAAATATTTATATGCCAATACCAACACACGGTACGGTTCACTAAATAAATTAAATTTGTATAGCAACTGGTAACAGGAAAAAGCACAATTTCTACACGTTGTTAGTTCATCCTCACTTTCTTCTTTTTGTCCGTCTTCTTCCTCAGATTCATCAAACTCCATGTTCCGTTCAAGTAATGAATAATTCTTCAACTACAGAATTTTTTAACCTGTCCCATTTACTAGCAAAACCAATAATCTCTTCAGATAAATGATTTTTAGTAGCTCGCTCATCAAACTTAATCAATATTTTGCTTAAACATTGGAGCGCGCTTTCAGGAATTCCATTTTCAGTAATTTGTTTAAAGTTGACAGGTGAAAACAACTTAAATCCAATATATAGTTAACTATTCTTTTCAAATCTAGTTACCATACTTTGAATTATTTTATCCGAAATCACGTTATAGACAGTTATTGTAAAATTGTCATTTGCATTAGTAATCGGAGTATCTCTTGTTGTCACAGAAGCCATTCTTTTCTTAGAATGAATTCTTTTAATTGGAAACGCATCTTCAATTTTTATGTCATGTGTATCTATTTGTTGCAACTCATTGGATACCTGCTTTATAAAGCAATTTGAAGTCGTTGTTATTGCGCTGTATCTTTTTGTATATTCCTTAGTTGTTTTAAAGTTTCTGACACCAATTGATGACATTTAAGTAGATCTAGTCCTACATGTGATTTTCCAATGCTCCACCCGAAGGTAATACATTCGCCAGGAAGCGAGTTTTGTTTACCTGAAAAATTTTGAATTTTGCCGAACCCTTGCTGTTCCAAGCAAGGTAGGGATCTTCAACGTGGGTGACAACACTCACACGTGCAACCTCCATTATACCTCTCATTCGAACAAGGGCGTATTTTTGTGAAAAATGCTCGCCTAACATTTTTCAAGCGAACTGTGTCGGAATTCGAACCCGCGGCCTTGGGCGTAGTAGTCACACGCATACTAATTACTCCACAGAGCTGCCTTGGTAGATCTAGTCCCTACATGTGATTCTCCACTGGTCCACCCGAAAGTACTACATTGGCCAGGAAGCGAGTTTTTTTTACCTGAAAAATTTTGAATTTTGCCGAGCCCTTGCTGTTCCAAGTGAGGTAAGGATCCTTAACGTGCGTGACAACACACACACGGGACCTGCATTTTACCTCTCATCCGAACGAGGGCATTTTTGTGAAAAATGTTCGCCTAGCATTTTTCAAGCGGACCGTGGCGGAATTCGAAACCGGGACCTTGGGCGTAGTAGTCACACGCATACCAACTACGTCACGGAGCCAGTAGATCTAGTCCGTGCATTTTTAATCCAATGCTCCACCCAAAGGTACTACATTGGCCAGGAGGCGAGTTTTTTGTTGCCTGGAAATTTAGAATTTTGCCGAACTCTTGCCGTTTCAGGCAAGGTAGGAATCTTTAATGTGCGTGACAACACTCACAAACGGGACCTCCATTTAACCTCTCATCCGAACGAGGGCGTAATTTTTGTGAAAAATGCTCACCTGCTATTTTTCAAGCAGTCGGCCGTGTCGGGATTCGAACCCAGGACTTTGGGATCCGTATTCTTACGTTTACTACATTGAACCACGGCGACGCCAGTAGATCTAGTCCTTACATCTGATTTTTTTTCCAATGCTCCACCCGAAGGTACTACATTGGCCAGAAAGCGAGTTTTCTTTACCTGGAGAATTTGGAATTTTGCCGAACCCTTGCTGTTCCAAGCAAGGTAGGGATCTTTAACACTCACACAGCAGACCTCCATTTTACCTCTCGTCCGAACGAGGGCGTATTTTTGTGAAAAATACTCGCCTAACATTTTTCGAGCGGACTGTATCGAGATTCGAACCAGGAACCTTGGGCGTAGTAGTCACACGCATACCAACTACGTCACGGAGCCGCCTAGTTGATATCTAGTCCGCTTGTTTGTAAATAATTTGATAATGTTGTAGTGTGACTAAAAATTCTTAAGTAAATATGTGCCAATATTGTTTCGTATTTTGAGAGAGAATCCCTAAAATCTTGCGCTTTGACCCGAACTTCAAAATTCACTTCCTTTTTATTTATAATTGTGGTAAGTACAACAGCTATATCAACAAATAAAAAATCGAAATTAATTTACTTTCCAAATGAACTAAATGTTCTCCGTATAGCCACTTCCTTAGCCCATCATCTTGTTTCGCTTATAGTTTGTAATGTTTTCCTTTTTTCAACATCAAACCAAATATTCATCCGCTTATAAGGTTCTTTAAAAATGACACAGCTGCAATTGGATCCTTTATGGAGTAACAAAGTACTAAATTAAGAATAGGGCTGTAACACCATACGTGAAAGTGTTGGGGTAAAATACCACTTAACCAAGCAGAAAAACCTTTAAACTGACCCAACATTTTCGCCGCACCATCAGTGGCATTTGCTATGCACTGCTAAATATTTAAATTATTTACAAGTGATACATTTTAAAAATTTCTAAAAAACTCTCACCAGTAGAACTTTCGCAGCTTATTACAGCAATTGGTTTTTCATTGATTTTTCCTTCAAAAACATATCATATAACAACACTGCATTGATCTTTTACTGAAACATCCTGGATTGTATCAAGTTGTACTGAATACATACTTGCGTTTTGAATTTGGTTGGAAATTTCTTTTTTAATCAATGACGCAATAGACTTTATTACTACATTTACCAAATTTTTTAATAGCAAAGTTAATAAACTTCATCGTCCTTTTCTACTTATACCAGACTGTTGTTCATGAGCAATCTTGCTTTTATTTGTTATAATATTTAAATGATCTTTTAAAACAACGTCATGCTTGCTTATTAACAAAATAAGTTCTAAGAAATTGCCATGGTTAAGTGTGGGATCATTTGGTGCGTATGCAGCCTCAAATTTAGTGCCCCTGAAACTTAAACCACATTTTCCTATAAATTTTACGATTTCTACAACTCTTTTTGGAATTCATCGCTTCCTTAACTTGGTCTTTTCTAATAGTCTTTTGGCTTGAGAACAACAGGGTGTTAATATTTTTTTAGTGCAAACGTAAAAAACAAGCTTCTGTACAATGACTATGCATTTTACCACCTTCGTGTTCCTTAATTCTTTGATGAATAGGCTTCCAATCGTTCATTCCTTCGATAAACGAATTACTTTCGTTTGTTTTTGCAAACGCTATGCAAACAGAGCAATACAATTTATTATTTAATTTATTATAACTAAGCTAACAACGGCTATGGACCTTTTCCTTATGAATTTTTTTTTTTGTGGAAAAAGATAAATTACTGAATGAGGACGATTACTTAAGATGCAATTTGAAAAATAGAGACATATCGGACATAGAAGGCCTAACAAATACATCTAACGACGATTCAGTTTGAGTCTTTTCTGTTAGCATAATTGTTGACTAAATTAGACTGTATTTTAACTTCTAATGTTAATGTTTGTGATTCTTCTGCCAATTGCAGCGAAGTGGAGGTCGATGGTTGTAATGATTGCAAGAGAGTAGACGTCTTTATCTCTGCCAAGCTTGCCTGTTTGGTCGTTTGTTAAAAATACTTTGTAAGTTTCGAGAATTTTTTTTAAATTTTTCCGCCAATAATTTCCTTTTCTTTTCGAGAAGTTTCTCCGCACCCCCTTTAGCTTTTGTAAGTGGTTCCATATTTATACAGGTATTGTCTATAGAGTTGTTTAAAACAACAGCAATATAAACTATAATTATGAGTAATTTTACATTTTATAAACTAGCGTATACAGAATGGTCGCCAACTTTCATACGCACAAAACTAGCATGGCAGCACTAAATCTAAAAATCAACAATCTTAAAACAAAACTTTTATGTTTATTTCTCGATTCCGATATAATTTACACGCATTCCAAAAAGGGACTGAATATGCTCAACCAAAAAACTCAAAATTGCGTAAAAGCAAGTTAAAGAGAGGGCTCTCTTAGGATTTTATGAATAACGGTAGTTTTAGTTCCAGTAATCTGTAAACAAACAATGCAAAAACAGTTCTCGGCGAGACGGCGACCTAATCACAGAATCAGAAATACCTGCACCTCACAAATTAAACCCTGTATTGACCATATTGTATAAAATTTCTTGTAAAATGTCTGACTTATCCAAGGTACAAGTACTACAGCCTTTTCTCGGTACAAGAACAATTAACTCTAAACCTTCTTTGCGTCCCATTTAAAGCTTTGGATTCTTTTAAAAATTGTATTCCTTTTATCTTATTTATAGTTTGTAACATTGTAATTGAAAATAAATATGTCAGAAATAGCAAACAAAACAACGCCAACAACGGAATGTACTAAGTAGCGGATGCGCATTTAGTATATACTGACTGACTGATTTGCAAAATAATGTAAAATGGATATATTGGAAATAGGTTGCGATCGAATAACGACACATTCATCTGCGTTTTACAAATCAAGTTCTCCTTCCTTTTTTTAATTACGCAGACCAATGGTCAGACTTATTTACTAGACTGCACGCCTTTAAATTACATTAGAACAGTAACACCAAAATGATCTTTTGCTGTTTCTCTTTTTTTCATTGCAAAGATGCAATTGAAATGATCGGTGTTTCACGAGAGTATATGAAAACTCTTTGGCATAATATTATTCATATTATTTTAGTCAACCTTTTCTCTTCGGCCCAAAATGCATCCGCCCACGGGGATTTATCCCGGACTCCCGGTAAGTCAGTCGTCCCTGGTTTTGTGGTTAATACGCCTTTGACTTACCAGTGCAAACGATAGATAAAGGGATTTCAGTTCCATCCTTAATACCGCCAGGTAACAAAAAGTGTTACACTGTCGCTTCAAACAATAGTCGATTTTTGAATTATTACAATATCTGGTCAACTTTACTAACCGCCGCTATAGCATGTAAACCTTTTGTTAAACTAAAGAAGGAAAAGATTCCGGAGTTAAAATAGTCCCCTATTCGGATCTCCAGGAGGGGACTACTTCAGAGAATGCGATCGGAAAGTTAAAAATAAGAGTGGGGAACATTCTGCGAGTCGGAGCGTGGAATGTTAGAAGTATGAAGCAAGTAGGTAAGCTAGAGAACCTAAAAATCGAAATGAATAGGTTATCACTAGACATAGTCGGATCAGCGAAGTTCGGTGGCCAGAGGCGGAGGATTTTTGAAGTGGAGACTTCAGGGTAATTCATACAGGAACAGAGGAAGGAAATTTGGGTGTCGGGATAGTTATGCGGAAAAAGATAGGATACTGTGTAGAAAATTACTTACAAAAGAACGAAAGAGTACTCATGGTTAGATTAGAATCTAAACCGGTAAACAAAGTAATAATACAAGTATACATGCCCACCTCTAGCTACAGTGACAAAGAGGTAAAATCCATCTACAAAGATATCGAAGACATATTAAGATACGTAAAAGGACATGAAAATATAATAATTACGAGGAATTTTAATGCCGTGGTAGGTGAGGGTAGGGAAGGAGCGGTAGTAGGTTTATTTGGTTTAGGCACAAGAAACGACAGGGGAAATAGGCTGGTAGAATTTTGCGACAAAAACAATTTAATCATCACAAACACATTATTTCAACATCATGCTAGAAGACGATATACGTGGAAGATGCCAGGAGATATAGGAAGATATCAAATAGATTACATTCTTGTTAGACAACGGTTTAGGAATCGAGTAAAAGACTGTAGAAGCTACCCAGAAGCAGATATAGATACTGACTTCAACATCGTAATTATGAAGGCCGCACTTAAATTTAAGAATGTGTAAAAAAGAAACGGAAAAAAGGCACTTGGACTTAGATAAACTAAAAGATAATGATATTTAAGAAAGATTCGAAAAAAAGTCAAATGAATTGCTCAAATATATCGGGAAAATATCTGATACTAAGGAAGTAGAAACAGATTGGAATACCAGTAAATCCAGCCTAGACATAGCAGCCAGAGATAGTCTGGGGTATACACAAAAAGAAAATAAGAAACCATGAAGGGTATCCTGAATCTAATAGAGAAAAGACGAAAATACCAAAATAGATCAGACGATACAAGGCCATAAAATGGGAAATTATTCGAAAATGCAGGAAAGCTAAAGAACAATGGATTGATGAAAAGTGCAAAGAGGTACAAACGAAGATGGAAATAAGAAAGACAGACGAAGCTTACAAATAAATTAGAAAGAATTTTAGGGATATAAAACCGTATAGCAAAAATATAAAGGAAGCACAAGGAAACGTCATTATAGAAAACGTAGAGAAAGTGGGTAGATGGCAAGAATATATAGTGAATTTATATGCAGGAGAGGAACTAACTGCATTAGAACAGGAATCAGACATTGAAAATGACGACTTGGGATATCCTATACTTAGAGATGAGTTTGAATTAGAATAAAAGAGTCTGAAAAATAGTAAGGCGCCGGGTACAGATAAGGTGCAAGAAGAAACTCTAAAAGCCACTGGACAAGCAGTAACAGAACGTCTCTTTCAACTTGTAAGCTATATGTATGAGACAGGCGAGATACCCAAAGCTTTCAAATGTAGCATCATAGTAACTATACCAAAAAAGAAAGGCGCGGATAGATGTGAAAATTTTCGAACAATAAGTTTGACAGCACACGTGTCAAAAATATTAACTAGAATTGTGCAAAGACGAATGGAAAAACGGGCGGAAGAAATACTAGGAGAAGACCAATTTGGGTTTAGGCGAAACAGGGGAATACGGGAGGCTATTTTAGCTCTGAGAGTGATAATGGAGAAAGCAATAGAAAAAGGGGAAAGCGTGTATATAGGGTTTGTAGATCTGGAAAAAGCATTCGACAATGTAAATTGGAAAAAAATGTTTGAAATACTCAAAAAGATTGGAATGTGTTATAGGGATAGACAAATAGTACATAGCTTATACAAAGAGCAAACAGCAGTAATAGAATTAGAGCAGGAACGTAAAGAAGTAAACATTAAGAAAGGGGTGAGACTGGGATGTGCACTATCCCCGTTGATTTTTAACTTGTACATAGAAGAGGCAACGAATACTGTCAAATGCAGGAAGACATTTGGAATTACTATGCAGGGACAAAAAATTGTTATGCTTAGATTTGCAGATGATATAGCGGTATTAGCGTCTAGCAAGGAAGAGTTAGAAGCTGCTCTTAATGAAATGGAAACAGTTCTAACAGAGAGATACGGTATGAAAAAACTAAAACTAAAGTTCTAGTATGCAAAGGTGGGGAAAATAAATCAAAAACAAGAATACAAGTATGTAACACGAACTTACAAGAGGTTAAGGATTTCTGCTACCTAGGAAGCCAAATAACACAAGATGGGAAAATCACAAAAGATATAAAACAAAGATTAGCACAAGGTCGTGCTACATTTAACAAGAATAAGCAACTACTGTGCCCAAAGACCACAAACATAGAAACAAGGAAAATATTACTTAAAACATATGTGTGGAGCACAGCACTGTACGGCTGTGAAGGCTGGACAGTAGGAGAAGCGGACAAGAAAAAGGTAGAAGTCTTTGAAATGTGGTGCTACAACGTATGATGAAGATATCATGGACAGACAAAGTTAAGAACGAAGAGGTAATACAAATGGTAGGGAAAGAAAGAAATATGTGGAAAACGGTAAAAAATATGAGACATAGGATGATATGCCACATACTACGGCATGAGGGAATAGTGCGGAATATATTAGAAGCAGAGATAGGAAAAAAAAGAAGAAGAGGCAGACCTAGGTTAGACTACTGCACACAGATAGTAAAAGATGTAGGCTGTAGGGGATTCAGGGAGATGTGTAGGCTAGCCCAGAATAGAAATCAATGGAGGTACGCATCCAACCAATGCCAAGATGGATAAACTAATGACGAAAAAATAACTGTGCTTAAACATGATGATTATTATAAGTAACTACAAGAATTGGTTGGGCAATACTCTCGAATAATGTTAAGTGTGTGAAAAGATTTACTGGAAAACCATTATTTCGGCAAATGTCTAAGTGTTGGGGGATCTTGGTAGCCACAGGTTGCTTAACCCCCTTCACTGAATCTCGGTGAAATAGGGCATAAAATTAGAAAACAATAGAAGGGGAACGAGCTGTATACACATGCTGTGTGAGAATTTCAGGGAACTATGTAGGCTAGCTCAAAATATAAATAAGTGCAGGTACGTGTCCAACCAATTTTGAGACGGAAAACCTAATGACGAAAAAATAAGCGCAGATAAATCTGATGATTAGTATAAACAACTAGTTGTTGGTTGCGAAATATCTGCAACGAATGTTGACTGTGCGAAAAGATATATTGGAAAATATATTAAATCGGTAAATGGTTAAGTGCTGGGGGAACTTGGCAGCCACAGGCTGCTTACCTCCCTTCACAACCGTTCATTACATTTCTACTGCTCCACCAGAAGGTACTACATTGGCCAGGAGGCGAGTTTTTTGTTGCCTGGAAATTTAGAATTTTGCCGAACCCTTGCCGTTCCAGGCAAGGTAGGGATCTTTAATGTGCGTGACAATACTCACACACGGGACCTCCATTTAACTTCTCATCCGAACGAGGGCGTAATTTCTGTGAAAAATGCTCACCTGCCATTTTTCAAGCAGTCTGCCGTGTCGGCATTTGAACCCAGGACCTTGGGATCCGTAGCCTTACGCTTACTGCATCGATCCACGGCGACGCCTCCCTTCACAACCTTACATGTGATTTTCCAATGCTCCACCCGAAGGTACTACATTGGCCAGGAAGCGAGTTTTTCTTTACCTGGAAAATTTGGAATTTTGCCGAACCCTTGCTGTTCCAAACAAGGTAGGGATCTTTAACGTGCGTGACAACACTCACACACGGGACCTCCATTTTACCTCTCATCCGAACGAGGGTGTATTTTTGTAAAAAATGCTCGCCTAACATTTTTCAAGCGGACCGTGTCGGGATTCGAACCCGGAACCTTGGACGTAGTAGTCACATACATTCCACTACGCCACGAAGCTGCCTCCCTTCACAACCTTACATGTGATTTTCCTATGCTCCACCCGAATGTACTACATTGGGTAGGAAGCGAGTTTTTTACCTGTAAAATTTGTAATTTTGCCGAACCCTTGCTGTTCCGGCACGGTAGGGATCTTTAACGTGCGTGACAACACTCACACACGGGACCTCCATGTTACCTCTCATCCGAACGAGGGTGTATTTTTGTGAAAAATGCTCGCCTAACATTTTTCAAGCGGACCGTGTCGGGATTCGAACCCGGGACCTTGGGCGTAGTAGTCACACACATACCACTACGCCACGGAGCCGCCCTCCCTTCACAACCACTGAAGGTCGGAGAAATAGGGTACATAACTGTAAAACAATAGAAGGGGACCGAACTTAATCTAACAAGAAAGAACAGCGCCTATGAGGAAAGACAACAAACATAGAACAAGAAGAAAATTGTTGAAAGCATATGTGTGGAGCACAGCACAGTATGTCAATGAAATACGGGCAGTCTGAAATGCAGACAGAAAAACGGTAGCAGCCTTTAGAAATGCTGTGCTTCAGAAGTATGAGAACGGTAGCATGGACAGACAAAGATAATAACAAATAGGTTATAGAAATATTAGGGGAACAAGGATATCTAAGGAAAAAGAAAAATAGAAGGACGGAATACGTTCTAAGGCATTTTTGGGGAATAGTATGGGATATATTACAAGCAGAGGTAGGAAAAAAGAGGTAGATGTAGACCTAGATCAGATAGTGATAGATGCAGACTGTGAAAATTTCAGGGAAATCTGTAGGTTAGTTCAGAATAGGAAACAATGATAGTACGCGTCTAACCAGTTCCAGGACTGAAGATCTAATGATGATGATCTGTCAAAACTGAAACAAAATAACAGGGTACATAAACCAAAATTTAATAAATCGGACATTTAATACACAAAGGCTTAATAATAGAACTTCGCCTTTATTATTATGTTATAAATATAGAAAGGTAACTTTTATGATATGTTTAGTAGCACCCTTATTTCGTAGATATTCTTCCCAAATTTATCTCGATCTTAGTCTAATTAACTACATTTCCATGTTCATGAGCCCTATTTAATAAATCTGGAACGAACCAATGTTTGAATTGCTATGTGTGTGGTTTTGTTCTGATGCTGACGACGGCGACGTGAAAATATTATTCGTAAAAAATCCTGTAGAATTTTTCGTGAGGCAGCATTCATAAAAATGTAAAATGTTAGTATGTCCTAATAAAATTAAGTATAAGAAATTACTAGACAATAGTAAAAGTTAGAGAGTAAATTTCATGTAAGTTACGAACAAACTGCATTAATTGTTTATCAAAAGGGAATTTATGTCACATATATACATTTAACTCATTCCCAAGGTTTCACTATAATTTTAATAAAATGAATAGTTGTTAAACCTATATTACAAAGCAATTAGGGCTTTTTATATAATGAACAGGTATAACAATAGCATTCTCACAATAAACAATTATCTAATATTAAAATATCAATGAATAGCGTGGATGATGTATGATCAAAGCATAACAAATATTTTTCGGTTTAAATACTTAACTTACCGGTCAATTATCTTGGTCAAGGGTGACCATGAATTTATATTAGCTTAATGCCAGCTAAGATAGATGTTTTAAAATCGATGGACATCATTCACTGCGTGAATTTTCAATATCGCGTTATATTTTTTAGAGCTGTAAGATGGACACCGCTGTTAGTTGTATACCTTTAACAAAAAGAGTTCGAAATCAGAAGGGTGTAATCAGTGGCGTAACTAGTATTTTGCTCGGGGGGGTTTAAAAGTAAGTTCATGACAACTTTTAGGAACTTACATTTATTGATGTACGAGCTACAGAACAAAATCTAGTTTTGTAGGTTTCTTTGCCAGCTCATTTATTACTTCGTCTGCTCACTTACAACTCCCTGTATATTGATAACATTGTCAGTCTGTTTAGCCGATTTTGAGATATTTAATTTCGAAGATAGTTTTTATTCTCTTTAAAGTAGAGAATGGCATTTCAGCCATCGCTGTGGATACCGGTATTGTTGCCATGATTTTCAGCATAATAAATATGTTAGAAAACATATTCCTATTGCACAGAGCCAAAGCATCCATTGCAGATAGGTAAGGAAGATGTTTATTATCTTGGCATCATTTGTACAGTTTGAACTCGGCGATCACGTCAGAAGGTGTTGCGCTGAGTTCACTAGCGTAAGATTCCAGAAGAACTAACAAATCATTTTCGTCTTCATTGGACGGGACTTCTTCATTTGTCGAGGGAAATAGCGCTTGAAATCCCTTAAATATGTCGCCGTTTTTTGTGAACCTGCGCTGCAGTTCGAAAATAAACACTTCCAAGAAAGGAAATATAGATTGTTGCACGATAAAAATCTTCTGGCTTCTGGAGGTTAGGATTTGCACGATGCTTCTGCCTACCTGTAATATTCATTGCAACTCCGAGCTTTTCACCTATCATTTTTGCTTCCTCAAATATCATATTGAACTCTTTGTCAGCATCCTTTCTTAGATTCTGAAGTTCGCACTTTGCAGCATTTGCCATATCTAATGAAGCCTTTAGGTAGGTGTTCATTTTCTGCAAGTGCTTACTAAGCGGAAGACTGATTGCAAATGCCTGACGTGTTGCAATTAATGCCAACAGAAATTGCGCCTTCAGTATCGCACTTTTTAGCAATGTAGCATTTCTGGACGTGTCAGCGTCTCTCCAGGTCTCTACGATTTCTAGTGACTCAACTACAGGTTCCCGCAACTCGAAAAAATCACTTACGGAATGATGCCTTTCAATCCATCGTGTAGAACAGTTTATTTTTACAGTTTTAGCGTTGGGTGTAATCTCAAGTTTCTCAATTTCTTTAGACAAGACATCTTTGCATTTTGGTGTATTGAAAAAATCATGAGCTTTGCCAATAACACCAATACTGTTTCTGATTTCAGTCACTGCGCAGGATTTGGACACCACAAGATTCAGAGAATGAACCGCACAATGAGTATACGGGGCAAGAGGATGATCTCGAGAAACATGCGATTGTACACCGTTGAATGCACCATAACCTTGTCCTCGGAGATATTTTGTGTCAATGCCAAATAATTTCAGACTACTTAAGATTAGGTAAGCTAGTTCTGCGCCTGTGAAATCAGATATTGGAACAAAATTTAGAAAATCTTTTCGAAGTTTCATTGTTTTGTCATTAACGTATCTGACACATATCGAAACTTGTTCAATGCCACTAATATCTGCAGTTTCCTCTGCCATTACAACAAAACATTTGGCTTTGTTAATATTGTTCACTACCCTCTTCTTCAAAATATCATTACAAGATTCCATAATTTCATTTTGGATTTTAGGACTAAGATACTGGTGTTCTGGTCCTTCCAATGTATCCCTTACATCGGGGTCTCTTATAGCCCTATAGCGAATGGCTGCACAAAAATTCCCTTCGTCTTTTGTTGGTTTCTCTGACAGAGTTAATTTACCAGAGTCCCGATGACCAGCAACAGCAAATAGTAGACAGTACTTGCAATAGGCACCATTTTCCGTTGTCGAATATACCAATCAGGGAAATCGCTTCAGCCAGTTATGTTGAAAACGGAGATTGTACGATTTTTTTCTTTTCGCTATCTTGTACATTTTGCACCCGCTCGGTACCCGGAAAACTATAATCTTCAGATGGTATCCATATATTATTGTCTAAAACTTGCCTTATTTCAGCAGTGTTTAGTGAACGTTTAGCGAAAAAGCCGATATCATTGAGCTTACTGGGCGTGGTTGTATTATTTGTAGAGGCAGTAGATGACACCGGTATAAAACCATCCTTATCTTTCGATTCAGCTTTGGCAACTCTATTCAAAACACTAACACATTGATCTTCGTCTTCTTCACTTGTCTTCTGCTTTTTTTTTATAAAAAAATTCGATATTGACATTTGTCTCCTCTTTTTATCAGTCATCCTGGACGTACCCAAGAACAGTCGCCTTGCTGCCGAAACATACTTAACAAACTTTCCCAAAAAAAGACAGCCAAACATTAAAATCTTTCAAAGATTGGACACAAATATGCAGCAGTATGGATGTTTAAAAAAACCTACTCGAAACATAAATGGAGACATTGCAGATGAGGTGTTGACACTGGCCTGTGTGGAAGCTAATCCAAACATTTCAATACGGGAATTAGAAACCCAAGTAAACGTATCCAAGTCTCAAGCATCAAGAATTTTAAAAAAGCATAAATATCACCCTTACAGATTTCACATTGCTCAAAACTTACAACCAAACGACTATCTCCGCAGATCAACATTTTGCAGATGGTTTATCAATCAAGTTAGGGAGAATGATGATTTTATCAATCGCGTTTTGTGGACCGATGAGTCTTATTTTTCTAACTGTGGAATATTTAATCGTCATAATGAACACTACTGGGCACAGGATAACCCACGCATAACAGCTCCACGCCGCAATCAAATTCGATTTGGATGTAATGTTTTTTGTGGTATATTGGGAAACCGTTTACTTGGTCCTATAATATTCGATGGAACTTTCACCTCGCAACGTTATTTGGAAATGCTTCAAACATCTTTAGAAGATTTATTAGACGACCTACCTTTGGCACAAAATAATCAAATTTGGTATCAACAAGATGGCGCACCTCCACACAACGCTAGAGATGTTATCACCTACTTAAGTAACCGTTTTGATGGCAGGGTAATCACGACCCACACACCTGTAAAATGGCCGCCTAGATCAGCAGACTTAACACCCCTGGATTTTTATTTATGGGGCACTTTAAAAGATAATGTATATGGAAGTAATTTCCAGTACAATAATGTAGATGAACTACGGGAAGCGGTTATGCAGGCAATAAACGGTCTTAATAGGAATACATTACGACGCGTAACAAAAAGTGTTCTAAAACGTTGCCGATTGTGTTTAAATAATAACCGTCAACATTTTGAACAATTACTATGATTTATTAGTTGGTTTTTAATGCTATTCTAACGTTTTTTTCGTTTAAAACTGATTTGTGTTGATGCCTACTTGATAAAAAATTAGAATTATTATTTTCAGTAAATTTTTTCATTTAAACATATGTTGTGATACATCGTTGAAAAGAGAAAAAAATATGCTATCTAACCATCTAAAAATCCAATATGGCGTCTATTTAAAATATGAAAGTTGATGCTAATATCTCGATAACCGCCATCTTGAATTTAATTTTAATATCACTTTTAAGTGCATACAATTGAACTAAGTAACTTTTATAAGAAACATTTTTTGTATCTTTTATTATAACAAAAATATTCGATTTCGAAGAAATTGGCTGTTTTCAGTTTTTTTTAAATAATTTCTAAACCGTTTGGAATTTAGAATGTATCTATGCGGAATTTAAATAAGCTATCCAAATGACACAACTTTGCCCATTTAAGCAGATCTCTATCATTAATAATAAGAAAGATACCCATGCTATCCTACTCAATTTGGGACACCCTGTATATAATAAAAATGCACAATTAAAAACATGGTGGACATTTTTCCAATTTGTAAGGGGAGGGGGATAGCCAAATAATTGGGTCTTGGTATATATTAGTTTCCGTTTTTTGATATTTACATATCCGTAACTATAAATACACAGTTAATTCTTCGTCGTCCTATCTTATTATTAAGTTTAATTTATCGATGTTGTGAATTGTAAAACTAACACGTCAGTAGTTTACCCCAGTCACTTTGGTTTCCTAAACTCCTAATAGAATGTCTGTATTTTTTTGGTTAGTTTAAGAATGTACTTGTACGTTATATGGCACACGCGTACACTGGATGAACTGGCCCGATGAATGCTCGGGTATGGTCGATTTTTTTATGACAGAACCACAAGTAGCAAGATGGCTGTTAAGAGTCTCACGTAGAGCTGTGGAGATAAATGTAAAATGTCGTAAGTAAAGATCCTAGATCTGGTTGGAAAAAAACTTTAAGATAAATTTTCCCTACCAGTTAATTCCAAAAGCAACAACGGTAGAGGGTCTAGGTTTCGGAACGTTTGAGATTTATCTGTCGACGCGAAAAAAAGGAAGAATTAAAATATACATATCATACTTTAGAATAGGTGTCACCATAAAAGATAGCAGCGAAAGAAATGTATTTGTTTGAAATAAAATAATGAAAATCCTACAAGTAAAACAACAATATTAATGTTACAACATACACCTTATAGTTACATACCTTTTTGTGCTTAAGCTACATTTTTATAGATTTTGCTACATGTGATGTGCTTAATAAGTTCTACTTCATCCGCCATTATAATTGTAGTTTGATCCACCAGTTGAAATTATACAAAATTGTGATTAGAATAACTCGACTTTTTTCTATAATCATGAATTACTGAAAGTAAGTTTTGAATTTTCTTTATAATTTTTTGACAAAGCAATATGTATATATATTTATATATATATATATATATATATATATATATATATATATATATATATATGTATATAATAAATAAACTGTAAACTGAAATTTAGCGTAACTGTGTTTATATCCTAACTTCTCTTTTGTTAAAACAATATCCACGAAATCAGTTTATGTTTTAACAGACAGTAGCAAAATGAAATATTACCCGTAACACTTTTCTAGTTATTACAAATATCCTCTAAACCTTCACTGAATATTAGAAGAAATAGAAAATATCCAAAATACTGATGTTTTATCTGATTCAACTGTCATTCTACCACCAACCAATGCAAATGGTTAAAATATGATAAGAACTCCGAAGGCAAAAACAACTTGAGTATAAATAACGTTCCGGATATTGTTCAGTAGTTTATCACCAAACTTGTGTAATACTAGCTATTATAATTGTGTAGGTAATCAACATGTTGCACAAGCAGAAATTGTTGTCAATAATGAGCAACTAGCGATGTTAAACGTGAAGAAGTTCCACAAGAAACACTCAGTGATTTTGATAGTGAAGACGATTAATCGTTATTTTCATATCGTATAGGTTCTTCAATAGCAGATAACGCTACCCGACTACCACCTCAGAAAAGAAGTAAATATAGTAGTGAAAAAAATTAATATAAAATCAAATTTTCTCGAATGGTAGCAGATTAGTGGTCTTCATAACAATTTATCGCCATTGGAATTATTTTTGTATTTATCAATGAAGATAAACTAACATGATATGTCAATATTCCAACGAATATGCATATTGGAGCTATATCTTCAGACAAGATGAAATGTTTTATCAGGGTTTTTCTTCTTGGTGGCTACAACACTTTCAAAAGAGGACAATGCTGGAAATAAACTAGTGTTTTCTGCTATCGGTCAAGACAGATTAAATTTTATACTGCAGAATTTATATTGCAATAACAACGATACTTTGGTTAAATCCGATAAATTTTCAAAGATGAGATTCCTATTTTCAGAGAGGAATTACAAATTTACATCACTAGCTCCTACTGTAGAATGGTGTAGGCGAGTCTAGGTATGCTGATATTTATTTTTATTATCGTAGTAGACCCACTTAATGTCATTAAAATTAAATAACTTGAAGACAGTTGAACTTCAGAATAGGACTTGTTACATAAAGTTACCTTAAAAATGATTGAACAATTTGAAAATATCAAAATATACGGAGTGTTCCATTTAGAAAAATTGACTTTTCAGATTTTTTATGCAAGAAACTTTAAGTAAAAATATCGGACACCTCGTATGATGTTGAATGGAAACAAATACATTTAAATGTTTATCAAACATTTGAATAGCATATCTGCTAATAATTGGTTTCTAAACTGTAAATTTAAATGTACACCATCGTCAAGAAGGTATATCAGTTTTTTACAAAAAAAAAACATAAAAAGCTAAATATCTCGAAAACGGTAAAATATTGAGATATTACTTATTAAAGGAATTTAAGTTAAAATTGTGTGTAGAATCTAAAAATACAAAAATGTACAGGGTGTTCCATTTATAAAAATTGACTTTTCAGATTTTTTATGTAAGAAACTTTAAGTAAAAATGTAGGACACCTCGTATAGTGTTGAATAGAAACAAATACATTTAAATGTTTATCAAACATTTGAATAGCGTATCTGCTAATAATTGGTTTCTAAACTGTAAGTTTAAATGTACACCATTGTCAAGAAGGTATATCAGTTTTTTACAAAAAAAACATAGAAAGCTAAATATCTCGAAAACGGTAAAATATTGAGATATTACTTATTAAAGGAATTTAAGTTAAAATTGTGTGTAGAATCTAAAAATGCAAAAATATACAGGGTGTTCCATTTAAAATAACAAAGATAATATCAACTTCCGGTACAACCGGAAGTGCTATCAAAACGAAAATATTTTAGATCAACTCGGCATGTCGAACAATCACTACATACAAAATTTCATACTTCTATCTCCTGTACTTTCTGAGAAATGTCTAATGCACGGTCGTCGTGAAAAGCCCTGTATAGACCGACCATTTTGTTTTTAAAAAATATAACGAGAATATAATCGTGCTGATCAAAATATCATTCTATGCAGGGTATCGATTAGAGGGAAGAAATGGCATTTTCCTGTTTTCCCACAGCCTTAACAAAAGATTTTGTGTACAATTGATTTTTTCAAAAATTAGGTTTTCATTATACTTTTCAATAAAAAAACTTATCTGGGTAAAAGATGAAATAAACCATTTCTGGGTAGTTATTTTGTACATGTAATTTATTAGCAGTGGGTTTAATATTAAAGGTAAAATCATTTTCGATTCAACAAACCGTAGATGGTTGATTTCCAATTGTATTCTCTCAGCAATTATTAAAAAGCTGATTGCTTTAAAATGAACATTCACATCGTGCCAAACTTGTTTCTACTGTTATATTTTCGTTTCACAGAGAACCTTGGTGTATAGACATACCGTTACAAAGATTACTAATGATAATTAGTAACAATGTATACTAACACTAGATTCCTTCTTAATACGAATCAATTACACTAGATTTAGCACTAAATTCGACTACTTAATTTATCTACACAAGCACTTTAATTTGTATAGATATCAGTTATATTCATTTTAATAATCGATCCACTAATTTATTTCATAATACTTATAGACTCATACTCAAACTGAACTGACCGTACGACCGTACGGTTAGTTTATATACCTGACTGTAAAGCGTCCAAAAATACTTGAAATTATGAAATGATTCTACATTCATCTCTTTTTTAATTATATATGCTTCTTGCTGTCAATCATACCATTGTTTGCTTAATGGTTTTATCTCACTAAATTCTAGACTGTTCGACATCGTTGTTACATTATGCTCACTAAACTGTATTGATTTTGATCCTTAATACTAGAAAAGTTTGTTAAGTTAAAAAGCTGAAATATTTTTGGACAAAAGTGATTTTTAGAAAACTATCTATAACACGTAATTCATAAATTCAAAATAAGTTGTTTAAAATACTTTTATTAAGAGCTTGACTATTTGTTTTTTAACAAGCAGATTGTAGATCATATTAATTACTCAAAACAGGTTTATATTTATATTAGAATTTTGGTTATATATTCACGTTTACGGTGAAATGGATAGCATTCTTATTTCTCATATCTTTTAAACTCTTAAACATAAAGCTTTAATACGGAGACTTACGTTGTATCATCTAGCCTTTTTATTGCTCTTTGATGTCTTCTTCAATTTACCAAAGGCAAAGATGAATTTCCACTTGCTTTACATGCATTACTACCGTATTTATATATCGATGACCTAGCATGTGGCGTTCAAGATCTTGCAGCAGTCTTGGCTTTACGCAATTAGCTTATTAGTTTGTTACGGTTAAGTCATTTAGAATTATGTAAGAGTACAGTTTCTAATACAAGTTTAGAAGGTTTTCCAGCGGAACATAATATTCAGACGAATCCATCCCGTTTCGATAGTGATTTAATTGTCAAAATTCTAGGCCTCCAATTCCAGACATATTTTCTTTTGAAGTCACGTCAGTTGACTCATTTGGGCATTTTTCTTAGATTGGGATTCTACACATACGAAAAATGTTTCAATAGGAATGTATAAACATTCGCTTTCGCAGTTGTCTGAAATACGCACAGCTAGATGTTTAAGACCTTTAAATTTCGTTTGCCAAGTTCATACTTCGAAGCTAGGTTATTCAGCAGATGTTAATTTTAGATTTGTAAATTATGAAGATATGGTGTCCATATTCCTTGCCATGACTAAGTTCAAAGACACGCCACTTAAATACATCATTTGATGAATTTTATTGTACAAATCTTCCGACTATTGTATATTGATGAAATTCTCGCATGGAGTAATTTCTAGTCGTGTTATCATGGACTTCTTCTTCGCTAAACAGGTGGAAAACTTTCGTAGTCAACAGGGTGAATCATATTCAAGAAAAGATTTCCCCGATTTGTTGACATCGCATTCGCTCAACTGATAGTCCTGTAGATTTCGCGTCTCGAGGTCTGCTACCAGAACAACTTCTTGCATGCTCTCCATGGTGGGCAGGACCTTTATGGCTTCAATCATCAGGCGATTTATGACCTCTCGCATCGTTCCCTGTTTATTCGTTTAGTGACTTTCTAGGGGAAGAAAGAATTTTAACGCTTGTTTCAGAAGTGCTGCTGTCAATCATCGATTCGCTTCGCGATCGATTCTCGTTATTTTGCAAAGTTTAAAAATTTTAATGTATTGTTTTCGTTTTATTAATGCCCTTGGATTTACAAACTGGGGTTAGTTTAATCGAACCGAAAATTTGAATCGTGTCCGCCGAACATACGATTAGGCACTGTTTATCAAAACACAACCTTTGCTTTTGCCTACGCACATTGTGTTTACTCCAACAATTGGTGACTTGTCTTCCACATGGGTTACATCCCATTTAGCGTAATCGCGGTCGACTAAGAAAGATCTTTTTCGATTCTTTTGTCACATCGATGTAAATCTTGAACTCAAAGATCTACATTATGTCCATTTGTTTGCCTCGCAACAAAAACTCTTCACATAAAAGTGTCTTCTGATATATAAGCGGGGTATTTCTTGCTGCTTTGCATCGTTTCACTTCACCTCGTGGTCGCTATTCTAAGATCATCAGTGATAACGGCATCAATTTAGCTAAAAAAGAGCGATCGCATGTGCACCACGCAGAAGAGGGTGAAGCAATTGCCTGGAGTTTTTATCCATATTTCTCTGGATTGGTAAAGAGTAATAACAAGGCCGTCAAAATTCACCTCAACCGAGTTATTGGTATGCAAATCCTTACGTAAAAGGAACTCAATAAAATTTGCATATAGGTTGAGGCATTATTCAACTGTCGTCTAATCTGTAGTATATGCGCGAATCCAAACGACTTAAGTTTTCTTTCACCTTAACATTTTTAACGCTCGAGCCGCTGACTATTCCTTCAAATCCAAATTTGCAAATTTCAAAACTG
Organism: Platerodrilus igneus; assembly: GCA_036346225.1. Taxonomy (NCBI): domain Eukaryota; kingdom Metazoa; phylum Arthropoda; class Insecta; order Coleoptera; family Lycidae; genus Platerodrilus; species Platerodrilus igneus. The sequence goes on along the minus strand of JARFIW010001600.1, from coordinate 5,676,826 downwards.
ACTAGATAGTAGGTAACCCACCGTTCTCTCTACGATTTTTGGAAGCGTTGGCGCAACGGGTACTTTCGCACATTACACCAACGTAGTAAATTGAATAAATCCCGCGCTCTTGAATCGTCGAGTATTGGCATCTTGGTGCTTCTAAAAAAGAACAAAGCTCACCCGTTACATTAATAACTGATTATACACTAGTATATACTGGACATACACCCGGGTCGTGTTAATATTGCTCGAGTTACGACCGCACATTACCTCAGGACAACATGAAAGATAGATGGTATAGCTGTGTGCTGTGCTTACGTAATAATAAATTATATTCGTTTTCAAATGTATATATGCTTTATTTTTGGCTTGGTTTTCTTGTGCATGTTGCAATCTACACGAACTTAGTTCATATTAGCATATTTAAGTTTTCTATTTCGAGTACCACCAAGAGGGGGTCCGCAGAGAGAGTAGTATTCGCCAGTCAGTTCTCGAATGTCTACAGGTATATAGTATAAAAACAGCTTTTTTGTTTGTGTGAATTTATTTGACCGGTACCGGACAATTCTCGGTACGTAAGTTGCTATGTACTAGCTAATTGCATTGCATCCGACATTATTTAGGTGTCCTGTTTCAAAATTTCTATTACTCCTCGATAAACTTAAATCGGCATTTGGTTAAAACATGGTATCAAGAAAATGTGATTAAATCCGGGACGACTTTATTAGCAATCTGCGTAGTAAAAATTTATGCGAATTTTATATGAAATTTACAATGAGTTTGTTATCTTTCATAAAATCAATGAGGAAACTTCCTCGCAAATAACTATTTTGCTGAAGGTTTTCAAAGACTGAAATTACTGTGTATTAGAAAGGTAGTGAAGTATCTTCTAGAAAATTGAATTGGATTTTAGACTAAGAATTAAGTTACTCGAAACGGTTCACGTTTGAAAATTTATTAAGTCACTTTTTAGAATCTCTAAAGTTGTGTTTGTTAAATAATATAGGGTGTGTTTAGTGATAATTACGATAGTGCATTCTTACTTGTGTATTCCGTCAAAACTAATGTACATTTTCAAAGTTACGAACAGTCCTTTATTTAAATAGTAAAGTGGACAAATTCAGATTCTGGCATGAATAAGATAATTTCTTTCAATCTTTTTTCCCCGACTTTTAAGGTTAGTTTGTCTATAAGCTCCTATGCATTGTATTTGGAAAATACAAAGATATCTTTTATTGTACATTTTTTAAAAATGTTTGAATTTCCACTTTAAAGCCAAAAATGTCTTAAAAATTAATTTAAGTAATGTTCAACTTATGACGTCATAAGCTCTTGATTCAGGTGGTCATGGTCCAATATAATTCTATTCATTCATTCGTTCATATCAAGTTTTCTTGTGTAAGATTAGCTTTAAACTTATTAGGTGTCTTAGATAAACAAAAAGAAATATATGTATTATTTTTTTACTAACTGTGTGCCGTTGCGTTTTGTGTAACGAAAATTTGAAGCGTTAGAGGCAAATTTACACAAGGGCGCATGACACCCCTATTTCAAACCTAAAAATACGCATCAACAATTTATCCTAAAAGTGGGTTGAATTTTTGTTTTCCATTCTAATTCAGATTCCTTTTTGAATTTATCAAAAATGGCGTAACCCTCAAATAAAACAAAAGGATGCCTAAACTTATAAATACGTTCACCAAGGTAATCAAATCGGTTTTCAATTTACTTTCCATAAATATTTTTCACATAACAAAGGTTCAGTGCATTTACAAATTCTCCTATTACATATAAAACAACCTGTTTGTAGGCAACCCATTACACTTCTTAACCATGAATAAACTATAAACTACACCTATATCAAGAATAATAAACCTATTGTGTAATCTACACTAGGTCAATAATAAATGTAAACTTACCTTTGGCGGTAATCGTCGGTGTCGGGGTTGATTTCTTTTCCCTAGTAAGGAAAGTGTTCTTTTTCGGTGTAAACTTAGAATCATTTGCGGCAACTGCAGTCGCAGCATTTTTCTTATCTGCAAAGAAAGGATTAGGGTAAATTGTGCTCCTCCTCATCAGCATCCAATAAAAGAGTGTTTTCTATAGCAAAATATAAATAAAGCTATGGTTAGACTATGTACCGTTTGTTCCAGGTTTAGAAGATAAATTACAAACAGCGTCAAGAAAATAGTATACTATACGGATTAAAAGGTAAATCCTTTCAGCTAAAAGTTTCGTTTTCGTTTTTTTTTACTAAAAGACACGTATCTACTTCATCTTTATTGCACTTATTGATTATACTTCAAGCTCTCATTTCACAATAATTAATTGCTGCATGAACAAGACTAAGGTCTTCAATGTAAATGAAGACGATGTTACGTCATGTAGAAATAGAATAATCTCTGCAAGTTTATAGTGCATTTTTAGTAAATTAAGTTCTCAAATCAGTTTGTATTTGTATTTTAACCAATCTTCTAAAGTTTTCAATAACTTAACTTGTTACATTCCAAATTTGGAAATGTACATTGTTAAATATGTGAATAAATTCCCGCCAATATTTTAAGATAAACTTGTTAATTTTCGCCATTTCGGACCGTTGATTTGCGCAAAAGAATGCGCAGGCGCGGAGTGAATGGCGCAAGTGCGCGGAAGACACGACATCATTAGCCACGGGACTTCGAAGCCGAAAACAGCTACCTGTCGTGGTGTCTTTTCTCTTTTTTTTAGGATTAGGTTCCCTTTTATCTTTATCTTCGAGTACGGTTACCTGTATCCTTCTGCCTTACCTACGAACAACGAAAGAGGAGAGACGAATCAATCTGGAATCAACAATGGCGTAACCGACCCACTTTGAAAAACGATGGCCCTGAGATGTAAAAGAAGTTTAAGTGAGTACATTGCTTTATTTATATTATAGATTTAGAATGGTATCACTTTTAACGTGTTTGGTATTTGATATAAATGTCGTGTAATTTGCCGCGTAATCGTGTCATAATATACGATGGCGCAATATTATGAAACGCGGGAGTGTATCAGTGACGCCCAACATGGTGTTGAAAATATGGTCGTCTTAACCTCCAATTTATCTTGCAAGATGTTAGTTTTGAATATATCTTTGTAGAAAAATTAGGTTTTTCACTCAAATATCTAATAATAGTAGGGTAAATACAGGGCTACGGCTTACCCATGCGAATCTTAAATTCGCACAATAGTTTTCTTCGACTAAGCATCTTTTCGCGAAAATCGCAAATAATTTCAACATTTGCAGCGAATTCGCACATTTAGTAGCAAAAATCTGCACAATAGTTTTCTTCAACTAAGCAATTTCTAGCCCCAGGCATGGCTAATTTAATTAAATTCTAATTTGTGCAATTATTCGCACATCTGGCGAGGGTTCAGCACCCCGATCTGGCACGGATCTTGTTCTCAACACCCCGATCTGGACCATCTAACCTTTAATCGGCAAATATTCGCCTAAATTTGCACAATAGTTTTCTTCAAGTAAGCATTTTTAGCTCCAGGCATGGCTAGGACCACCGGATAGGCAAAATTATTCCGCTACTGTCTCTGTCTGATACATTACTCCTTATGGAGCACTCCTTATGGGGAATTAACATAGCGGATTGTCTCTGTCTGATACATTACTCCTTATGGAGCCCTCCTTATGGGGCCACAGCATAGGCAAATTATTCCGCTAATTTATTTAATCTTTTAAACTAATTTATTACATAACTAGATTAATCCATTAACCCTAATGCAATCTTTTGCAAATTAAATTCTTATTTACCACAATCCCCCGTCGGGGCCCCGACAGGGGCATCGGATAGGCGAATTCTTCCGAATTAAGCTGATTAAGAGTCAATTTAATTACATCAATTAATTATTTATTAAAGAATTACATAATAAAAATACAAAGTCTCGGGGCCTCGGCAGGGCCACCGAATAGACAAAATTCTTCTGCTACTGTCTCTGTCTGATACATTACTCCTTATGGAGCCATCCTTATGGGAATTAACATACCGGATTGTCTCTATCTAATACATTACTCCTTATGGACCCTCCTTATGGGGCCACAGCATAGGCAAATTCTTCCGCTAATTTATTTAATCTTTTAAACTAATCTAATACATAACTAGATTAATCCATTACAAAGTTTGCCAAAAAAGATGGGGAAAAACTTACAGCTTATAAATGTATTATTATTATTAACAACCCATTGGAAAATAACAATAAGCGTTAATACAGTTTATTCGATATAAATAATCATTAATAGCACAAATTTTGCGTACAGTTAAGATACATAGATCGGCAAAAAATCTGCAAATAACAAAATGTTAATTTTAGTCTAATTCAATGTCTATGCTCAGTGTTGCATCCGACTTTACCCCAGGCTAATCACATTGGAAAATAACAAGAGTTACCCTAATTTTAAGAAAAACGACAAGCAGTTTAACAAGTTTATTGCAATGCGACAAATAATCCAGTTACAAAAAGTAACAGATTTATAGCAAACATAATTACAATTTAAATACGTTTATGTGATTGATGTATGTTCTAGATAATGTAAAAATTGTTTAAAGAAATCGCCACAAAGTCTACAGGAGCATAATAATACCTAGAAGTATGGGATATGCTAAATATTTTAACAACCCATTGGAAAAATAACAATAAGCGTTAATACAGTTTATTCGGTATACTAATCATTAAATAGCACAAATTTTGCGTACAGTTAAGATACATAGATCGAAAAAAAAATCCGCAAAATGTTAATTTAGTCTAAACTTTTAAAAAAATGCAAAAGACATAATTCCGAGTCTTGATGCAAGAATAATAATTTTAAACTAAAAAAGACTCACCTCCTGCTTGCACATCGTTCTTCTGAAGTTGAAACAGATATTTTCGAACTAGAAACCCCTAGACCAATACTTATATGAATCGACGGGACCCTTTCCAATCAAACATAAATCCTGTTATAAAACACGACCGTCGACTTTGATGCCCTTTCACCGAACGCTGTACTTTCATATTGTTTATGGAAAATTCGAAAATGTTTCTTAACCTTAAGGTATTTTTGATGATGTTACATTAAATCGCGATAATTACGTGGTTTAAATGGAGGTATTACCAAACTAAAGCTGCTAAAAATACATATTGCAAAACAGTCTTTGAGAAGGATTCGTACTTTAGATATGCGTAAATAAAATTCAAACTGCAACAATATCTAAACCAAAAAACGCTCCATATTTAAAATGAAATCTTTCACGTGAAAACGCCATGGTAATTACATCACATCTTGATTTTACCCATTTTCATTAACGCTTCAACAGGATGGAATTTGTAAAAAAATTAGAAGCAGCGTGTTTATTGGAACAGAAACTCGACCTGTCCCCAAATTATATTAAACCTGATTATATTATATGTCATAATTCGCGAAGAAAATTATATTCAAGCGAAATAATAGAAATTACATTTACAGTATTTTTTAAATGATTGTAATTATGCTAAATCACCATAAATAAACCCAATAGACACATTTTTTAGCAATATTCTACGTCATTAGAATGTAAACAACATAACCGGAAAATTTTGTTGACCGAAACAAATTCCTTTCATACTTATGATACATTACTTGTTAGATATAAATTTGGGGGAAATGTTCGCATTAACAATAACATTTTTTACATAGAAATGGATTTTAATTGATGTAATTTGAAGTAAATATCTAACATGCTTTTTTATTTTAACTTTATACTTATTGGTAATTCGCGAAAAAATATTACCGAAGAAATGGATTTAATTACGGAAATATCCATAAAACAAATAATAAATAACGTCTTCCACCTCATTAAAATGTAATATAATTAATAGATGGTAATTTTGTTGGGAAGCTCTATGTATGCATTACGATACATTACTCGCAAAACCGAATTGGAAAAATTTACAGCTTTTCGATAATATTTACGTAGAAAAGAGCGTTAAAACGCGGTGTTATTTATAATACAATAGCATATTATGCAAAATCCGAAAACCTTTAAATTTCTGCAAACGATAACGAGTGAGCATGAGTTATCAATGTTTATTTATTTTCATGCTAATTATACATCCTCATGTCGAGTTCAAAGCATCGTTAATGAAATTTTTATTACAGTTCATTTAAAATGTAGATACAGGTAATTTCCTGCAATCGAGTGGTATAACAAGATCAATTAGTACGTCATTTTAAAGTATTCTCTTTATTAGCCCTAAGGCATTTGTAAAACAACGCCGCATCAAATCCTGATAATTACATGGTTTTAAATAGAGGTATTGGCAAACTAAAAGCTACTAAAAATACATATTGCAAAAAAAAACAGTCTTTGAGAAGGATTCGTACTTTAGATATATGTGTAAATAAAATTCAAACTGTAACAATATCTAAACCAAAAAACACTCCATATTTAAAATGAAATCTTTCACGTGAAAACACCATGGTAATTACAAACGACATTTCATCATCTATTTACATCGTTATAGCATCCGGATTTTCCAAATCATAGTTTAAATCTTGTTTAATTTTGGTGAATGTAAAACTAATTAAAAGAAATCCTAGTTGTAATGTATATAAATGTGAGAAAAACGGAAGTCTAAATCAGTGTAGTTACCGGTTTATCTAAGTAAAACGCGAAATATTTTTTTTACCATCTTCCAGTTTGAATCTGAAAGGGTAAGTACATTTTTGTTTTACAGTATTTTACTATACCGCTTGAAAAAATATTGCATTTTATTTACTTAAATTAAATGCGAAACTGAAAAACTTATCATTTTCTCTGCATGTTCTAAACCACAATTAAAAACGGGTCCTAGAACAATAATTTTTAGCAATATATCGCAACAGGACAGGTAGCCATATTGCTTTATGTTGGAAGAGGTTCAAATACATTTCTTAACAATTCATATTTCGGTTGATATAAACTTTTCGAAAATACATAGACATTTTGGAATCTAAGACCGTTCTCGTGCAAGATTAGAGATATTAAAGCGTTTGTTTTCCCCACAACTCGATGGCCCCGCGAATACAGCTCGTATGTTAGATGGGGGCAAAGGACCATGTTTACCCATATTGTTAAGCGCAGAAACCGAGAATTCATCAAAGTTCTGCACCGGTATTTTAACTTCTTGTATAACATCTCTGGATGCATCGTTGGAATTATGTAATTTCTTCACGTTCTGCAACCTTTTAACATATCTGCATAACGTTGTTCTAGGTATATGATATTTTTTACTAGCAGCGTAGAAACTCGAACCATCCAGGATATCCTCTACTGCTTTTGTAATAGATTGTTTGGAGCACCACTGATTGCTTGAATGCGACATCTTTCGAAAAAAATGTCTTACTATAACTAAGCTCAAACCCAAAACTACATCCTTATATATCAAATTTTATCCCCCTGCCCACATAACCATATGACCGCATGACCATATGACCACATGACCATATGACCACATGACCATATGACCACATGGTCATATGACCACATGACCATATGACCACATGGTCATATGACCACATGACCACATGACCACATGACCATATGACCACATGGTCATATGACCACATGACCATATGACCACATGACCACATGACCACATGACCATATGACCACATGGTCATATGACCACATGACCATATGACCACATGACCATATGACCACATGGTCATATGACCACATGACCATATGACCACATGGTCATATGACCACATGATCATATGACCGCATGACCATATGACCACATGATCATATGACCACATGACCATATGACCACATGACCATATGACCACATGGTCATATGACCACATGACCATATGACCACATGGTCATATGACCACATGACCATATGACCGCATGCCCATATGACCACATTACCATATGACCACACGACCATATGACCACATGAGATTGCAAACATTTTATTTTCTGAAATAATAAATTCTAAAAAGGTTTTCGCATGCAGTGGATCTAACGTCGACAGATAAAAGTAAACTAGTTGTAACAAATTAATTCATTGCCTTATACAATTTTATTAAAAAATATACACAAAATATTTAATTGTGAATAAATCTATTAACAATTTCCGTAAACGGATTATATTCAAACATAGAGTCATGTATAATTAATGCATAAGCTTTCATCGATGGTTCAAAATTTCTTGAAGCTTCTAATTCCATTCTTACATCAAGCAGCTAAACCGTCCATCTTGGAATATGGTGTCAGGCTTCCACCCAGTATGTGTAATAGATTTTTGTTTCTGATTCATCCATGGATACAAGTCCTTAATAAAATACGACTTACAAAATAAAAACATTTTCAAAATCTTAAAAATAAATTTTACAAATTTAATAGTCTTTTAAGTGTTTATGAATACAATTTTAGTTATCAGTCTAACATGCTTTTTTTATTTTAACTTTATTCTTATTAATATCTATTAATAAACTGAAAATTAAACGCAGTACTGCTCTTTTATGATGATGTAGTGGAGCATGCGCTGTGGTATCCAGTATCTTCGGAATCTTCAGAAAAAGACAATCTTCTACATGCTAGTGATCGTGCTACCGCCACATCTTTTAGATATTGGTCGGGGTGGCATATAATTATTTCCTGAATGATAAAATAGTTCACATTGGTAAAATCATCAGATAGAAAATGATCTGTCTGGAGCTCGCTTTCAATTAAAATGGCTTCCCGTTCTTCATCCGTCAATTCAATATTTAGTCCACGATTTGCATTTATTATATCACCAATAAAGGTCTTGTAAATTGCTGGAAAACCTCGTTTCTGTAACCCATGCAACCTACTGCTTATTCTTTTACCCAGTTGGAACATCCTAAATACTTCACTATCATTTAAAACAATAATATTTCGACCTCTCACAATTTCCATATTAAACAAATCCTCTTCTTGCAAATCATTTCCTACTAATGCACTTTTGACATTTGATGTAATGGTTGTCAGTTTCAATTTAAACCCATAAGCCAGTTGTAATTCTACATCATCTATTCCATCGCTGAAACCATTTTGCATAGCATTCTTTGCATCTCGTGCAAATTCTCTAACTCTAAATTCAACTTGAAAGCTACATAAATCGGACCAACCATTATACCCCATTTTCATTCCAACATTTCCACATATACATCTGACACAATCAATTTGTATGGCTGGTTGTAGACCACCATGTAAATCAAATCCTACTTCCAATAAGTGAGGGTGAGATCGCTTCCATTCGCTTAAGGGGTAGTCAGTCTTGCCTACCAGCGTGTTTGGGTTTAATTGCGGTACATCACTTGTTACATCAACACCCGCGAAATCCATAACTTTAACTTGAATAGTTCGAAGATATTTCACAACTGATTTTTTAGCATCACATTTCTCGTCTTATATATTGAGTAGTGGAGGTTATCCGCCGATCAATTTTGAACCTGTTTAAGTCGATCAACAGATTTAACTAGTGGTATTAAGTGCAAGTCATTACAGGGAAAAAACATAGCCCAAGGCATAATTAATTATATTATCGTGGGTTTTCCTAAGTTTATCATAAAGATTCATGTTTCGAAAGAATAAACAGATTCAAGGCACAAGTTGTTCATTGTATGACCTTACCTTCAAACAACGTAATCGGTGTAAAAAAAAGCGTCTAGAACATTCTAACAAATATCGGTGATTGTGTAATTCTAAGAAATTCCTAATCATTCGCAAACAAGTCTTGACAGGAAAATAAACATTCTAAAACTTTCTAACAAAGAACAGTTACTATACATACCCCTGGTTCGGAATTATTTATCTCAGTTATTATCAAGCCCTGTTAGTGTTTAGTCACATTTTATGCCGCATCTTATACAGCATAAATGTAATATTTCAATTTTGTTAACTTTGATAAATACTAATATTTTTTCGATATTTGTAGTAGACATGGATCCAGCAGACCGCGCCATCGTATGCAAAGTTTGTGGAGTCAGTTTTACTCGATCCGACAACCTGATGCGACACCAAAGACGGCAACAGCATGGACTTGCATCCACGTCGGGTGTAAAACGTCAATCGTCATCAACATTGTCTCCAGCAGCTTGTGAAGTCTCCGTAAAACGTGCTCGAGTTGCTCCAAGTCAGCTTGTTAGATGTGATGTATGTGCTATCGATATTTCAACGACAGCGTATGCATCACATCTTCGTAGCAATACCCATAAAAGTAATTCAATTCGGGATATTGAAGATGGTGTGCAGATCGTCAGCTCTGCCTTAAAGTCTCGCATTGTTACTTTTAGAGTTATAAGCACCACCACCACCGAGAGCAGCATTAAGTCGTTTTTACGGGGGCAAAAGGAGCGTTTTCAGCGTCTTGTTGGAGACAGGTTAGTAGTACACCCGACAGCAAAAATCAATTGCCAGCTCTTTGGTATGTACGCAAAAATGGGTGCTTTGCATGTGATCACGGCCGTTAAATCCTTTAATACTAAGAACGTTATTGTAAATAGCACTAGTGACTTGGGGGAGGTGTACGATTCTCTGGCGGAAACTATGTCGGTTAAATCTGACGAGTTTCAGGAACGGGAATCGGGTGGTCCTTGCAGAAGGTATTACACCTCGAGATCAACATCAATAAATACGAACCCCTGAGAGGGTCTTCATACATAAAGCTGCCGGAGTGGATCAAGCAGAAACAGGCGTGCATAAACGTGCAAAACGTCGATTCTGCTTGTTTTGCTTGGCTATTATTTCAAGCGCTCTATCCCGCTGATCAAAATTCTCATAAGACTTTTAAATACCCCCACTACACCCAAGTTCTGAATTTGGATGGTATCAATTTCCCGATGGAAATGCGCAACATATCCAAATTCGAACGAATGAATGATGTAAGCATTAACGTGTTTGGAGTAGAGGAAAATCAATAGTGGGACCGTTACACTTTACCGAAAGAAAAAGGCACGACACGTTAACCTGCTCTTTCTCCAGGACGGTGAACGATTTCACTATTGCTGGATTAAAGATCTAAGTCGATTGGTTGGCAAACAATTATCTCGAAAAAAGGCGCGCAAGTGGATCTGCGACGGTTGTTTGATCTATTTCCGATCTGAAGAACAGCTTCGCAGACATTCTGAGCACGATTGCAACCATGTCGCAACCGCCATGCCCACTGTCGATAATAATATATTAGAATTTGGGAATATCCATAAGCAAATGAAAGCACCCTTTGTCATTTATGCAGATTTTGAATCGGTATTAAAACCGATTACTACTAACGATGATGCGCCACTTTCTTCCACCGAAAGCGTTCAGTATCACGAGCCATACAGCTTCGCCTATTATATCAAGTTCTCGTATGACGATAGCTTGAACAAGTTTGAGTTGTACCGAGGATCTGATGCGGCCAAGGTCTTTATGGATAAGGTGAAAGAAGATGCTCGTAGATTGGGGAAAATCTTAAGGAAAAAGTTCCAATAATCAAAATGAACGTGTTGGAGGCGCTTGCTTTTTGTGATGCTGTGGATTGTGGTATATGTGGGAAACCCCTGGGAGATGATCGGGTCAGAGACCACGACCATCTCACGGGGAAGTACCGCCATGCCGCACATTCACAGTGCAACATAAAGTACAAGCTCCCCATTTCATCCCCGTGGTTTTCCACAATCTAGCGGGTACGACTCTCACTTTATCA